>OX419582.1:28979001-29344872 GCA_948473455.1 Teleiodes luculella | reverse complement strand
GTCAGATTCGTCATTGCAGTCCACTGGGGACCCCAGATATCGATTTTGGAAGCAATCGGACCAGAAACAAAAAAGTTCAAAATGGCGGCCATTTTATGCAATTCATATGTCAGATTCGTCATTGCAGTCCACTGGGGACCCCAGATATCGATTTTGGAAGCAATCGGACCAGAAACAAAAAAGTTCAAAATGGCGGCCTAGTTTTCCAATGTTGATGTCAGATTCGTCATCGGAGTCCACTGGGGACCCCAGATATCGATTTTGGAAGCAATCGGACCAGAAACAAAAAAGTTCAAAATGGCGGCCATTTTATGCAATTCATATGTCAGATTCGTCATTGCAGTCCACTGGGGACCCCAGATATCGATTTTGGAAGCAATCGGACCAGAAACAAAAAAGTTCAAAATGGCGGCCATTTTTTGAAAATCAGATGGCAGATTCGTCATTGGAGTCCACTGGGGACCCCAGATATCGATTTTGAAAGCAATCGGACCAGAAACAAAAAAATTCTATATCTACCACGAGATTTCGTATAAGTAAACTAAAAAAAAACTAAACCCAAGCCATCGATAATAAATTATCGATATTGGCAACACTAGTCTATTCCCTCGCCCCCCTCTGCCCGCTCCACCCGACCACACCCGACCGGCAGAATTCTGCCGGTCATAACGTGTGTGAGCCGGCAGACGACTGAAAATTTGAGTCCGTGTGAATGAAACAGGGGTTTTGTATGAAACCGAACGCGGCAGAATTTACGCGACCGAATTTCTGCCGCTCACGACTCACAAAATTACGCTCGTGTGGCCTCACCCTAACTATCCATGTGACGCGCACAAGCTTAGGGTGCATGCGAAAATATCCGACTTAAAGTTATGCCTAATTTGACAGGTGCTCTCATATATTACGATACCGTTTAATAAAAACCCATACATCTTCCGTCCTTTTCAGTTCCCATAAGAACGAAAATAATGGGTGACTTAATTTAAATTTAGAGTGTGACTTATGACCACCAGCGCCACCTATAATACCTATGAGCAGTGCACAGCCGCAGGCTGCTAATGATGATAATGATATATACTTGATGTATACAATACAACAGATAGGCACAGTCAAGAGCACTAAAATACCTACACATTTTGGAGATATCTTATAAGAGCCTTGCTCCAACAGTCACTAGTGTGATAGGCTGGAAAGATTATAACGTAGAAGCAGAAAGTTGATAGACAGTGGTCAAAACCGTGAGAAAATACGCGATGGAGAGTCGCCGCGTGAGGGGGACCACGGAACCAGCGGAAAATGCAAGTAGGTGCATATTAGAACTAGGAGGAACTATTACGACCGAGAATAGGGATTTAAAGCAATTTGAAAATGTAGTCTTTGGAGCTTTTTACATTTTTTAACAACTCTTTCAAACGCAAGCTGGAGTTTTTTTCTTTAATTTTGGTGAGAATTTTAATTTGAACCAGAATTGTGCTAACAAGTACAAGTAATATGCTTTATGGTTGAAATATTCCAGTAAGTATTCGTTCCTGTAAGAATATTATCCTGATCCTCTTATTAGGAAATAATTGCCCTTGTAAAAGTATGGTCATGTAAGAAAATGTCCTTATGAGAATTGAATCTTGTAAGAGCTCTTGCAAGAAGCTGTCTTTAAAACAAATAAGCATACCTACTCCTCGTTGTAAAGTGTTATTAACCTTTATTCTTGAACACGTGAACTCTTTTGACAATGCCATCAGGGTGGCAGGCAGTATTATTAGACCAACAAGTTAGCCATCGACCTTAAAAAAATAGATTGCCCAGTTGTCCCAAACGTTTCTCGCATGTTTCGTGGCCTAAGTTTTTCTGTTGGCAGTATAAGGCAGCGTTGGTTTTTCTCCGGTGAAAGGTTGCAATCCACACCAGTCGCTGGCTAGAAATATGTCGATGCGATGATGGACTTGCCTGTATGCTGGGAATATACTACTTGGTTTTTTATTTATGGAGAAAAACCGCAGCTCTCACTACTAGATATAGAACCTGGTTTATGCGTGAGAGATATAGATAATGTTTGTGCTATTTATTTCACATGTTACGTTTAATTTCCTAATCCTACACTTCTGTAGGTGTCATATGAGACGACTAAAGGTAATAACGCCGGGCAAAGGACAGCTGCGCCCACCCGTGCGAGCATCAACAACTGCGATCCACAGTGGCGATGATCAGGACACCGCTCCACCAAGTAATAGACCCATCTTTTTTGCTTTATTAGTTATATTCAGGATAAGGTTTGTAAAATACTTAATTCAAATGGAAAAATCCTATAAACCAATAAACGCAAGCAGCCTAGATTATATAATAGAATAATTTTCATCCTTTGTATACGGAGATTCGCAACACCACTAGGCCGATCAAGCGCAATCTTCAAAAAGAAACCTGCCCATTAGTCGAACCGTTTTGGTAGCTTTGCCGCGGAAAAAACCGACCATTCAATTATTAAATATTCTCACAAAAAGCTAACACTGGTTACGTGCCAGAATCGAATTAAAAATGATAATCAGTTAGTTGCAAAAGCTTAATTCGTAAGGGCCACGTCGAAAGCCTTCAAAGAACTGTGAAAAAAACAAAATGGCCGACAACGGTACCGGCTGATTTGCAAAAAAGTACCGGCGGCAAGCGGCTGGGAATGTAGGGCAATATTTGGTTTTGCAACATTAGCGCCCGGTGTTCTTGCAATCTTATTGTGTATGTGTATGGTTTTACATATGAGTTCGTATGTATGAGGCTAAGACTTTTTAATACTTGTATATTCTACTTTTTTTCTATAAAAATGCTGTTTAGACATGGCGATGAATAATCTGCTTAGAATAAATCATTTCAATGAAAGCAGAATTCATAAATATATTATTATGGGAAGATATAAAGCAAATATATAAAGTAATAAAAAGTAAATATTAATTGATCACTATATTGGTATCAAAATATCTACAACCAAAACTAAATTAAACTGCCATTTTTTATGTGTAGCAGGGCTCATGTTATAATAATATCGTGCTACGCCACACAACGCCACTTTATGTAGGGATATATGTGACGTTCCACGTGCATAGGTACCTTAGGCCGGGTTTTAGTATAACGATAACCTTTTTGGATTTGAATAGCTTATTAGTTGCCGATTACAGGGATATTCGTAACTCAATACCGACCATAAAGTACCTTCGCACGTGGAACGTCACATATAAATCAATATCATCCTAGAATCAAAGAGGTGAAGCCCCTAAAAGGAAAATTATTTTTCTGCTTACTAGAATGGAACCGGCTTCCACGCGCGGGAAATGGATTCATGGAAATGGAAATTTGAGATAAAATTACAAGAAATACTAAATCTGACATTATTTCAAAAAGTTTTGTTAATATCTTATCACTGTTAAGGAACTTTCAGAAAGTTAAAAAATATAAATTAGTAATTTAGAATGTTATAATAATAATTTATAATACAACTAGCGACCCGCCCCGGCTCCGCACGGGAAAATGGTTATTGTGGATTATATTATGCATGTATTATACATATAAAGCTTCCTCTTCAATCACTCTATCTAGGTATTTAAAAAAACCGCATCAAAATCTGTTGCGTAGTTTTAAAGATTTAAGCATACGGACATAGCGACAAAGAAAGCGACTTTGTTTTATATACTATGTAGTGATTATTATATTCAGAATATAACAGAAATCAGAAATAATAATAATAATTTATAAAGTAATTTATTCACTCATGTATGTACTAAAATTTGCCAGCCTATTTTTAGTGCTAACGTGTTACACAATCTGTAAACTACCGTGATTTAAGCAAATTAAGCATGAAGGAAGAAAAAAAAAATCTATTTCAACGTCCTTGCAATTATTTTAAATAGATACTAAGGTTTTTCAGATCTTTCTTGCAAGGAGGTGCTGTTATGATCCCATACGCTTAGAGTCTATTCCTCAAGTTGCCTGGAACAAAATGCTACTCAGCAATACGGTTTTTCTATAATTCTTGTTAATTGTACTGGACTTTATTTTGTAGTGTGTAACACACACACACACACACACATGTCACATTATACTAAACGTTTTCTAACGAAACACACACGAAATTAATAGAGCCTACCACTATTTCAATGCGGACTGGATAACTGCGTACACAATATTTTATTTATTCCTCAGGTGAGATCAGGAAAACAAATTCTAATGCGCAATATGTAGATTTTGCTACACAATCGTAAAAAAAACAGTCAAGTGCGAGGTGACTTCGCTTGGAGAGGATTTAGTAAAAAAAAAACAAAGAAGTTTCATTTTCAGCTGAAACAACTCGACTGATCAAAATCTAGTTTGATGCACGTGTGCAAATCCGTTACACAACATTTGGGATATTTAATATTATAGGCATTCTTAGATTTTCGCGGTTGCTAATTGCACTAACACACGTTTTCACGATTTAGTTCCGTTCGAAATATCGGTAAGCTCAATTTAAAACTAAATCGTGGAGGAAACCCGTGAAAATGTGTGTTAGTGCATTTAGTATTATTTTATTTTATTTTTATTTTATTATTTATTGCACACAAAAATATGGACAGAAACATACATTTATAAGAATGACACAACAGGCGCAGCTTATTTCACATGAAATGTCTTCCAGCTGGCCTTGATTACTTTAAATACCACAGACTTTAGATTTTCCTATAATCTATAGAATACTAGACTAGCTGACCCAGCGAACTTCAAACAGCCTACCAGTCGATTCTTCAAAATGAAAATAAATAAAAATAATAAACACTACAGTAGTGATAGTTTTAAAAAACACTACAGTACCTTTTTTTTAAACACTTTAATGCGTGTACGTATTTCAACTCAATCTATCTAGTACCTAGTTTCGGCAAAATTAAGCAAGTTCCTACATAGGTAAATAAATAAGTAGTACCTACTAAATGGATAATCCTAAGGGAAGATAACAATTTAAAATATTTCTTATTCCAAGAAGGGTTCCAACCCTTTTGTTAATTAACTATGTTTTTCTTTCGATTTTACTGTAAGAAAAACAACATATTATTCGTATTGGATTTTCTAGGAAATTGTGCCTGATTCTAGCATAACATTATTTAATATTTTAACTATTCTTGTAATGTAATTACGTTTAAGAGATAAGAATCATTTATAAAATACTTGATTTCTTTTCTTGAACACGGTTTTTTTGTTGGGTCTTTATCTAAGTTTCTTTTTTACCAGTTATTATTTGAAATTGAATTAAAATATCTTATACAACTTGCCTATGAATCAGTTAGAACAATTAATAAGCTATTGTTATAAGTACATTATATTTGTTTGTATCTCCTGTTGATGAATAAACGAATCAATAAAATTGTAGACCAACTTACACAACTGTTTTTCAAATTAGTAGGTACCTACTTGATTAGTCTTGATTAATAAATAAATATTGATAAAAGAATCACACCCAATCCGTATTGAAAAAAAAAAAAAACAAAATGTTTGTTACTTTCGAGAGGATATTTTTTAAGATAATTAAAAGGAAAGGAAAAACAAAAGATTTTCCACTGAAAAATACCAGATTTTGTTTACTTGAAGGTTGTTTTCTTTCTCCGAAAGAAAAATAATGTTAGAAAAACATCTCTAATTAGTGTATTTCTCGCTGTGACAACTGATACGTTCAAACGGGAGTTCAACTTAAGTTGGTTAGGTGTAAATCGACCCGACACACAATGCAGTTAGAAAAGCTCCCTGTTCCCTACAGGTAGCTTTTCTAACTGCATTGCGTGTCGGGTTCTTCTTGTTCCCTGCTTACTCCTCCAGACCCTTCTTCTTCTTTTCGTGTCGATTCGGCAACCCTAATCTTTATACTCGTACTCGATTAATTAAAGCAAAATTAGTTTATTTAAAAAAGCAATGTTAAGATAGTTCAACACAGAAATTTAATATTATCTGTTGATTATAGTATTTTTTTATTAAAGAATTAAAACATTAAGTACCTTGTTATTTTTTTATTAAGTATTTATTTTATAACACTCATTTCACTAACAAGATGTTAATTAAATTTTAAAAATTATGGTATGAATTTAAAACATTCCTTCCAGCTACTGATGATAAAACATGATATGTATTATTTGTAAAATTTTATCCTGTAAGAACTCGATTATTCTCCTTTTACTTGGGTCTCATAATTTTTTTAGTAGATATAAAACAATTAATAGGTAGTTAGGTACACGTTTAAAAGGACAGTAAAGATCACAATAAAAATATATATTTTTTAAAAGCTTAAGAATATTTTCACAGTTTTTACATAGTTTTCACGACAAAATAAGGAAAAGAGAGCATGGCCTCTTTACAAATTCAATAACCTACCCATGCACCAGTGCCTTTCGATCGATCGGCTTTCAATATATCAATTATTAATCATCAGTCGCCAAGTCAGGCTAACCCAGTTGATACAGCATAATAAAATAGGTGCTAAGTCAACATAATAATAGCCTATAACAGTCCCCCCAGCTGCAGTATGCACTGAGTTGAAAGAGGTGATATTGCTATAGAAAGCCCCACATTATGGCAGGGAGTCTTGATCCTTAGATCACAGCAGTTGTTGTGTAACGAGAACGAGGTGCTTTTTAACTTCATTCCCATCCTATTTTCCATTATTTTTCGTATAAAATACATTCCATTTTGGAATTTCTTCATCATTCATACGTCATCTTTGTCTTCATTTTCAGTTTCCCGTAGACTTTCAACTTAACGACAGTTCCTTGCCATATTCTTGAGAGCCTGTACTGTGGGTGTCAGTCAGGTGATACAAATACATAATTATATAAACATACAACATCCAGACACAAGGCAAACACAAGAGCTCATCACACGAATGTTTGCCCTGGGCGTAATTCAAACCCACGACCCTGTGCTTCGAAGGCAGACTTACTACCGATTAGGCTACGGGGCCGCCTAATTTGATAGTAACTTTTTAAATCCAGAATTCGCCTAGCTGCCAAAAGAAAAAAACACAAATTAGAGAAATTACGACTGTGATAAGAAGGCCCGCGACAAAAGGAGACAGCAAAACAATCACTAAAATATACATTATATACTCTTACTTACAGACACGCAAAATATGTAAATCGCAAAGTTTCAGACCCAACGTACCCCAGCAGTAAGTACCTATAAGTATGAGTTGGTGCTTCTACATATACGGGCGCACACCAGTGAACTTGTTGACTTATCACATGCTAATATGTGAAATGATTTTAATACATTAAAAAGGTGGACAAACAAGGTGACTTTCCTGTAACCTTTCAAGGATATTCATGTAAACCCGCCGCCGCGCCGAGACGGCGCGTTGATTATTCATGTGCGTCAAAATATTTCCATAACCCATCAATTTGAGTGCATTTTCCTAAGATTTTCCAGTACGGTAAGCGATAATACGTAGGTAATGTACGTTGTCAAGTCTGCTTCACTACACTTCAGTTCACATAATATTCTATGTAGAATTCAAAGCAAAAGTCGGCAACGCAAAAAAACAGCTATCTCTTCAGCCCTTGCTCACTATACAGATCGCTTGAGGATATATTTGAAAAATCTATGTTATACTACCTATGTATAATAAAACTAATGAATAGGCGTGCCTGTACATTGATTTATTTAAAAAAAACTGATTGTAGGTGATAAAGGGAGTGTAGCTGAAAACAAAAAATGTTTTTTAAATGACCGCCTGTTTGTCTGTCTGTTTGTACACGCTAATCTCTGGAACCGTTAGACCGATTTAACTTAAAATTTGTATACTGGTACCTTATATCCCGGTCAACCTTTTAGATACTTTTTACCACGGGAAATAAAAAAATAATCATCGCGGGCGTAGCCGTGGGCGGACAGCTAGTTTGACTTAAAAGTTTAGTTAGATCATTCAACGAGAGGTGACAGCGTAGGTAAAGTAAACATTTCAGTCGATTTTTTTTCTTTTTACTGAGGGATACTTAGTTTAGTACTTGCTAAGTACTAAAATTCAAGTTAATTCAACAATACATAAATTTTGTAATATTCATTAAAAATCACAGATTTCGCGTGCCTCACACGACATCGCAAATGAATCTGTAATATGAAAAATATCGTTCTGACTTTTGACTATTTTCAAAAAGGGTAAAAAGCCCTTAACACGATTGTCTTTTGAATTGTCCAGAGAAATTTCTCTTAAAACTTTGATGTCATACTTCGTTTCCAAAATATCGAGTGCCAAAAGTAAAAATGCCGATTGAATTGATTTTTTTTCACCATTTTAGCTATAACTTTGTTGTTATCTTTCTCGAATAATTCTTTTCTAAGCTTCTTCCCCGTTCATTATTTTTCTTATCACATTTCGTATAAACAAACGAACTATATAAATATGCCATCTATACTTATAATTTTATAAAGGGGAGAGATTTTGATTGTTTGTTTGTTTGCATTGAATGGGCTCTGAAACGAAAGAACCGATTTTCAAAAAATATTTAATTATTGGGGGCTACACTTCTTCTTCTTCTTTTTCACATTTTAGAGCTGCGCTCTTGTCGGTGGAGTCTACGCCATTCTGTTCTGTCTTCCGTTCTCTGTTTGATCTCCTGATACGACACGACATCTATTCCTTCCTTAATTTGGTTTACATATATGTTCTACTAGGTCATCCTCTTTTCCTTTTCCCTTCTATCTTTCCTTCAATGATGTTAAATTCATCGTGTCTTACCAGGTGACCCAGCATCTTCCCCTTCTATTTGCAATGATCCTCATTTAGAAGTTGTAAGAATTCTTCATTGTTTTTCCTTTCCGTCCAGCTGGTTTTCTTCATTCTTCGCCAACACCACATCTCAAAGGTCTGCAGTCTTTCCCTGTCACGTTGTGTCATTATCCACGTTTCACTCCCGTAAAGCGCAATGCACCAGATATACAACTTAATAAGACGTTTACGGATCTTCCTCGAGATTCTAGCTTTGAAGAGAGTTTTTTGCCGTTAAAAGCTTTCTTTGCCATGGCAATTCTGGTAACTATATCAGGTGTACATCTTGAGTCATTGGAACTGTTTCACTTGCTCTATTGGATTTGAATTTAATGCTATTGGTTCGTGTTTAGGTGTAATATTAGATGTTATTAAAGTTTCGGTTTTATTTAAATTTATTTTCAAGCAATCGTTTACTCGGGGAGTGTTTTTCATGTCGGTAACTAATTCCTCCAACGGTTTTAAACATTCCGCAAGTTTTATACTTTCCGCAAGTTTTTTGTGGGGGGTGCATTATCCCCGAGTAAACGATTTTATGTTTTAAAAAAAATTTGAATCCCTACTAAAATTCTAATAATGTAATCCAAGGTGTAAAAAAATGTTTTCAATTCTTGTCATCAACAGTGTTCATACGAGTTTTTATTTTAAACTTTTATCACAATATCTTAAGCCACAGTAATAAATCTGGAAAAGTACTTATATTGGGAACGACTCGCACGCAACTTCTCTCTCTTGCTAAGATTATGAATAACAAAGATAGATAAAAATACATTGAGGATAGGCCAAGAGGGGATTTCGGGATTTATTCTAGCGCGGAAGATTAACATATAGGGAGATACCTTGTACCTACATCGACTGCACGTGGGTCCTTAATGAGGGATCGCGCTTTTCGAAAATTTGCTATCAGCTCGTCACTTCCAAATCGTCAGTTTTCTTTTTGTATTTTTTAACCAGTCTGGTCAGTATGGTTATATTGGTAACCCCCGCCATGCAAACCGGCAGTTTAACATACCATTGTTTGTTATCAGAAGAGGCACTTTACGCGACTCATACGAGTATATCAATATCTGTTACGCTCGAGCATTTACATGCGCTTTAAACGTCTAAAAAAAACCGGCCAAGTGCGAGTCGGACTCGCGCACCGAGGGTTCCGTACAAACCTGCAAGGTTTACAAAGTTCGTTCATTACGACGTTTACGTTTATTACGACGGTTACGTTTTTGCGTTGACTTAGAATTTTTTTTTTTTCACGGGTTAAAGGCAATTAGATCTAAGTATTTGATATGAATTTCAACTTGATAGCTCTACGCGTTCATGAGGAAAAAAGTAATAAGTTTATATTTATTAAAAAAGATGGAGGAGCATAAATTTAAGACAAAGATCTCTTTATCGTTTAAGTAACTAAGTACTAAGTAAGTATTTCAACTTGATAGCTCTACGCGTTCATGAGGAAAAAAGTAAAAAATATATATTTTGTAATGTAACTAAAAATTTAAGGTTTTTGGAATTTTTCCTTTATGTGTGCTATAAAACGTTGCTTCATGCCAAATTTCAAGATTCTAGGTCGACTGGAAGTACCCTTTAGGTTTTGATTCCCTTGCGAGTACTTGCGAGTTTCAAAATATGCAGCTTAAATTGCTGTTTCTTTTGATTGCGTTGACATAGAAGTTTGATTTTGTTACAGCTTAAAGGTATTATAGACCTGAGTATTTGGTATGAATTTCAATTTAATACCTCTATGCGTTTATGAGGAAATGGGTAGTAAGGTTAAAATTATTAAAAAAATATATATTATGTGATGTAACTAAAAATTTATGGTTTTCGTAATTTTTCCTTTATCTATGCTATAAGACGTTGCTTCGTACCAAATTTCAAGATTCTGAGTTCACGGGAAGCACCCTGTAGGTTTTGATTCCCTTGCAAGTGTCGAAAATTTGCGGCATAAACGGCTGTATCTTTTGATTGCGTTGGCTTAGAAGTTTGATTTTTTCACAGCTTCAAGGGACAGTAGACCTGAGTAATTGATATAAATTTCAGCTTCATACCTCCACGCGTTCCTGAGAAAAAGGGTCTTGACAGACGGACGGACGGACAGACGGACAACAAAGTGATCCTATAAGGGTTCCGTTTTTTCCTTTTGAGGTACGGAACCCTAAAAAAGAGCAAATTATTACTTTAATTAATTCTATACATTTATATTTGGTAGTGCTTACTCGTAATTTGAGCTGACGGAATCTATGAATTTCGTTAACACGTTCCCAGCGGCACAGATTTGTCTGTACATTCCATTACTGCGTTACGGGTCGTTTTAAACCTTGTCCCATACCAGAGATTGTGGCGGCACGAGGCATATTAAACCCCACCGCCCGTAGGAGACCAAAATCCTTTTTTTTTGGCGCCAAATAAGATGAAGTGGACGTCTTTTGTCGTAATTATTATTACAGTGAAATTATTAACCTAAATCTGCCACCGCCCGTGGTTAGATTAGTTAGTTTAGTTTCTATAGGTAAAATAAAATGTGGGGCCTAATGTACCTTGTATCGCACTGAAGAATGGCAGGTTTTCATATTATTTAGTGATGGGAAAATAAATATCGATTTTATTTAATTGTATTTATTCACCAAACTTATTGATGTGTTTCTAGTGTTTATGATTAAAACATGTCTAACAATAATATTTTTTGCAACCAGTGCATTCTGTGAAAATTTTCTTCACTTTTTTGTCGGCTTCACGACTCGTTAAGAAGGTGCGGAGTTTTTCGTAACATCCTACACAACTCCTCTTCTTATATTCTGATTTTGACTCAGATTCTCCACCCGGTTTTTCTTCATCTTCCTCTATAGTTAACTTTTTTCGGCAACGTTTCGACATAATCGGTAGCGGTCTTACTTCAACGCGTGCGAGCCTCGAATGCGTTGCACAACACTAACCGCGTGAAGCTAGCGTAGGGTGCGGTACGAGGTGCGAAGGGGTACGAGGTGTTCGCAACCTCGTTCCGCACTGTCTTGGAATTATATTTGTTCAGTGCGGCACGAGGTCTAACAAACCCGGTATTAAGGTTGGTGTACCATCGAACTAGGAATCAATAGCACATCCCAAATATATAGTTATCTCTCTCTTACTCTGAATCAGCTAGAAGTTATGCCTCTCGCACGACAAAGAAGTTTAAGATTTTCCTTACCGCTTTAACGACGAGACACGGACAAGGTGTTTCAAGCCCTGTTTCGCACTTAACGTGTTAATACGACGTGTGTTCATGATAGTCTCATTACATCTTTTTAGATAACAGTGAAAAAATTGGAGGAGTATTTTAAAAGAGAATGAATAAAAGGTTTGTAGTTCAAGAAATATAATTCTATATTACAATTTTTCATAAGTATTTTTTACTATCTAAAGTTTTGCAAAAAATACTCAAAAAAAATTGTGTTACCTAAAAAATTACCAATAATAAACCAATGATTTATCAACATAACGTAATGTGGGTGTAGTTTTCCTGTGATATATAAAAATATGGTAGATAATCTTAAAATTTTAGTCGCCTGCTCAGTAAATAGGTAAGTAAAATTTCTTTTGTGGAGAAGTAATTGCAGGAGTAACAACATCTCGTGCTTGCTGAATCTAGGTAAAATTTTCTCTATCTATACCTACTATTAATATTATAAAGAGGTTTGATTGTTTGTTTGTTTCTTTGCATCGAGTAGGCTCCGAAACTACTGAACAGATTATAAAAAATTTATTTAAAAAAATTTGGGCTCCTTTGTACAACTTCAATAATGTAATCCAAGGTGTATAAAAAATACCTAAAATATTCCTAATAATTGAATACGCACCGAAACTACTGACTCGATTTTGGTGAAACTTGGCACAAAGACAGAATAGACCTTGGGAAAGAACAAAGGCTACGATTTACCGCTGAAACATTTTTCAGTCGAAAGAAAATTTAAAGCGGGCATAATTAGCACAAAGATAGAATAGACCATGCGGAAGAACATGGCCTACTTTTACCGAGGGAAAATTCCTCATTCACACGGGAAAAACTATAAGCGCGGGCGGATCGCGGCGAAGAGCTAGTAAGTAATCATTTTAAAACAGCGTAGTGGATATTAATATGAGAATTTGCAAAGAGATGTAGTTGCCATGGTGATGTGTGGGCGACGGGAGACCCAGGGGTTGGGGAAGGGGGTGGTCAACCCACTTCATCAGAAGCTCTTCTATTGGTCGACGTGATTTAATATTGATAAGTAAAGTACACCTGGCCACCTTTCCGCCAAGCTGAAAATTTACAACTTACAAATAAAATTTGATGCTCATTGCTGGGTCGATATGTCTCATATATTAACACTTTTATTTAAATCATATCGGCTAAGCAATGTACACCGAATAATCCTTGTGGTGTGTCAATTGTAGTTTCGTGAAGCTGGCCCTTGTATAACGGTACAAAACCAGTTGCCAGCTCTAAGAAAAATATACAAATGTTTAGTAAAGAAAATCCAATATTGTTTGTTTGCTATTGTCGAGGTTTTAAAATCTTGTTCAAAATCTTAAACATATTTCGTTTCAAAAATAATAAATCTATAATAATAAATGTAAAAGAGGATAGATTTGATAGTTTGTTTGCATTTCAAACTACAAAATCTTTGATACTACTAAATCGATTTGAATGAAACTTAGTACAAAGATAGAGAATAGACTTTGAGGAAGGTCCGGTTACCCTTAACCAAGAGGAAATTCCTCATTTCTGTGGAAAAAACTGTTAACTAAACTAAACAAAACATTAACTATGACATATATAAAAGGTGGTAAACATAATATATGTATAAAGACGAAAAGATGGAAGTTTAATAGAGTAAAGAACAATTTTCACCAATCAGAAAGACTTAAAAAAAAAATGTACAGGAAATTTTATTGTGTGACAAATGAAATAAAAATGTCACAAATATTAAGTAATTTACAGTTTCTTGCAATAAATTGATTTGATGTATTTTAAGAAAATAGGCGAAAATTGACTTATCCCTGAATCTACTCGTCTGAAACTATTGAAAATATAGGTATACTCGTAATACCTATGGACGCAAGGCCTACATTTTAAAATACCTATGGGATGAAAGGTCTAAAGTTTAAAACCCCTAAGAACAGAAGGTCTTATTTCGACGTCGAAAAGTGATTTGTTAAATCTTACTTCGAATAAACACATTTTGAATTTTGATTTTTTTAAGAAGAATTAAATTATGTTTAATTTAACGGATGCCTACCTACGAGTATGACAATATGATGTTCATTCATAATTGAGTTTTGTAAATGTGTCTGAATCCTGGATTTTAGAACGGACTAGTAAGTTGTGAATAAAAAGATATCAAAAAGTAAAATAAAACATTAAAACAAAACTAGACGCTTAAAATGAGTTATTTTTTAGACAAAAATAAACCTAACCTAACCTAACCATAAAAATATCAGGTCAAATCAGGAGTACTCCTACTTTTAACCGACGGGCATGCTGGATGGGATAAATGAATGTGGATGAAGCGAAAAAAATATTCTGGATCGTAGCATGTGGAAGGGTATAGCCCACCCTACGGGAAAGAGACGCGACTGTATGTAAAGAAAATTAATATACAAAGCCCACTGTGAAAAATGCCTATAAGCACCTATAACGCAGTAGGCTCACTACGTATTGTGGTATCGCGGGAGATGTTCGAAAAGATGTCAAACGGGATGCTGTGCCTTAGTAGCCAAAGTATTGTAGTTGATGTCGCTTTTGAATATAACTATTATTAAGAGTAGCTGTCAGCCCACGGCTGCCACATTTTTTAATTTCCTACGGTAAAAAGTATCTAAGATGTTTACTGGGGCTGTAAGATAACATGCATCATTTAAATCGGTCCAACAGTTCTAGAGATTATTTTCAGACTTTTCCTTGGCAATTTTTAACTAACCCACGGGAACTCTTTAATTTTCCGGGATTAAAAGTATACAAGATGTTGACCAGGGATGTAAAGAACCACCATGCTTTCAATTCAAATCGGTCCAATAGTTTCGGAGATTAGCCCGTACAAACAGACAAACAGACAGAGAAACAAAAAAAAAAGAAAATTGTCTGGATATGTTCTATTTCACTTCTTAGATCCTCCTGACTCGGATTTTATCTTTTTTTACTATGTACAGACATTTGACCTCTACAGTTTTATTATATAGATATTATTATTATTGGGGCTCAAAAGAGAATATGCTAGTGTAAGTGCACTGACCAATGGCCTCCCCCAAAGATCTCCGCAACGATCGGCCCTGCGCCTGCGCTGCCCGCATGCAGCGGCTTCCCGCGACCTTCACCAAATCGTCAGCCGGGTCAGCCCACCTTGAAGAGGACTAGCATTTCCCAGTTTTGAATGCGAGCCCAACAGAAGAGAAGGTATTAATTAAATTCATGTCATAAAATGCAATAGGGACGATGCATTCAAGGCAAATCAACTTCTTTTTACTATCAGCTGAAAGTCTCTTATGAAAATTCTATGAATTATTGACGAATTGACGTTATTAGATAGACTATCCATTTTTTGTTTGTAATTAAGTAAATTCAAATATGCGTAAAATTAGACACGAAGTAGATATTTCAAAACACTTTAATTATGATGATTAATTTTGTGAATATTTTATTTTAAATATAAAAAAATATATATCACACTTCATATTAATATTATAAAGAGGAAAGATTTGTATTTGTGTGTGTTTATGTTTGTATTGAATAAACTCAAAAACTACTGAACCGATTTCAAAAATTATATCACCATTAGAAAGCTTCGTTCACCCTCAGTAACATAGGCTACATTTTACCGCGGGAAAAGCTGTTAATGCGGGCGGAGCCGCGGCGGAAAGCTAGTTTTAAATAATTTTTAATACGGCGGCATCTTCTTTTTTCTACGTAATGAAACAATAGAACATGGCAATCGTATTGCAGAATTTCACAGAAATCTCTTTATTTCTGCGTCCGTCTACGCCCAAATTACGCACACTGCTACACTTCATCGTTTCTCTCTGTCAGATTGGACTACATAAAACCATCTAACTATTGTTTCTTTCTTACGTGGTTCCGTATTATTATATATAAAAAAAAATCTTTGTGAGACGTGTTAAGTAAAATATTATTCATTAAATTTTTGAATGTGAATTAATTCAATTATAAAAATACTTTTGTTCTCTGTTTCGTTGTGGCTAGACACTTCCGCCTTCCACCACCTGTTGATCTCCAAACTTTCCTACCTCACCCGAAATTTGAGGACGAGCACCAATAGAAATGGTTTAATCCTAGGTAATACTCAATTATAAACATAATATAGTTGAGTATTACCCAAAACAATCATTAAGTCGATCACAAATCAGGTCGTTTATATGGCCCAGAACTTGGCCATGCCACAAAAAATGCAGTCGAGGTGGCCAAGTATTTTAAAAGAATTCAACTGAATATACGTAGTTTTTTTTTATTTTCCTACGAGAAACGAAAACTGAAATTTCAAATTACTGGCAAATTTGTCTTTTACATAGTCAACGTAATTTATTTTGCACACAGACAACATTCCAAGAGTGCTAAAATACGTTACGAATTTAAAAACTGAACAAAAGCTACAAGTCGAACCCCAAAAAACAGCGCCCCTTCAACCCGTTCGGGCCCTCTACATAGAAAAGCCGACCCCACGTTCAAAAATGTACAGACACAGGGGGACATAGGTTTGTTTTTATGTATAGTGTCGTGTGGGGTGAGAGGCGGCCGGGGGGGCGTGGCGCTGTTGGCTCGCTGCAGCCCTGCAGCACTCCCGGCGCCCCGGCAGGGGTCTGTCTGCCGCCGGCTCCTCAGCTAGACAGACGTCGCGAAGTTCTCCCGGCCTTCACGCGAGACGAACTCCAAATTCAAAATTCTTATTTATTCTCAACTTTCTTTTTCCATTTTTGAATTTTAGTGAATTGTGTGGAACTTTTATGTGCAACGATCGGGCCATGGAGAACGATGAGTCGGGTCGCGCTTCTGGTTCCGGCTCCGGGCCTCCCGCCAACGGAAACAACAGAATTATAGGAAGAAATGTCAACGGGACAAGTAAGTCACAGTCTCTTTTTTGTATTTTATTTCTCTAGCTCTAACCGGCAGCAGCGAAAGTGGCAAGGCAGATGTCAAGCAGCTTAATGTAAGTAATTAATTAGTTTAGGAGTACTGATCGCCCTAGGTGCGCTGGGACGTGTTACAAATTGTTGATGATATTTTATTAATTGATGTAGTATGAGGTTTTTATTTTAAATTTCGGCAGTCACTTGACCAACGTTTTTAAGTAATTAGATACTTAATTTAAAGTGTTCCAGTTTCTTCAAAATAAGGCTGCGCGATGTTTGTTTGTTTATAATAATAACATCACGACAATACCGGTTTGCGGCTTTTGCGATTTATTTATAAGTTTACCTGCTCTGTGAATTACATATTTTTTACTAAATCAAATTCGACGGCGTCCCCTAAAATTTAACATTTTATCCAAAAAACATAATTATTATTGGTGGATAATTATTTACCATCCATTTAGTTTTCGTTTCGTTTTCGTTTTTCAGATATTTTCCGTAATCTTGGGTGTTTTTTTTCGCCAACAGCTCTGTTGAAACTTATACGCAAAAACAGTGGTAGGTGATTCAAAGAAAAGTCCCATACGCTGGGAATGGGAGGCGTATAGTAATTGCGTTTTTCTGCACCCAAGCCCCGTCGCTTTGTCTCAGCAGGGTTTTTGCTATATTCTTAATGTCGTATACGCCGCCCGCACGGTTTTGAGCATTTTCTAGTTTAAGAAAATGACATAGTCATTGATTTGACAATGGTGTTAAAAAACTTACGAAATTAATACTTTATTAAATTTTGCGAATAATTTTAATATATTTTATTTCATTTTAAAAGAACATAATTTAAACAAACTAAAAAGTTACAAAATAAATAGAATATTTTGTTTGCGAATAAATAGAGTATTTTCTCTTTTATTTAAAAAGAACAAAGGACCGAGGATGACTTGAGCAGGGGGGAGGGGAGGGAAAGGGCGGTGCACAGTGTCGTGTCTAGAACACCGTAGGTGGACATAATTGGCTTTCAAGATTCATTAAATTAACTAGCAAATAAGGTAGTTAACCTCTTAGAGGCACAGATTCCGGTAATCGTTTATGCCAAACATAACAAACCCAAAAATCATGAGAGTTTAAAGGTAGGTGATAAGCATTTGCGTGTGTTAATCAGTTGCAATTTAGCTGCAGTTTCGAAACCACCCCCTTAGTTCAAATTTGATTATTGTGATGTTTTTTATAATGAATAGTTTACGTGAAGGTATGTTCATTTGTATTATAATTATAAGAAAAATAAAATAAGTAATTAAGTATATAAAATACGGCTTGGAAAACAATAAGAGCAATATTTTGATTATTTTGGTATGTTTTAACGTCTGCAACTTTTTGTATCCACGTGTACCCGCTCTGATTGTTTTATTATATTGTACATTGATGTTTTATCTAAACAATAATAGAAAATTTAGATCCCGAAACGATACGGAACATATTTATATTATTTTTTTCAAGAACGATACTTCACTACATCGAACATAGATTTATTTGAAGAATGAGCTAAATACGAACAAATCTTACGTCTAATTGATTTAATTTCAATGAAATGTTGTTTGGTGGATGCAGTCCAAGAGACATTAAGGGGAAATTCGCATGAAATTACCAAATTTCGGGAAATTTTCAAAAAAAAAATTAATATTTCAAAGATGCCAAAGAACAAGTTTATATTTAAGCATAGATAATATTGGAGGTTCCAGATATTAAATTCATACTTGTAGTAGAGGGCCTGATCACTTCTTTTTCAAGGTTTATGATTTACGGTCAGCAGGTCAACCGAAAGAGGAGTTTGAAAAGTCGTCATCTAAGACAAAGGAACGTCGTGTACCTGACCCTGTATAATCAATCAGTAATCACATTATGTCAGTGAATTGACTATAGTTGCAGCAGTAATTAATTGCTTATCTCGTCATCAACAGGTAGCCAAAGTTTTGAGAAAGATAAGTGAAAGTTCTTATGGCTGCAGTGCGACAGGAATTGTGTTGTTACGTTCATCGTATCTGATGCCAGCTACATTGCTTGATTCTTGAACATAGCACACGAGTTATTCAAATTGCTCTAATTGGTCAGCATTCGAAGGAGGTACAAAAGGGCAAGAGAAAAGACTCGTAGGTTCCACGCAGACCATACCTGAAAATAGTCACGCAGTTTGCCTGTAAAATTTCAATAAATTACCATCTGATGTTTTAGTAATTGATAATGGCCACCTTCAGTATTAACGCGGTGTCGCATAAAAAGTAATCTTCCTCGCAATGCAGACGAGTAATCCATAAGCGTTTATTGTTGTTTGATTAATCTTTGTAAACGATTTTTTTTTTTTTTTTTTTATTATTAGTTTGTAAAGTAATTTATCCAGTTAGTAGTTAGTTTTGTTTAAATGACGTATTATCATAATAATATAAGATCGTTTTGAATGTTTACCGTATTGTTTAAATATTTTAAGTCGATTTGTTAATTTTATCGCAAAAGAAAAAAAAATTTTTTTTTTTTACTTTCTGTTTAATTTAGACCTTATAAAATGCCTTATTTAAGCACGTTATACGAGTACATGTTGGTGATGAGTACATGTACGATGAGAAATAATTTTGTCCACCTGGCTTGTTCTACATGAATCACTGTGCGGTGGTTTAAAGATGTGCGTAGTTACTTTACTGCGCATGTGCGTGATCGCCATCTCCTGTTATTTGAAAATAACTACAGGCAAGAAGGAGTTAAGCGTGGGTGAAAAAGGAGGAGGGGGAAGGGCGTTGGCTAAAACTATTGCGTAGTTACTGCTCTCGTCGTCAGTGCGCAGGCGCTAGGTGTAAGCGGGCGCTGGGTACTATAAATAAGAGGGATCTCGAATGCCACCTTCACTTGTTCCCAGGCCTTCGCTGGACTAACGCGGAAATAACGCGGCGTTCATCAGTTTTCTCATCTAAAGGTACCGTTAAAAATATAGTTTTTTTAAATACAATTATTTTAGAATTCCAGTTGATTATCGTTAAACTTAAGGAACATAGGTATATATTTTGGATAATCTTAGCAACTATTATTCAACATTAATATTAGATATACCCTAAATGCTTACATGCGAGATGGTTTTACGATTTTGTGTAAATATATTGTGCTTCCAATAGTGTAGTGAGTAAATTCAACATTTATTGGTTTCATTATATTCATTTAGTTTGGCGGCTTTTAAACAGCTAAAATTATTTGATTATTATCAAATATGGCTTTTGAAATCTAAATGGAAATGTATTTATTTACATTGCACAGAAATAGAAACATCCTTAATACTATGCAAGGAACATGAAACATACAAAAGAAAAATACTTACAATAATAATTATAACAATAAAGACTCAGTAATTATGCGAATGAGATTAATTATTAAAATTACTAACACACATGCTAATGATATTAGAATCATGTTAATAGTAATATACAACCAATGAAATACTGTATACTGTATCCTGTATCTTTATTTGAACAATATAATTATTGGGATATTGATATTTTAATCTGTTATGATTGAATGTCTTTATTTTTCTTAAAAATGAAATTTAAATCATTATATTTTTTTAATATAAATGTTGTGGTACCGAAAATATTATTTTACTATTAAAAAAAATAAGAAAAAGACTTATCCTACAGTATGTTTACGAGAAGCTTTAATGTTATAACTCAAAGTCGTGAATGTGGTGCTGCTTGCGGGGACTGGTCTGCTCCAGTCGATTGCCGGTTGTGCTTGTGATCGAATTATTAGTTATATAGTTTTGACTGGTTGCCTTCCTTTGATTGTATATTTCGTTTGCACTCGTTGTTATATTATTACAATTGTATAAAATAATTATTTATAATTTTGTAATAATATTTCGAAAATATGCAATGCCTGTGTAGTTTCTTCCGGCGAGTTCTTTTCCACAGAAGACAGCCAAATTGTGAACTCGCCTCGACTTAGCTAAGTGATGTAAACATCCTAAAGTTAAAAATTAATACTTTGACTTTGACTTAATTTGGATAACGAACACAACAGTACACACTTTGGAGAAGTATTTAATAAACCAACAATATTCTTATAAAATGCGTGCGCTTTGCAAACGAGGTAAAAACCGGTTTCTCTCGATCTGTCAAATCGCATCGCAAGCGGTAACAACTTGGCAGCCGAGTGGACTCGAACCAAACCGAGTGCACGAGTGCTTTCGCGCGCGTTTTTTAACTTGCACTTGTCATTTTTATGATACCTCAAACTAAGAACGTTTACATGTGAAGATTTTATCCTTTTTTTATTCGAGCTTTAAATAATTCGTTGTTTTGGTAAATATGAGATAATGATGACGCTTTTAAGGTCAAAGATAACAACACTTCGTCCTTTTTACTATACGGATAATATATGAGCACATGTCCTTAACGCAGTGCTCATGACCTTTGCGCAATGCGCATGTCCTCTACGTAGTGCGCATGTTAAGATAATGCAGTGCGCATGTCTTGGCTTATCGATTGCGCACACATTCATATGCGCTTATCAAGCCTTTACAACAAGATGCTTCTCGAATTTACAGTAAGTACAGTTGACTTAACACTTTGGATTTGTCAATATGTGCGTGTTATATAATGATAATATCGCTGTAATTTATGTTATATTTTTAAATAGTTGAGCAACTCCTTACAAACTAAATACTTGATGGGCCACCCATTTTGGTATTTTATTTCTCATCTGAAAATTTAATTTAAATCGGTTCAACGATTCTAGAGATTAGCGTTTATAAATAGACAGACGAACTTCTTTTTTAAAACTTGTATTTTTGTGTTCAGCTACACTCTTCTTATCACCTAAAATCAGTTTTTTGAAAAACAAATCAAAGTACATACATACACGCCGATTTTTCAGTTTTATTATAGTATAGAAAATAGATAAACGGTCACAAATGTATATTTACTACATATTTTTTATGTTTATAAACATTGATTCCCCGCATTAACTAATATTTTATGATACTGTACAACAAAGAACATATTTACACATTAATAAGTAAGAAATGGGATATACTATGTAAACCATTTAAGAAAACAAACGTTTCTGCTGTATCACCCACAACTTAAGAATAATAATAATACTTCACACTTTAATAATCGAGTTTCGAATTCTCAAATTATAAGCTTAGAAAGACGCTGTCAATAGGCCTTTTTTGTAGTCAAAAGTTGTCAAGAGGTTCAAGTATCAATGAATGTCGGTCGGAGTAAATAATAGCGTCTGCGGTAAAAACCTAAGACGAGAGAGTCGGAAAAACCGTGGCAACTTAGGAAAAACTGCACTCGCACTTCATAAAAACTAGCCCTAGAAACATAAACTGGTTCAGGGGCCTTCCATAAATAAGGGAGAGGCTTGGGAGAGGCTACTCAAATCTCTTAATATGTCACAATGTAAATTTAAATTTTAATATTTGTCAACTTATGTTATATTTGTTGTTTTATTATATAATTACCTTATTTCTTTGGTTATTGAAGTTTTGTAATTAATACGATTTATGTCTTATTAAAACAATTTGTTCTTTATTTCTTTGTGACGTAATTTAAAAATTACCCCATTACCTGCATCCGTTATTAGTTTTTATTGTAGGAAAGTGAGAGTGAGACAGATTACTTCTTTCTCAGTCTGTTATAAGCATAAAGCAAAAGAAAAACGTATTCTATATCATGGTCCTCAACTCTTACAATAGCTACTACAACTACAGCTATTAGCTACTACCACTACCACTACTACAATAGCTACTACAACTACAGCTATTAGCTACTACCACTACCACTACTATAATAGCTACAAAAACAGCTATTAGCTACTACCACTACTACAATAGCTACTACAACTACAGCTATCAGCTACTACCACTACTTACCACTACTACAACTACAACTATTAGCTACTACCACCACCACTACTACAATAGCTACTACAACTACAACTATTATCTACTACAATAGCTACTACTACTACAGCCATTAGCTACTATCACCACCACTACTATAATAGCTACTAATACAGCTATTAGCTACTACCACTACTTACCACTACTACAATAGCTACTACAACTACCACTATTAGCTACTACAATAGCTACTACTACTACAACTATTAGCTACTACCACCACCACTACTACAATAGCTACTACAACTACAGCTATTAGCTACTACCACTACCACTACTACAATAGCTACTACTACAGCTAAAACAGCTGCAATACTTATTATTTACTCCGATCGACATTCATTGATAATGTGCAATAATACTACTTTAATAGCTTCCACTACTACAGCTACTACCACTACTACGATAGATAGCTACAACTATAAACTACTACTACTACAACTATTAGCTACTACACTAAACCTTCCATTTTGGGGTTGCGATTTATAAGTACGAGTACTCCTGTGTGATATTATTACTTACCTAATTAATTTTGAATACTCAAAATAAACAGAAAAGAGACAGTTTTTTATTTTCGCCAAAATAACTACCATTAAAATAATATCCCGCGGATTCCTGTTTAAGGCGCAATGCGATACTTTTTTTTTACGCTTGTTTTTGCTGCAGACGGGCCGTAGCCTACTTGCGTACACTTTAAAAACCTGTTAAGGGGAAGATCTTATACTTGTAATACAAACTTTGATTTTAAGTCGGCCGTCAGCGTCAGGCCGTTTACTCCGCAGTGATTCGGATGTAAATCAAAGTAAAATAAATCTGTCAATTATAGTTTAATTTTGTAAACTTAATGACATCAGAAGTTACAAAAGTATTTATTTTGTTTTGTTACGTTACCAACTGAGAGTACCTACATTTAATCTTACTTAAACCTCAACAAACGGTTAAGATTTCAGTAATATGCGTGTATGAACCATCAATTAAATTAATACTAACACATTATGAATATTTTAATGTAACTGTGGATATATTTAATACGTCAATGCTTAAAAGAAATTTTATACTCCTACTAGCTGTTCGCCCCGCGGCTCCGCCCTCTCTAAAGGGTATGAAAAGTAGATGTTGGCCGATTCTCAGACCTACTGAATACGCTCACAAAATTTCATGAGAATCGGTCTAGCCGTTTCGGAGGAGTATGGGAACGAAAACTGTGACACGAGAATTTTATATGTAAGATTACCTCAAGAATATTACATAAAAATGTAGGTGATGTACTTACGATATACAACCATGACATGTATTTAACTTAAAATTTAATTAAGATATCGATTAAAAAACCGAGCGCCCAACCATTGCGCCCACATTGCGCCACTAAATTGATTTTGTTAGATGAGCGATCTAGCGCAATAATTATGCGTAGCTCTTTTTATGTAGGTATGAACTTATAGACCCATAATACTCGCAGCTTCGTCTTAAGTAAGCTGTATGCAAATTTGCATATTATGGTGATTCCACGATTTTTATACACTCAAGCACTTTCAGTGGCACAAAACATACATTTTTCATACAAATGTATTCGGTGCATCGCATTAACTGCAGTCGTCATTTCCTGTTACACAAACATATGAACGTTATGCATGCAGTTTTTCTTTATCAAAACTAAAAAAATATGTACAATACAAATATTGTAATAAAAAGGCGACCTTTTACCTAAGCTATGTCCAACAGTGGACTACCGCAGGCTGCTAATGATGATATTGATGATGATGATGAATGTTTATTACAAAAAAAGTTGATGTATGTATGAAAAAGTACAATCTACACAGACGCATTTCATTCAAAATTTAAGAGCAGGGCTCTTGTCCGTCGAGTAATCGCCGTCGACCCAGACGGATAGTCGATCATAATTGTAAACTTAGTAATGGTCCTACCAATAATTAATAATAAATAATTAGGTTTTTTTTCTAATGATTACACTTATTGATCATTATCTTCAAACTAGATATAGAAACCTACGTACTTAGCAATAAACACACACAGCTATATTAGTCTACTTTTGAACTAAAGACTCTCCATTAAAATGAGTTGATGGGATGCCCACTGCCCACTACACAATACTATGAATAAAATTCGTTGCATTACGATATTGAAACCAACTACAATTTATTTTACCGTCACTTTTTCGCGGTACCTAGGCGTCTTACTTTTCTAATAGCACCAAACATGCAGTCTCCTAAAATCTATATTGGTTTAACATTTATTTTGAGAATTCAGCACCGAACTATTTGGTTTCTATTTTAAGATTTAGGTATTATTAAAATATTATAATTATGTTCTCCTCGTTACGTTCACTTCGATGAAAAGCAATTTAATAATGATTGTTTTGAAAAATATAATAAACTTTAAAAATGTTTTTTCTTTTTCTTTGAGCGAACTTTTCTTGTATGCGGATTTAAGATCACTAGCGAGCGATTAAAATATCAGGCTTTTGCGTTTATAGACCTCTACCCCCACACAAGCGGCCCCTCGTTCAATTCAAATAACATTCAGTTACACAAAGATGCATTCGAAAACACTAAAACATTTCTCTTTTACAAACTTTTTTGTCTGCGCTATTCTTAAGACGGTCTAACAATGCGTCGGTGAACATGCAAATATAGGTTTAATTGTCCCGCATTTTTTACGACTATACAAACGGTCTGGGGTTCGCTTTATAAAGCTACAACTGCAATTTGATGCACATTACGTAGTGGATATGATATAAACATATTTTGAAGCTTATTGGCGAAGTAATGTAATCAAGTTGTGGAAGGAAAGTGTTTAATGCTCGTTTGAATGTCTTGTTTTTGTGGGTGAGGCATCTGTCAAGTCGAGTATTAACCGCTAAGTCGCATTCATCTGATAATGACTGGCTTTTTAGTTCGCTGCAACTGTGCACTGATGCATTTTTTACGCGTGTCTTGGTTATGTCACAGATATGGGGTTATAGTAAACCACATACAAGGCTCGCTTTAGCAACGTAAACTGAATCTCTGGTCGTCTCTATTGTTAGTTTCTCAAATAGACAATATAGTACTATTTATGACTGTATTTGCTCAATATCCTTTATTCAAAATTACTCGACAGGTTTCTTGAACTAGGCAATATATTACATAATAGGAGAGAAGCCAGTTTTTACAGTCTTCTTGTTATCGAGTGGGTTTCGAGGTTAACCTACCTCACAAACCCTGGTGTCGGAATAATAGTTGAGCCGCCTTTGGCTTCCGACATGGCTCCTATAACAACTACATCCGTAGATAGGCTTTAAGTGCCTTCCGAAGTACGGAATCATCTTTCTTCTCGGATAATCAGGTGATTCAGCCTGCAATATCCTAAACAAACTGGGGAAAGTCTCACGAAGTGATATTTGTTCGACGGATCCCCACCGGGATTCGAACCCGGAACCTCCGTTACATCAGACAAGCTTTTGAACACTCGACCACGGATGTTGTTAGTTTGTTAGTTGACGTTAGTTTTTACAGTAGGAAAATATTACATTTTGTAAAAATTACGCGGCAAAACTGAAAATAATACATTTTGTAAAAATTACGCGGCAAAACTGCAGGACATAGGTAGGTATCTTGAAAGGAGAATAAAAGGAAATAAATGTTTTTGTTATCGAATAATTATTTAGGTACTTTCTGTAGTCTCCGTTGTTTGTACCTTTGTATGTGGTGCGTGTGTGTAATGTCTAGCGGAATGTTAGCGTTTTTAGTCGCTGCGACACGGCGCTGCGCGGTAATGTCCGCTGAATTTTCATGAGCGGCGCGACGCTCGCCGCCCGTGTGTATATTCACACCCTTACCATATTCTCTTTATTTTATATGGCAAAAACTATAGGCGTCCGCTGGTCGGCCCTTCATCGAATCGGCATATTTTTTTACTGCTGTTAATTCCTCGGATAATGGCGGAGTCAAATGACGCTCCGGCAGTAAGAAACCGCGGGAATTTCAGCGATGCCCGCGCGCACTCTTTTAAGCATATTTTTTGCGGGGACGAGTTCTGGCGGCGTTTTCGTAGTTTTTTGCGGGTCGCCGATGAAAACCGTAATGGCATTTATCGTGCATAAGAGCACAAGGAATCATTAATTATTTATAATAAGTGGCTAGCGCCGATTGGCTGTGTTTATTTTGTGCGGTCGCAGTGCGGGCGCCTGGCGAGCAAGGTTTTTGCGCGCGAACATAGGTCGTCCAGTTTTTGAGAAAGTCCGTGGAATGCAATTCAGGCGAATTTTTAGGTGTTTCTTGACTTAGGCTAGGACCAACCCTCTACTGAGGAGCAGAGTTCACAAATAGCAACTGCGATCCCAATCCACGTAAGACGGTATAACAATATGCATACTTTACAAACGTTTTAGTTCTAGCCAGTAACATTATTTGGCCCTCAAGTATCCAATGTTTTTATAAAAACTGGACCATACGCGTATAAGCATGATTGTTTACTTTTTGCGGCTGAAAGTAGGTTGAGCTTATGTATGACCATTAAGATTTATATGTCAATCACATGAATGTTGCGCGGTTTCTTGTAAAAAAACATGTAGGTAATGTTTATTGGTAGTGAGCCTTGCGTCAGCGTAGGTTCGATTTAGAACGCATTACGTCAAGTTATTGAAAAAAAGTGAGCTTCGGTGGCCAAGTGGCTGTGGCCGTTGACTTCCGTTCGGAAATTCGCAGGTTCAAGCCTCAGCATGTATCAATGAGTTTACGATTTCCGAATTCATATGTACGTTTTTCGACGCTCTTACGGTGAAGGATTGTGGAGGAAAACTGCACAGTGCGCACACCTGCGAAGTAATTCAAAAGTTATGTGTTAAGTTGACCAACTCGCGCTGGGCCAGCGTAGTTGACTAAGCCCTTCAATGGGGATATACTGTTTATGATATAAAAAAAATAAATACTTAAATTTCCTTAATAGATTATACTCAGGTGTTACATCATCAAAACATCATCATCACAAAGAGCGTCGGTGGCCAAGTGGCTACACTGAGAGAAATCGAGCCAATCAAGTATGGCATTTTACTTGATAGAAAAAAAAATGAATGAAGCAATCATAAACTTGCAAAAAATGATCACTAACTGTTTGTTGTTTCAATAAAGCCGAAATTATCAAAATTTCAAACAAGTTAAATGATTAGTTCTATAATAAAGTTGAATGTTTTTATAATGAAATTATATTATAATAAATCAAGTAAATTTTGTTTGATGGTATAATGCAAGAATATTAAAAACAATTACCCTTTTATTTAAATTGAATGTTGTCGGTTTTTTAATACAAATATTGTCTAGTTGATTAATGTAAACATACCCGAAGCGAAAAAGTCAATCAAGTGAAATGTTTAGTTTTATTATACAGTTGAATGTTTTTATAATGAAATCATATTATAATAGATCAAGTAAATTTTGTTTCATGGTATAACGCAAGAATATTAAAAACAATTACCCTTTTATTAAAATTGAATGTTGTCGGTTTTTTAATACAAACATTGTCTAGTTTGATTGTATACTACTAGTTGATTAATGTAAACATACTCGAAGCGTCGCGAACCGTTGCATTGATTGCATGTCGAAACTTGTCATTTTGTTTGAATCGGCCGGCGAGAGCGCCACGTAAAAAGTACGTCCGTCGGGTACGTCTCGAAAATAAATATGTGATTTTGTGACAACTGTGACTGTGTACCATGGAAGAAGTTACAGACCTGCTGGTCGCATGGGGCCTCCCAGATTTACAAGAAAATTTTATCAGTAAGTACCTACTTACCTGTCTCATGCGACCATTACCTATTCATTACTAGCTATTTATCTACTTACTTTAGGTGTGAGACCTACCTACCTACTCATCTAAGTACAAAGACTGGTGCCAGCACACTGTAGGCGGTACGCATACGGTGCAGTAGAGGAGCGGTAGCAGGAAAAGTTGTATCTTAGGAGTTTGTATAGGTATAATATGAATCCTGCCACACGAGGCGGTAAGGCTGGACCGCTACTGCTCCTGTTCTGCGGTAGTGTGCCGGCAGCTGCTGTTGTTGCTGTCAGTTGATTCAACAATTATTTTGCAGAAAATGAAATAAATCTGCAGGCGCTTTCTGCGCTTACCCCGGAAGATATTAAAGAGCTGATTCCACCATTAGGACCTAGAACCTTATTTATACGGAACTGGAAAGAATGGAATCCCAACATCAACACCACTATAGACAGTAATATGAGTCTACCTGGAGGAGACTTGAGTAATTTAGATATTATAAGTCTGAGTGTAAGTACTATATGTAAAGGTATTACCTGTACAGGAATTAGGTACCTAGTAAGTAGATAATGTAGGTACTATTGAATAAAGTTAACCCTAGTTACAGTGCCTTGGTTTGGTTTGGAAAGTAGGTACCTATACTTATGTAGGTCAGCATAGAACTTAGTATGCAGTGCAATATAGTCAATAAATCTATAAATAAAATATGTACCTATTTGAATAAAGGGTTCTAGGTTGCAATGTCTTCTGGGCTGTCCATTTGATACCAGTCTCTGTTCACTAAATAATAATATTAGGTAATACCTACCTACTAGTCAGCACAACACCGACAAGTTATGGTATTACAGGCTAGTTAGTGCTTACAAATGCCATGATAACCATGAGGTCTGTAACTTTGACTGCGTAGTAGAAAATTTGTAAGTAATTGGTTTTAATTTAATCTATTTCAGGACATTACAGTTCAAGACTTTAATGCTGAAGAAAAAACAGAAACAGCTGATGTGCATGTGTTAGTGGCAGAGCAATCAAAAACATCCCCCAACCTTGATTTAGCTTCAACAAAAACTACAACAAGTTTCTATGTCATTGAAAATAATGTAAGTATTAATTCTTTCATACTTCTTTTTTGTGAGTTGATGATAAGTGGTAGGTAAGGCCGCCTTTTGGCTCATTTGTTTTGTTCTGTGTTGTTTTCTGTATGCTGTGTCTTTTGTCAATAAAGTATATTGTATTGTATTGTATTTGTAGGTACAGTTGGCTGTTTGGTTAAACACGCAAAGATCCATTGTAACTCTTAAATACCTACATAGATAGATAATCATTTAGCCCATAAAAACAACACACATACATAAACATAAGTTTTATTTAGGTTAATATTGCACAATATTTTGTAAGGCATAAAAAATATCTTGTAAAATTAGTTTTGTTGTATTTGTACACAGAACATTTAAAGTGGTATTGTATATAAAACTAACACAAAATTTTACTGCATGTGACATAAAAACAGTACAAAGTCTACACCCTGTAATTATGTATGATGGTTTTGTTCCTGAAGTCTAGCGTTTAGGTCCATGAAATTGTTGTATGGGACCAAGTTTATAGCTCGACAAAAAAAAATGTGCATCGCCTCTAAAGTCATATGGGACTTTTTATACACACAAGTGGTGATTAAAGATACGGGAATAAAGGAAATAAAATCCATTTATATTATTTTCTTGAAGTCTCATGGCCACAACTGACATACCAAGCCAGAGGAAAACTAATCAGTCAATTACTTAACTTGAGAAGGAAGTATCAAAAACATGGAGTACTAGACAAACTAAAGAAATCACCAACTCCTCATAAACCTGTCAAAGCATTACCACGACCTATTCCACTGACTGCTCTGAGTGTTAATACTAGAAACTCCAACAGCGAAGATGATGATATAACGTGGCTCAAAAGCAGCTCAGATCCTTGGACATTAGTCCTAGCCAAATGGAAAGGGACTTTACAAAAACGTGGCAAAGATTTAAGAGAATCTAAATATTCAATTGAACAATATTTTAAAGATTATCCTGCTCTACAAAAACCTCAAGGATATACATTAGTAGGTATCTGGTGTAAATAAGATATTTAATTTTGATTTCATTCGCTTAGCTATCTCCCATCATAAGACCGACGGATTTGGGACTTGATGTTTTATTTTTTTTTGTTTTATTTACGAGGTGTAGAACGCGCACTTTTTGACATTATCATTTTTGGGCTTGGACTTAGGCTGAGAGTCTAACCAAGCCCCAAATTGTATGGGACAACAAGGGCTTTTTTGACGCCCTCTACTCGACAAAAATGAAAAAAAAATAAATGTTTTACCTTTTGTTACAGCTCGAAGAAGACTTCAATGCCTGTTACCCTGAAGAACAAAACAACTTCTATTTGAACTTTCCCGGAGCGAAAAAAACATTAATAAAACTTTTGAAAGAAAAGAAGTCTAAAGATGCTAGTTGCAAAGAACTTATCCAATTGGCAGATGGTAAGTGTTTAGTGAGCGGTTATTCCTAAATGCCCCAGACCAAAACTTCAGTATGCTATGTAAAATATTCGTTTAGGTGCAGAATGTCCAAGTTGCAAAATGTCCAGCGGGTGCAAAATGTCCAGGTCGCAAAATGTCCAGGTCGCAAAATGTCCAGGTCGCAAAAGGTCCAGGTTGCAAAAGGTCCAAGTTGCAAAATATCCAGGTTGCAAAAGGTCCAGCTTGTAAAATGGTAATAATAATAATATCGATAATTATTTTTGACACTTTATTAAATAATTGTTGTTATCATAAATTTTGTTTCGTTTTAGTAGCATAAATTATATTTCGTTTAGATGCAGGTCTTATTATTACCATTTTACAAGCTGGACCTTTTGCAACCTGGACCTTTTGCGATCTGGACCTTTTGAGTCCTGGACATTTTGCGACCTGGTCATTTTGCACCCGCTAGACATTTTGCACCCGCTGGACATTTTGCAACTTGGACATTCTGACGTTTTTAATGTAAAATTCTTATTCTTTCAGATTCGAGCGATGAAGAGAAAAACAACCTTGCAGCAATATTGAGTTTGCCAGAGCTGATTAACCCAAGCATAATCACCTTACCCATCGCTACTACCACGAGCTCAAAAGGATCTTCTCCCCCATTGAAAAAAAGGAAGGTAAATAAAGAAAAAAAATGGAAACCGTCGAAAGCCGAAAGCCGTGACGCGTTTGTGACCCACGTACAGGACGATAGTTACTTGAAACTAGTTATAGTTAAAAAACATCAAAATCATCAAAAAGTGTTGTGTTAATTAGTATAAGATTGTTTATTATGAACACAAATATTATGTTATGTTATGAGTGATATCATGTTCGGGATCCCGGGATTGTATTCTCTACAAGAAGGTATCCCACGATCATGCCATTTACAAGATGCAAATATATTATGATTCTTATTGATTTACAATTTACAGGGTACAACTAAAGGTTATTTTCAATATAAAAGTACTTCTTCCGTGAGCGATTGCTACATAATATCATATTATGATATATATTTAGAAATAAGACTTTTTTTGACCAGCGATCCTGATGTTTGGTTGGCTGGTCACCTCCTAGTTTAAAGCCAAGCGTGCAGTATTTCCTAAAATTTATTGCGTCAATAATTGCTTCATATTTACTTCATTTGTCTATTTGAAGTGTAACTTCAATCGTACGTTAAATAAAAGATGTAGCAATCATTTAAATAATTATCCCAAGGAAAAGTGTCTACAAGAAAAAGTGTTTGAAGTTACAACTAAAATAGATAAATGAAGTAAATATGAAGCAATTATTGACGCAATAAATTTCGGGAAATACTGCATGCTGGGCTTCAAACTAGGAGGTGACCAGCCAACCAAACATCAGGATCGCTGGTCAAAAAAAGTCTTATTTCTAAATATATATCATATGTAGCAATTTTTTATTCTATGAAGCAAATATAAGCAATTATTGTATCAACTCTCATAGACCCACGCCACAGACAACCAGCCATTCTGACGCTCACCTTCTTCCTTTAATGATCGTGGGATACCTCCTCTCTATGAGACTATTGTTCAATTTAGATATATTATACACAACTGTTGATTTCTAAACATACCTATATATTTCATAAATTAGCATAAGGAAAAATGTTGATCTCTAAACAGTTATTAATAACCATGAATAAAACTTTTTAATAACATTTCTGACATTATCATTTTATATAAAAAAATGATAAATATGTTTCTTTTGACAAGTGATCTGCTGACACAGGATTTTAGGAAAAGTACTGCGTTCCTTTTAAAGCGTGAGCGCAGTACGTACCCAAACACCTGTAGAGCAGCACCATCACTAGTTATAAGAAACGTAACTATTAAAACGAATTTACGTTTAGGTGCAGAATGTCCAAGTTGCAAAATGTCCAGCGGGTGCAAAATGTCCAGGTCGCAAAAGTTCCAGATCGCAAAAGGTCCAGGATGCAAAATGTCCAGCTTGTAAAATGGTAATAATAAGACCTGCATCTAAAGGAAATATAACTTATGCTATTAATTTTTTTGTTTCATAATAGTAGCATAAGTTATATTTCCTTTAGATGCAGCAGAATGTCTTATTATTACCATTTTACAAGCTGGACCTTTTGCAACCTGGACATTTTGCAACCTGGACCTTTTGCGACCTAGACATTTTGCACCCGCTGGACATTTTGCAACTTGGACATTCTGCATCTAAACGTAAATTTAGACCCTATATAATAAAAAAATAAACACGTTTCTTGATAGTCCCAATAAGAGTACTTTATAGCTTTAAACAAGTTATTTGAATAACTTAACAATTATTAATTTTTACATTCAATCAATTGTGTTGATTACATTGAAAAAAAAATCTTATTAAATATTAATACTTATCTTCATTCAAATAATAAAGACAGCTTCATAAAGCGAAACAAGTTATATAACAGAAGTAAACATCTAAATATATGATTCTAATGTCGAACATAATCAAATGTATCAAGTTTTCATATTCACAATAATCAGGTCCTTTGATAGCTAGCATAAAGCAATTTTATCTGAAACTACTTAAAATACTTGATAACCTTAATCAAGTTCATTATAACTTCAATCAGCAGAAATCATTGTTATAATAACCAAACTTGATTGGTTATATTTATTTGATCATATTAGGTTCAACAATTTACTTGTTTTATCTCATAAAGACAACTTGATTGTTATTTAATCAACATAGCTTTATCGCCATAATCATATTACTTTATACGCTCGTATGTTAACAAGTTTCTTGTTAGACGCAATCATTTTTTTGATTAATGTAATCAATTTTTTTTTTCAGTGTAGGCCCGTTGACTTCCATTCCGAAGTTCGCGGTTTCAAACCTCGGCACGTACCAATGTGTTTTCGATTTTCGAATTCATATGTACGTTTATTCGACGCTCTTACGGTGAAGGAAAACATCGCGAGGAAACCTGCACACACCTGCGAAGAAAATCAAAGGTTGAGTGTGAAGTTGACCAACCCGCACTGGGCCAGCGTGGTCGACTAAGGCCTATTCACCCTGGTATCAGGGTAGGTTCGAGCCCCTCGGTGGGGACGTGTATGAGCTGTTAACGAATCAGGTGTTACATAAATAGTAAACATTTAGATAATGGCCGATATCAAGATTTGTTCTCTATTGGATAAAACCCGCTACCCCGACTTTTGTAGTCATTACCAGATCAGATTTTTTTCATGTTTGTTGATGGTGTCCGCTACTTTAAAGTCAACGACGCATTTATATTTTAATGACACCGATTTTTTCATGACTGCCACAAAAAAGGTAGGTTTTTTTTAACGTAATAGATATCTTTTCGTACTTTTTCTTTAACGCAAGATAATCTAGTGCTCGAACAAAGAGCTAACCCTTTCCCGCAGTGCCGTGAGGATGGACAGGCCCGATCTAATCTCACAGCTGCTGGGCAGATGTTCACCGGACAAACAGACATTCACTCCACAAACGTCGCTTTAAAAAAATCCCTTGCCGTGCCCCAAACTGTCCGCGCGTCTGAGGTTAAGGTCAACGAACCCAACATTATTCATTCAATGTACTAAATTGATTTTTTAATCGATTGTTAGTTTTGGTAGGCAGGTGTTTTTGGCATTTTGGATAGATTTCATTATTGAGATCAAACTTTTTAGGGTGCTTTTTCGTCTTTTACCTTATTTTTTCGTCATATAATTATATTTATAAAGTTTTAATTATAGTAAACATTTGATATTATAATATGTACATGTCTAATTGCCCTTCAGTCAATGATATAAAACTTCTATTTTGACAAAACTAACGTACCTACTGGACCGACCCCCAGCGTACATTTTGTGTTTTGCTTCATCACACCTTTTTATCGATTTCCATTAAAAGTGATCGATCGAAAAAATTATCATAAGAAATTCATAGAAAGGCGCCCTAGGCGAAAGGGTTAACTTTCAATTTCTTCACCAAAAAGCTTCCTTAATTAATTAACGACCGCAACACATGTTTAGACTATCTGACACGCTTTCTCTAGAAACGAGCATTAAAAATATTAGTCAACATCCCCAACAACCCTTTGCCGGCCACCTGTTAGAGGATTTAAAAAAATAACGTCAGTTGTTATTTCCCGCCCTTTTTGTGGCACTCGGCCACAGAGATTTGTTTTATTTGTTTTTAATTGTTAATTTGGACGGCCGCGGATGCGCTTTTTATAAGCTAACAGATTCGAGTGGGCAACTATCGGAAGTAACATGTGTCTCTTCGGATTCAATCGCTATTATGTTTAATTTTATTGAGCACCTCGCCGTCGAGCTAGATTTTTTGTTTTGTATTTTATATACTGTAATTTTACTTATTCGTGGTTTTCATAGTGGATAATTAAATTGAACTTGAAAATCTAAAAAGTGCTTCAGTTATGCAACTTTTAGACAGGAGGTTGATAGAGCCTCGCTTGGTCAGGATTCTGTAAGAAAAGCACGTTAAAAATCCTCTTTATTGGGATTTGTAGCCTAAATTACTTAATCCACCGAAAAGTTAATACAATCTGGTTATTTAATCTTAGAAATTAATTTGTTTCGATTTTATTCGAAAATACATTTTAATAGAAAAGAGCAGACCCTAAACCAGAAGATTACAAATTGAAAAATAAATAAAAACCAATTGACGAGGGAATCTTTGAGTTCATTCAGAGGGGTTTTTTCCTGCACCTGTATGTAGGAACTGAGGGAGAGGCTCTAGCTGGGGTCAGTAAAAAACACCAGAAAAACCTTCTAATGGGTCGAGCCGTGAGAACTAAGTCGCGGCCGAGATTTTTTGTACGACACTGGCCCACATTCGAAATTCTGGATGAAATGAAAATGAATAAAAAGAGTCATTAACGATAAAAAATTGTTGTTAGGTACATGTGTTCGAATTGTTTTAACTAAATATGTTGAAATAGTCAGTGGTTTACATATTATTAGTGGTTTCATATTTATTTCAGGCTTTCGCTTTTTTTTCTGCATTTCCGTAACATTTATTGGTAAAGTTGCGTATTAATCAGTTGAACGATAGCAAAATATAGAAATAAAAAGAAAACTGATTTCACGGTCCCCCAAAAAATCTGACCATTGAATATGAATAGACAAATTATCGCTTCTAAATTGTATTAAACAATTTTCAATGTCAATTCTAATTCGAATGCACTTCTCGGCTGCATCCGCATCTTTTACACCTTTATCATGATGATCAGTCAATAATAGACACTACATCATATTTGGCAAATGCATGGGCATCAGCTGAATGTGGTCCTTTTATTGTGACGTCATGTCATGGCACATTGTTCGGCACTTCCTTTGCTTTTTTTTGTTATGCTGTTCTTTGTTTTTTTTATTGTGCCTAATTTTTGTGTTTTATTTCTTTCTTTCTTTCCAGATTGTGTCAAATTATTGTATTTTCGTCCATACAAAATTTCAAATTGATAAGACAGCAATTCTTCGTATGAGTGAGTTCGGATCGATATATTGCTACAAGTGAAGCTAATAAAAGCGTGTCAATAAAAAATGTTCTCAATGCAAGCTAATACCAGCGGTCCAGCCGGTTCATGAGTGAGTACATTGTGTAATGTGTACATTTATCCGTTCGTATCCTCGTCCTTAATAACCCTGCATCTTGCCGGATGTCAAAAAACTCCCAATCGAGGGGTCAGTGTTTCCCACGAAGTAAGTATGCATACGAGCATTGGGCCCACCTTACGGCCAGCGCAAGACAACACCAAAAACCCTTCCGTATTTTTTCTTCGGACAAACGGGTGCTTCCGTGAGAACCATCAATAATAAAAACTCTACCCTCCTCTGCACTCATTATAGACAAATATTATAAAACAGTACAAGTATTGCCTGCTGTATAAAACCAAAAATTTCATTATTGTTTCATATCATATAACATTGTAAAAAAGAAGCAGTGACAGTGAACATTTTTGCAATAAGTACTTCAAAATGTTGTTTCCCATAGTTACTAACGTAATTAGATGCGACTTTTTAGTTGAAAGTGGGCTTCCTTAGCTGGGGGTTTTTATTTTTTTATAGTAAGAATAATTTGTAATAAAAGTAAAAGTACAGTAAATGTTTGTGACCACTATCTTCTTAGGTCTTTTTAGGGCACACTTTGCGTGAATATTAAAAATACGTACTCAGCGAAGTGTGACTTTTAAATACCTTTTTTACTTCTTTCCAATCCTATATAGTTATTTATTGGTTGTATTGGTTCGTGTATATTAAAACTTACATAAACACATGAGAGCGTCGGTGGCCTAGTGGCTAGGGCCGTTGACTTCCATTCAGAAGTTCGCGGGTTCGAACCTCGGCACGTACCAATGTGTTTTCGATTTTCGAATTCATATGTACGTTTATTCGACGCTCTTACGGTGAAGGAAAACATCGTGAGGAAACCTGCACACACCTGCGAAGAAATTCAAGGGTTGTGTGTGAAGTTGACCAACCCGCATTGGGCCAGCGTGGTCGACTAAGGCCTATTCACCCTGGTTTCAGGGTAGGCTCGAGCCCCTCGGTGGGGACATGTATGAGCTGTTAATGATGAAGCACATGATATATAATGGCAGTTTGTAAAATATTATCGCTGTATATTATGATGATAAACCGCAGGGCAGTTCCCGTAACTGATGGTGAGTGGCGCCACCACGGATCCTTAGCTGTCACCTGGATGTGACTCAGCTACAGAGCTGCATTAGTTTTTTGTAGTTGTTACTATTAGTCAATTCGGTCCTGTCAAGCTCCAATACAAAACCACTTTTTTTTTCAAGCTATCCTTCGAGATCTTTTTAATTTTATGATGTTTTAAAGCACCCTTGTCTTTTCATATTACACCAACAGAAATATTACGTTCAGATGAAGAAACTGAAAGCAAACAGACTTTTGCATTGTTTTATAGTAACTAATATATTGTTTTGTAATACTTTATATTAATTGCATTCTGCACCGCGTATTGTTGTTATATAAATGTAGTTTGTAATGTATTTTTCATTTTCTCGTAAATGCACTGCCCCTGCTGCCTCTCCTTTGACATTGGTTGCCTGGTAGAAATTGCTACGCTTTTTAGGCACAAAAAGGGACAGAAGTAAATTTTGTTCCGGATGCACAAAATCCGATTAAAAAAATAATAGGAAAACAAAATTACTCTTGTTTTGACAGCCGCGCTGTCATTTTATTTAGATATAACTTTTGGATTATTCATCTTCCGTCTTTTTCAGTTCCTATAATAATAAAAAAAGACCGCGACTAAAATTTAAATTTAGAGTGCGATTTTGGATTATTAGCACCAATATTGTTTGCGATCATGTATTATTTTTGAAACCGAAACAACTTTTTAAAATCCTTCCATATTCGTTGAGTTAACTAAACCCTTAAGCTATCGAAGATGCTGTTAGTCACATTTTCTTTCTTACTACAGATTGTTAAATTTTCATAGTCTATCTGTATCTCTTTCTTGAATGGTTAAGTTTCACTTAATGTTATAAAGTATTTTCTATCATGTCAATCAATGTTTTCTAATACTTATTTCTTCGTGGAATCAGACTCTAGGTTCAAAGACAAAGATGTAAAGCCTCGATTACGCCGAGACAATAGCACATAAATTGATAACACTAAATTTTAAAAAACAATAACTCCCGACACTATACCGTTATTTGATCCTTTTAACAACTAGAAATGAGCTGATAATCTTTAAATGGCTGAAGATATTTTCTTGGATCATAGCTAACTCCTACGGCCCATCTGTTTAGGAGCTACGATGCCACAGACAGACAGACAGACACACGCGTCATACTTATAACACCCCTCTTTTTGGTCGGGGGTTAATTAACAAATTTTAATGTTGCAGTATGTTGCTTTGAAAATGTTTTAGCCACGGTGTTGCCTCGGCGTCCAACAGGCTGCCTCAGGCCACAAAATCCGCAAACATTTTCTATTTAGCATAACACAAGATTTTGCATGCTACAAACCAGTTGCATGCGACGTGATGATGCTCCAGCGTTAATAAGAGTATGTGAAATCTAAATTTTCGTATATTTAGAAATCACTTTTTTCTTGTGACGCTGGAACATCGCTTCAACATCAAGAATAGACAAAAAGCAGAATATATAAATTAGTGCAGTGCAGAAGGCCCACCAAGGGCCACCGAGGGGTTCAAGCCTACACTGAAATCAGACATTATAATGGCTGTTTACGATTGCACGTGCAAATAAGATGGCCAGATTGTTAGTGCCAAATTTTATTGACGTAGCGTTATTTTACGGACCTAGTTTGGTCTTGGCTTTGTCTTTTAACTGTGTATTTAATTTTATCATATATCATCATCATCATTAACAGCTCATACTCGTATATGTCCCCACCGAGGGGCTCGAGACTACCCTAAAATTAGGGTGAAACATTATTTCATAACATTTATCATAGGTAATTGTATTTTAAATTTCCAGGAGTCAATATCTTTCATTGTATTCTTTTCATTTTTATTATTATGTTCAGTTCTGTTATTATTATATTATTTTCTGCCCAATACTGCTCCGTCTGTTCAATTCTGATCTATCCCGTTCCGTCAGTTCTATTTTGTTCTGCACTATTCTATTTTGTTCTGTTCCGTCTATTCTATATTGTTCTCTATTTTAATACTACTAGCAGTGATCAACTGGAACGATCTTGGCATCTAGTTAGGCGTTCGTTGTCGATTGCAAGTAACATGTTGTTACCTACATATCGTAAGGTAACAGCAAGTTATCTGCGCACGGAATTGAACGCCGCCATACCACATACTTCTACTACTGCAACTGGTACTGGCTACTACTAACGCTTCTGTAGTATAGTTTGGTTTCAGCATGTCAAGAGCGATTCGAATTAGTAGATATACAAAAAAAAAAAAAAGTTTGTGACTTTAAATAGTATTTTGTCTATACCTACTTCTAAACTTGTATTTTAAAGAGGAAAGATTTGATTGTTTGTTCGTTTATTTGCATTGAATAAGTTTCAAAACTACTTATTCGATTAAATGAAACTTGGTATAAGGATAGAATAGACCTTGGGGAGTAACATAGGCTACTTTTTATCGCGGGAAAATTTCTAAATCCCACGGGAAAAACTGTTAACGCTGGCGGAGCCGGGAGGCGGAAAGCTAGTGATCATATAATTTGAAAGTTATTTTTTATATCGAATACTTGATATTATTTACTTCTATAAAAGTCGCCTAATATAGGCCTCTGCTAAACTAGGTGTCTCTCTTCCCTTGTTAAGAGATATAGTTGTAATCCCTTAAGGCATCTGTTTCAACCAGAACAACAGCAAAACCTAGGCGTACTCACTCAATTAATGTTTAATGACAAACACTGACTCGTTTTATTTTTTGGCATAATATAAAGTATTTAGTATTGTATAATATCACCGGTACTATTACCATCAGGACTAAAATTTATTGTGAAACTTGTACTCATCACTATTTTCTATTCTAGCAAAGTGTTCTATTGCATTTCCCAATCGCCCACCAAGCGTGAGGTTACCTACAGCAATTCCACCTGACTAAGAGAAAACCATTAGTCCAGCAGTGGGCTGTCATAGGCTATGCATGCCTTCAAAAATCTCCAAATTGTTAGAATATAACTGAAATAATTGTAAATGCAAAAGACTGTTTGTATGGCTTTATAGCTTAATCTTCTTAAATACGTACGTTCATTTATTTTGATTTTAAATTTATTATCAATGAAGAGAATAGACAGTAATATCAACAAAATTATATTGAGTTTCAACTATTGCAGAAATATAAAATACAAAGAAAACGCAATTTTGTGACCAATGTTACATCATTCTCATTATAATAAATAGCTATAGACTAGAACAAGGGCTGCCGCGTCGCTCGTGCTCAGCAGATGCTACTTTAAGTCAGGGCTGTCACTTTTATTTATCTCATAGTACTTTAATCTCCTTATTAATAGTATCAATATAAACAAAAACTGGAATTTTCGTAATTTGAAACTCAAATCAACTTATTTGAAATTGTCATATTTTTGTCTCAATATTATTTTATGATGTTTTACAAAGTGAACAAAAAAATCTTTAAAAAAGAAATCCCTGCTGAAACATTAATTAATTAATGTGAATGGGTGACAAGTTTGCGACTAATAATGACGGCCCCGTAGCCTAGTTGGTAGTACGTCTGCCTACTGAGCACAGGGTCGCGGGTTCGAATCCCGCCCAGGGCAAACATTCGTGTGATGAGCACTTGTGTTTGCCTTGTGTCTGGATGTTGTATATATATATATATGTATGTATATCAGCTGTCTGGCACCCATAGTACAGGCTTTGCCTAGTTTGGGGTCAGATGGCCGTGTGTGAGATGTCCCACATATTATTATAATATTATTATTATTATTATTAATGACTTCTACTTTTAATATCATATAAAAACTCAGTAAGCACATGATGTACAGTACAATATAGAACTAATGTGGACTTTAAACAATTTAATTTCAGTAGAAAAAGCCCAGCTTATAGATGCGCTGCATAAACTTACTAAAGGTAGTCTTTAAAAAGATAAAGCCTAAATTTAAGGTGCTCAGCAAAATATAAAATGTAGTCAGCCCTAAGTTCCTATTCAAATCACCCCATAGGGTCGGAACAATCAAAAATTTAAAGACCAAGAAAAAAATCAAAATCGACTTTAAAGTCTTTCAAAAAGAGTTAAATATTCTTTGAGAAGCGATATTATTAGAGGAACTTATACAATTTGACCCCATTTTTTAGGGTTCCGAATCTCAAAACGAAATAAACAGAACCCTTATAAGATCACTTTGTTGTCCATTTGTCTGTCTGTCTAGTTAGCTATAAAATAGAAAATTTCTAAGCCAACACAACAGATACAGCCGTTTACGCCCGCAAAGGGATTAAAACCTACAGGGTACTCTTCCCGTGAACTTAGAATCGTGAAATTTGGTTCAAAGAAACGTCTTATAGTACAAAAGCATAAATTTTAATTAGGCCTTATTAATTTGAAATTCATGTCAAATACTCATGTCTATAATTGCTACCTTTAAGCCGTAACAAAATCCAGCTTCTATGTCAACGCAATAAAAATAAACAGCAATTTAAGCCAGATATTTTGAATGAAACTCGCAACTACTCGAAAGGGGATCAAACAAAACCCATTACTTTTACTTATATATGTAACAGGTTTGTACGGAACCCTCGGCGCGCGAGTCCGACTCGCTCTTGGCCGGTGTTTTTATTCCTTAAGGCGTGCGGGTGAGGTGCTAACTGGGCCCGGCTCCCTCGGGCGGCGTTCTTTTTTGTAAAAGGAGCATGTGTAAAGTTATAAGTGGCGCTTTGGGCATCTCCTGCGGTTTTGGTCTACAAGTTTAATGCAACACAAGAGGGATGTTGACAGAATAGACAAGGACATATCAAAATAATTTTAGTGTAAATTGTTTTTACGAGTATGAGCGTCGCTGGCGCAGTAGCTAGGGCCGGTTGCTTTCCATCCGGGAGCCGCGAGTTAAAAATGTTGTGGGAGGATGGGCGGGTTTAGACTCAAAAACTACTGACTGAACCAATAGGGAATATGCATAAAAAAATTAAATATCTGAATTCATTTTCCACTATCACACCAAATTCTAATTTATTTTTATTTATTTATTTTATTTTTTATTTATTTATTTGTATTCAGGCAACTAGGCCCATAGATACTATAATACTATACATTTTTCAATACTACAAATTTCAATAATAACAACACTGAAAACAAACAGTAACAAAATGAGCTGAACAACTACTGAGATAAGTATACAATTTATAAGCTAATCTATCTGTCTCTCTCTATTTGCAAAACAACTTTTTGTATGAAAGTAATATGGCAGACAGTATAAATAGAAAAAAATTCGGGTTCGTCCCCGAGCTTACCGTTCCCCGAGCTTACCGTCCCGGAGCTTACCGATTTTGATAAAATTGATTACATTTTATTTTGTTTTTTTTCTACTATTTCCAACTTGTACAATAGAGATCAAAAGTGTTTTAAAGTAGGTATGAAATGTGTTTGTTTGGTTACTGCAGGCTGAATTATGTGAACTTAATGATGAAAGTTATAGGACTAAAAATGTATGTGTAACTATTAAATTAAATATAGCAAAACCATATTTTTAAGATAATAATTGCCATCATTATTAATAAAAAAACAAATTATTGTGATGATTAAAACCTGTGATAATACACCAGCAGATTAATAAACGTGATTATTTAACCGCGATCTAGAACTTATTATTTATTCCTATAAAGTATAAAATTCGACTTTGCACTTTTGCTGCTAATAGTACTTTAAAGCAAGATTGTAATTTTAATCGACTTTTTATAATAATTACAAATCGGTAAGCTCCGGGACGGTAAGCTCGGGGAACGGTAAGCTCGGGGACGAACCCAAAAATTCTGGGAGGGCAGACATTACTTACAGTGACGTCATTGTACATAGCGGATCACTCTTTCTATCGTACAAATTTCAAATCAATATAACTCGTAAAATAATTTGTACTTTTGGAAAATAATTTCATATTCAGTTATGAATGTTGATTAAAATTTATAACATAAAAAACGTGAATATTCCAATTATAAGAAAATTTCAATAATTTGAAATACATACGATATTATTTCAGAAACCACTGCCTGAATTTTATATTAATAGGTACTTATTTTGTTTTTAAAAAAAACGTATCAGTAAACATTTTGACTTTCTACTAAATTTCGGGTTTAGAAACGAAGGGCGGGTTTAGACTCTTTAACTACTGAACCGATTTTAAGGCACTATGCCGTGCGTCGCGATCAATCGCAGCCGCGCGTATTGTCGCAAGCGACCGACGACAATACGATTAGTCAGAGTATGAAAATGTATGGCACCGCATCCAACGCCCACGACAGATGCGCGCTGACGACGACTATCGTAAGTCACGCGAGGCCATGTCTTGAAGTTATTCGGTGTTGTTCGTCGGTTGCCTCTAGACGTGTGTATACCGAAATCAAAATCATGGTCATCATCACAATACAAATTATTTGAATCAATATTTGGTAGTACATATTCTTTTACATTGCTGCATTGCTCGTCATACTCCTCATTTTTTTCAAGAATGCAAAGTCAACCATGATTTTAACTTCGATAGACGCACGTCTGGAGGAAACCGACAAACAACAAAACCGACTAACTTCAAGACACGGCCGCGCGTGACTTACGATAGTCGTCGTCCGCGCGTCTGTAGTGGATCTTGGATGCGGTGCCATATATTTTCATATTCTGGCCGCGACATAGTGCCTTAAAAATAGTTTAGTCCATAGACAACTTTTCTTAACAATAGCAGTTAATTTTTGTTTACACATTATTACATATTTTCACAAGTCTTTTACGCGGTAATGTTAAATAGGTATGTTTTATGATACCTTATTTATTCGTAATTAATAGTTGGAAAAAGAAAGTCATAGTAAATTTCTCAACTCTATTTTATTTATCAAAAAATCATCATTAAACTCAGGAGAAATATTCGAGTATAAAAAAGTAACCGTAAATAGACAAAAACTTACCATAATTTTTTTCAGAGATGTGGTGGTTTTTATTCTGAATCAAAATTAAAACTCAGCACATGTCCGTCTGTCCGTCAGATAGGACGGTTTAATTACTTTATTATATTTGATTAACCCTTACGCTGCCTTGGCAATTACTGAACAGATGCCACGCTGATTAATAGCCAACCAAAAAACGCCACTACACCTGCCTAACAAATCTCACTTTCGATCAATGAAAAAATTGGGTCTGATTTTATCTAACATACAATTTTCAGTTGCCGTGGACGTAATTACTCAAATAATTTATTTATAGTTGAGTAACGCCAACTATCCATCTTATATGCTTAACAAAAATAATTATTTTTCTTTTTGGAAAAGTGATGATGATGATGATCCTTCTTTCCTTGGAAATGTATTGCACTGGAAATTGGTTTTTTATCAAATCAAACAAGTAGATCAGGGTGCACAGAAGTAGATCAAGCAAGACGCACTAAAGTAGATCAAATCACACAAGTAGATCAAGATGCACAGAAGTAGATTAAGACGCACTGAAATAGATCAAAACACACTGAAGTAAATCAAATCACACGAGTAAATCAAAACAAGCCGCATATAAGTAGATTAAAATGCACTAAAGTAGATAAATTCGCATCAATGTGGCTCAAGAAACACAAAAATCGTAAAAACGCTCTAAGTTCGAGAGAACAGCACCAATACTCTAGAACTAAAATAGGTGAATAAAACAGAAATAATATCAATTGTAGTACATTAAGGTAAATAAACAAATATTAGGATAAATAAAACCTCTTTAAGGTAAATCAAACCGCACTAAAGTAACCAAAACGCACCAAAGTATACTAAAACATACTAGAGTAGATCAAAGTGCATTAAAGTAGGCTAAAATGTAGTAAGGTCGACAAAACGCACCAGTATTGTAAATCAAAAATTACCAAAGTAGACTAAAACGCACTACGTAACTCATGCAGGTGAAAAATACAAAAATATTACCTTTTACCTCTGCTGAGATATACAGCTAGCTATATAAACAAAACAGGCTACTTAAATAGTTAATATAGTTAGTTTTTTACCATAGCATTAAAGCCGCCTATTTGTCCACTCCATTTCTTGTAAACATAATATTCCTTGCATGTTTTATGTGTGCAATTAAGTATATAATTATCTATTATATTCTCCTTTAATAAATTCGAGTTCAGATGTTCTTATATCGCTTTACAAGAAAACCTGTTCAGTTTTATGATTTCAATCACCAAAAAAAATCAATTTGATGTTATTTTAACGCCTTTATTCTGCTAATTCTAACGTTTTTTTTTTTCGTTTCGAAACGCGATTCTATGATCAACAAATGGAACGGAATTTGGAAAATAGGACTGGATAGGTTTTTATGTAGGAATTCGAATAAAGAAAGGTAATATAAATAAAATAAAAAAATAAATATGTGGGACATCTCACACAGACGGATATAAGGCATAAAACTTTTACCAAAACCGTAGTCAAATGCACTGTATCATGATGCGCGCGGGATTTGACAGCGATTTTACCTCTCGAGTTAGCGCGTGCGACATGGAGAATATAATTTTATCTTTACGTTTCCAAGTGTTTAAAAGTTGTCAGAGTCTCGTAACAAACAAAAAACAACAAAACACAATAAATAAAAAAAATATGTTTTATTTCAGGTAATTTACACCCATAGTGGACAACGTACAATTTACAATTTTACAAATTTAATTTAATTTAAATTTACATTACAAATTGGAAATAATAAATAAATAATTTTGTCTTAAATTCATAAAAACAAAATAAAATATGTGTTTAAATAATGGCAATGCGCTATTAAACTCTTTTTTATTTTTTTGAAGTCACCTATTTACTTAGCCTTATAACCAAAAGGTTGTTATTTTGCGTTTTTGAAGGACCTGCCCTTCGTACTTGGATATATACCTACCTGTTTGTCCTTAGTTACTTTACCTGAAGTACGAACAGCAGGTTCTTCAAACATGTAAAATATCAACCTTTTGGTTTTAGACAAATTACTATGAATGTAACAAACCTTTGAAGGGAAGCTTCTGAATCACATAGTATTTTTGTTAGATAAATTATCAATTCTACTATTCTAATAACCAAAACTGATCTGCAAATATACATCAAGAACATTGAGTTTCGAGGAAGCGAAGAGACTGAAGAGACTAGCTAATACTGTAAGAACATTATAATTAGAAGTATATACGAAAAAAAAAAAATTACAATAGAAAATTTTGCGAAAGTCAATTACCTATTAACGTTTTACTTACTCATGTACCTACTACCTATTTCATTTTATATACGAAATGCATACAAACTGTAAATAAAACGACATTTACAATATTATGAGTAAAGACAAAAAAGAACACGAAAGTATTTCCACTGTCAACCAATAATGAAACTGGAACCACACTGGAACTTTAACAGAACTAGTAATTTGCCGTTCCCGGGAATATTCCCACCATTCCCGGAAAATTTCCTTTCCCAGGAATATTCCCAACGAAATTTGCTGTCCAAGCTGGCTAGTCTGCTGGCTGACTAGGGTTGGTTGGTGTTTTCCTGTTGGGTACCTAACGACCCGACCGACCCTACAGATCTCACTGACTCGTCCTAGTTGGCCTCAAACGGAAAGTAGCATTCTTAGTGAGGGAATATTCCCGGGAACGGCACATCACTAGGTAGAACATTAACAACGTCACGAGCCATGGAGGTAGTTATATTGCACGTGGTACTACGTCATCCAGAGTAGGCCACATTCAACAAACTAACTTCCGTAACTCGCAGCACCGCCCTCGTCGTAGCACTAACCACTGATGGATAAAAAACAACACCCGCTTCTCCAAAGACGTTGACAAAATATCGCATGGATTGCTTAAGTATTGGCTGTACTATGAATGAGTACGAGTATATAAATAGTACATTCATCTATAGCTAATATAAAATCTATTCTATAATAACATTGATAATAACTGATCGACCACATGCCACTAACACATAATAACGCATAAGGACGTGTATACATATGTTGAATTTGACACTGAGGTTTTGAAAACCATGTAAGATTTGTTGTGCATGTTAGCAAAAAAAAAAGAAAGGGACCTGTTTGGTCAACGGAACTGATAAAAAAACCCAAAGAAACTTATACAAATACGAAATATAAATATTGTCAGAAATGAAAAATTATTATATCTTCTCCATACAAACCGTCTGATTATAATTTTCAGTTTATAAAAATGCTGCAACCTAATAACAGAGCATGTTCTATCAGTATAATTGTAAAATTTTCTAAACCGTCACACCCAGTATTTATTTACACCCAGTATTAATACTATCAATTTTCAAGCATCGCAATGAAAAAAATTCCTAGTAATAGATAGTGAAATTAAATGTATATATTTATCTACAGAAATTCTAACAGGATACCATTTCTTCATTATATTACTTTCGCTTTAAAATAAAAACAGTGAAATGTCATATTTGTAAAACGAATAAGATAATGAAACATCATTAAATATGTGTTGAATGACGGCGCATTTTTTGTTTTCCGAAAGGGTCGAGTTTAATGCCTAAGCTAATATTCTAAACACGAATTTCGCACGGAAGCTAATGAATGCACAAGCGACTTAAGGCGCAGGTACAAAGATGTGATAAATATTCATCAAGATTACGCATATCAAGTCGCCGGCGCGATGCGTACACGCATCCCGGTTTGTTTCCAGTCAGCACTGTCATTATCGCTTTTGTGATCTATTAACGTGGGGTTCCCAAACTTTCAAGCAACAAAACCCATATCAAAAGATTTTTATAAAATTTACCTGAATAAAAAGTAAAAAGAAAAACAGAAGTGATAAATAATAGTTCTGGTATGAATATAAAAAAAAATACTTACAAATATAAAATATACTTCACTTGAAGAAATATTTTTAAAGGGAAATCACACTACACTTTATTTAAAAAAATAATGTTTTGTTATATTATTTGAGCACTACTTGAAAGGAATATTAAAATTAGCTATTAATTTAACAGTTAAAAATAAGAGGCGTAGCCCATCCTTAGTTTCCACTGACACTGACACTATCATTTTTATACATTGAGCACCGCTGGTTTGACAATTTGCACCACAAAAGATGATATTTTTGTTTATACTCTTTCTATGGTTTTTTGTTGGTTTTGTTGTATGGGCAATGTAATTAGTATCGAATGCGTTGAGGATGTGAATTAGCTGCAGCATTTTGTTGCTTCGTTTCGCACGGTGTGCACGTGTGCTGTAGGGATATAGCTAATTGCCGAATAAAAATATTACTTATTCTAATATCTCTGTTTATCTCCTGCGATGCGAGCACAGCTTTGGTTTCAGAAAAGAATATAAGTGAATAAAATATACTTAATTGCACACTATTAATAGAAATACATGTAATATACAATTACTTACTTAATTTACAGACGGAAACCTGTAATTGGCCTAATGTAATTTACGGATTTTATGTTTATTTTTATGTATAGGCTGTTGTTTCCCACGAAAATAAATAAATAAATTACTATAAAGGTGTATAAATGGGTGGCCTTATTGCAAAGGTTATAATTTATACCAGATAACCCACGGCAGACCGAACTATTTAAACTATTATTGTGCACTACACAAAGATACTGCAATACGGAAAGCTTAGACTTCTGTTATTTCATAGTTATGATGAATCACATAACTTTGATCTGATTGCTAAGCCGCTTTGATAGAAATGGCAAATAAGTCCATAGAAAAATATTTTTTTTGTTTCAAACCTCATTGTAATTTTTGGAATAGAGTAAAGTATCGAAATTCTAACTCATTTTAATGTTATCCATTTCTTACATCCGGCAACTTTCTACAAAAGACAATAAGTAGTTGATTAACATACGAGATTACTGGTCGACAAAAAGCTCGCCTTAAAAAAGCTCGGGTTATGAAAAAACTATGCGTCGATGGTGCGCCCGATTCTTTTATACATGTCATTTGCCCGCGATTCTAGAAGAATAAAGATTAATGAAATACTTATTTACTTTACGCTTTATTTCATGTATAATTTATAAATTTAACACGCAGAATATAATAGGCGCGTTTGACGTCTAGTTGCGGAAAATAGCCCGTTGAAGTAATTTATAAAATTAAAGATTTTTGATTTTGGCTTTTACAATAAAAACCCTTTGAGCCTCTCGTGGAGGCGTTCCGCAAATAAAAAACATCTTGAAATTATTTTAAAATTTAACTGGACAAATAAAATGTAACAATATTTAGTATCAAATATTTGTAATTTTTGTAAAGTTGTTAAATAATGCCAAAAATTCAAAAACTTTGCCAAGTCTTAGTGTTGATTCATTTTGTTAAAAATCAATGACGCTAGTTTACGCCACCAGCATTTTATTAAATTGTGACACTCAAATAATTACTACACAATTTACATATTCAAACATCTGCCCATCATCGTTACGAACCATGAGAACAATTTCCTTAATACTCTTTTTGGTAAAAAAAAGTCTCTCACGATGTCCAAAAAACTAATATACATAAATCTATTTCGCTGCAGTACGCGAGAGTCCTAAAAAAATCGCCACAGTCCCGTCGCGTCGTCTACCATACCTATGCAAATGAACGAATAAAATAGATAGTGAAAGAATGGCTTAACCCTCGTTACAACCGGCGACCGAACTTCTTTCTCACTTTTTTTTAAATTTCTCTTTATTGTTTTTTCTCCTTATCAAAAAAGAGGTCACGTATGCATATTTTAACATCTCAGCTCATAATTTTATGCATCTCCCACGGTTTAAGACTAGGCCAGTTTTTTTGGACAGTGTGAGTGCAAGCAGAAGTTTTTTTCAGTTCCGAGAACATATTTCGGTTTTCGGAAAGTTTTGATATTTTGCCCGAGGTACTGACTGCAAATTAGTAAAGAACACGTTACACTATTGTCTATAAAAATATTACCTTTGTATCAAAAATTTGATAGAAGATTTTTTAGATATTAGTTTCAGGTAACACGGGGAGTTTTTCACAAAATCTTTACAGTTGAGGTTGAAATTAAAAAAGTAAACTACGTGATGTAAATTAAGCTTAGGCCACTCGATATGCATGTTTCATTTGCTGATAACGAACGCACGAATAATAATCTGTACTTTACTTACTGGCTGAGTTTGAGTTATTATTTAAAATAATATTTTGCTAAATGTTTTTACAGCCATATAAAATTTAAATTGTGAAATGCGTGCGGTTCTTTTTATTCGGTCCATGATGACTACATCCCCAAACATCTAATGTGGTCTAATCATCGTACATCCATTCTCCGTTTAAAACAAACTAATATACTAACTAATCCATCAAACGTAGTCACCCCAAATTTTAATTTTAATTTTGTCAATTTTTGGGTTGTTAACTTGCGTTTTACTATTTTTTTAAAATTAAAAAGAAATACACATTTGACTAGCAAGAAACAAACACTGTGGAATTTTTGCTAATTAATGTGGGGAAAAATTAAAATTTCTCTACTTTCCTTTTACCTGTTAAATGTGTTTCGTACCTACTGACATTTAAGTCAAACTCGTACGAGTAACTGACGACAAATATAGTTGTATTATAACATTTTGTATATAACAGAAAAAAAAATACCGGGTCATAAAAAGCAGCCCTTTTTTGTGCATGTCAAATTTCAACCGTAGATTTTACCTGACCTACCCTAAGGCCCACCCCACACATTTTTTTTCAACCAATCCGAGCGTGGGGTTTTAAAGCCGTTAGGGCAGCTTAATTTTTTTTTAAATTTAAAAGTACATAGAGTTTGCATTAACCGGTTTTAAACAAAACCTTTTGAGCAGACCCCTTCGTATGCCGCTATTCATAAAATTTTTTGCATCCACTAACGGCTGATTCAGACTTTCGGCTAGGGCGATCTAAATGGGGTATTTTTTACAACATGAGGCTCACGCAAATGATGCCAAAATCAATTCAAACACGCAACTGACTAAAATCTTTTAAAACAGTATGTAGCAGGCTTGTTGATTAGGTAGATTTTCATCTAATAGGAAGAAATTTATTATAGCAGACGAGTCACAGCTCTTTGGCAGTTAAGTGCCAGATAAAGTCTTGTCACAATACTTCATGCTACTAGGGCGGATGTGCACTATCAGTGGCCAATAACGTAGATAAAAAGTAACAATTTAGTTTTATGATATAAACGAAACTTATGGGAATGGCACATTTATACCCTTATAATAATACCTACCCCAAATAAACATACAGACATATACGTATACCCATTATTAAGGCTTTTATACCAATATTTATTTATATTCTGTGCATATTTTAAAAGCATCAAAATAATACGTAACTTCATAACACAAAGTTGTTCTTTCTGTTTCTTTCGTCCCTTTCATATTGTTTTCGTGTAAGTATTTTCATTTCTTTTTATGTACGGTAAATAAAATTATGAATTGGCGTGGGATTTGTTTGGTAATGTAAAAAATCCGTAATATAAAACACTTTACTAGTATGTATAATTAAAAGTAATATTAGATATACAATCATACACACGCATTACCATCATACATATTCATACATTTTGTATTTTGACATTGGAAAAGTATTTCTTTCGCTGTAGGCTCCGACCAATATCTAAGAGAGTTGTAAAGATATTATGTTAAGAAATATAATGATATATCAATAAATTAGATATCTATGAATACATAACCCTTCCTATTTGGTTTTGCAGTAGTCGGTTAAACCTCTACTAGAGGCTAAAATATTGCATTAATTTGTACTATCACCCTAGTTTTTATTTCACTTGTTACTAACTTCCTTGTACACATATTATTTACTATTCGTGAAAGTGATAGTAATAGTAATAGATAGTAAATTTTATGTACCTACTTTATGTTGTGGTTGTAATACCTAATAAGCTTTTATGAAATGTGTTATGTTAAACAAAACGTCTCTATTAGAGGGGCGTGTGCTTTAGATTACTATTCTCTGTGCCGTTTAAAAATTAAAATATTTATTTATTGTATAACAAGGTTGTAACCTGAAACGTGTCAATTTTGAATGGCAATGTATTTATATTGTCAAATAGCTTAGTATTTAATGTTACTGATGTCAAATGTTACTAGCTCAGAGTATAAATAGAAAATTTTCTGGGATATATTACTATCACCTAGATATATTACTAGTATAAACTTACGTAACACGTAGACTAGACAAATAGTGCGCCATAGCTTAATTGTGCAGTACTTTAACCTACCTACACTTGCCATAAGATTTTTCAAAGTAAGACTTTACATAACAGTATTGCCGCTTCAAAGTAATCAAGGATCAAAACTCGTCTATGGTAAGGCTCGAATCACATGCGAACATTCAATAGTTCGGAACTATTGTGATCGAGTTCAAAATAACACGATATTATTGAACATTTTGTCGTTACTATTGGTAAGTCTACCTATTGCTAATATAATCGATAGTATCTAGCTTATAGATACGGGTCACGATATTTTCGCACTATCGACTGTACACGATACTATCGATAGTTTATCATCACTATTGCAACAACAGTATTGTTGCAATAGTGATGTGAGTGGATCGGCAATTTTATGTTTCAGATTTCGCCTGGCATCTTTTTTTTTTTTTTTTTTTTTTTTTTTTATTTTAACTTTTGGACACTTTTTTGGACACTTAGTTAAGTCAAATAAAATTACATTTAGTGGCGAGTTCAGCAAAGCAAAATGTGCGGTCTTTTGTGGAGAAGAGCTCGCCGAATAAACTCCACAAGCGTCGCATCTTTAAAAAATTATATTTTTTTTTAATATGTAAATTATAGGTACAATATATCTTAATAAATTAAATTATATTAATAGCCAACTCAAGCAACCTCATTCCCATGGAGATTCGTCTTCTAAATAATCAGATATCTTGTAATATGCATTTTTAATCAATTTTTGCTTAACTACAACTTTAAACTTATCTAAGGGTAAGTTTTGTATAATAGTAGGAATCTTATTGTAAAAGCGTATACAGTCGCCCTTAAAACAATGTTTTATTTTCTGCAATCGACTAATGTGAGATGCCAATTTGTCTTTATTTCTAGTATTAAGAGCATGTCGATCACTATTCTTTGCAAATTTTGTTATATTTTTTTTTACATGTAATAAATTGTGGTAAATGTACTCCGATACTAATGTTAAAATATTAATTTCCTTAAATTTTTCCCTAAGTGACACTCTAGGCCTTAATTTATAAATTGCACGAACAGCCCGTTTCTGCAGCGTAAATATATTATTTGCATTTGCAGCATGTCCCCATAGAAGAATTCCATAGGTCATCAAGCTATGAAAATAACTAAAATACACTAATCTAGCCGTATCTACATCAGTAAGAGCTCTAATTCGTTTAACTGCATACGCCGCTGAACTCAGTTTGTTCGACAATTTATTTATGTGAGGATCCCATTGCAGTTTGGCATCCAAAGTAATTCCAAGAAATACAGCAGAGTCCACAAGGTCCACTCTCTGTCCCTTTATTATTATATCAGTTGCTACTGGAGTAACATTTGGTAATACAAATTTAAGGCATTTTGTTTTATTTTCATTGAGTAATAAATTATTTACCGTAAACCAGTTAACTACATCATGGATAGCATTGTTTACGTCGTCATAAACTAATTGTTGTCTTTTAACTTTAAAAATTAAAGAAGTATCGTCGGCAAACAGTACCAACCCATGTTTTTCTTTTATAAGATATGGCAAATCATTAATATACACTAAAAACAAAAAAGGACCAAGAATGGAACCCTGCGGGACGCCCATTTTTATCTTAGATCCAGGCGATCTTTTCCCATTAACATCGACCAAATGGAATCTATTCGTAAGATATGATTCAAGAAGATCGAGCGCCCGGTTTTTTACACCGTAATGATTTAGTTTCCTGACCAGAGTGCTATGATCGACACAGTCAAAAGCCTTGGATAAATCACAAAAAATGCCAATGGCATCCATTGAATCTTCCCAGGCATCAAAAATTTTAGTAATGAGCTCAACGCCTGCGTCAGCAGTTGAGCGACCCCGAGTAAATCCAAATTGATTTACGTGCATTAAATTATTTCTATAAAAATAACCCTGCAACTGATTAAGAATAAGTTTTTCAAATATTTTACTAAGTGTCGGCAGTATAGATATAGGTCTAAAATTGGTGGGGTCTGTTGTACTGCCGGCTTTGAATAAGGGTATGACTTTACTCAGTTTCATCAGGTCAGGAAACACACCATTATCAACGCATTGGTTAAATATAAAACTTAGATGAGGTGCTATACAATCTATTATGGAACTTATTATTTTCACGGAAATTCCGTCAACGTCGGGAGTCTTTTTCATTTCCAGGGATTTGAATACCTTTATAATTTCGTCGCTGTTGACATGTCTAAATTTAAAAACAGTTTTGGATTCCTCAACGTTACGTTTAAGTATGGATTCAGCCTCAGTGGGAGACGAGTTCAAAGACTTGGTTGTCGAAACAGGAATATCAGTAAAGAAATTTTCAAAAGCTTTTGCAATTTCTAAGTCAGAACTCAAAATTTGGTTGTCTATTTTAAGCTTAAAGTTGTTGCTTGCTGGCTTAGATTTTCCTGTTTCGTTATGTATAATTTGCCAAGTGGTTTTAATTGTATTTTTACTAGATTTTATCTTATTATTAATAAAATTAGATTTAGCTACAATACACACGCGCTTAAACATTTTTGAATATTCACGAACATAGTCTACAAACGTACTACTTTTGTTATATGATCTTTCTTCATAAAGCTCATATAACCTTTGTCTGCTCTTATGAACTCCCACTGTTGCCCAATCACTGAACAATAATTTATTACTAGTTTTGATTTGTTTTGGCTGGAATATTATATCATATTCGTTTTTAGCTAAACTAGTCAGTGAATTATACAACGTATTTGGATTGTCACAATATGATAATTCAGGTAATTTATCCATGATATTATTTCTGAATCGTTGAAGCCGAGTGTCACTTATAGGCACGCATGTGAAATTTTTAATTGGTTCTTTTTCAATTTTAATATTAAAAGATCCTATTTGACCTGAATGATCAGAAGATAATTGATTAATAATTGATTTAAAGTAAGGTTCAATATTGGAAAATATATTATCAATACAAGTCTTAGAATTGGCAGTGATTCTTGTAGGCTCCAAAAAAATATTCTTTAAGTTATAACATAAAAATAAAGATAGCAGTCTTTGACACAAGTTACAGTTCTTTAAGAGATCAACGTTATAATCTCCACAAACAAAAATATATTTACTCTTGTCACTTATTTTTGATAGTGCATCATCCATGACTTTTTCAAATATTTCAAAAGACGAATTAGGGCGCCTGTACACGCTCATCACAATAAGTTGCTCGAGTTCAATACAGGCTATCTCGGTAGTATGTTCAACAGAGAGGCTCACTATGTCTACTCGTTCCTTAAATTTTAAATTATTTGTATCAATGAACCGCCGCATTTCTTATCGGTTCTGCTGAACGAACTTCCTACCTGATGGTTGTTAAAGCTAAACATGAACTCATGCTTTTTCAGCCAATGTTCTGTTATACACAATATATCTATGTTATTACAGTTCATGAATAACTCAACTTCCAATTCTTTTGCATGCATTGCACCTTGAATATTTTGATGTACCAGATTTAAAATATTTTTACTACTATTATATACTGGTATATTTAGGATACTTGTGGGAATGCCAGAGTTATTCTCTATTGTCTTTTGAATTAATTTAAACAATTTGGAACATATTCCAAATTATTCAAGGTGTTACAATTAATTTGCTCAATAGAAGCAATAGTCTTATTGGTCAGTGAACTGACTGAATTTAATATACAATATGATAGGATCTGTGCTATCTGTCTGGTAAAAATTTTTGGTAGGTAGTACCTATCCTTGGTCAAATAAAAATAATTTCCAATATAAATATTGGTGTCAATAAAATGAAATTTGTCACAATGACGACATGTCAGTGTATGCATTAACGTGTTATAATTGTGTCGTTTATCATTTTCATTTGACTGGAAAGATTGACTGAAGGGAAAAGCAAACAAAACAATTTTTGTTACATTTTGTACTGAATTCAATTCGGAAAAATATTTAATAAGATCTTTCTTTGACAAATTTTCCCTTCTTCCAATTAAAATTAATAAAATAGTTGGTTTTGTAAATCTGCTTGACCATTTATACATGAACATGCTGTGAATCTCTGGAGAGATAGCCACTATGCTTGCTTAATGCTGCTGTGCTGGTTAAAGGAGAATCTATCATCTACTGGACGGACCAACAGCTTCAGCTATAAGCTTGCAGAAGCATATTCAGCTTAATACTTAACTTTTCCTGTGGGTCAAGATGCGTCGAGCAATGCCCACAGGAACATACTTGCAACAGCACTTCGAAAATAAGTTACACTCTTAATTTGCAATAAATGTTATTTTTGTCGACTATAAACAAGCGCAGATTTTCAAAGTTTGTCATTAAGTCATTATCTTAAACAGAACCATTTATTTGTTAACTTATATAGGTAAAGGAATTTGTAAATATTAAACTTACGTACTGAATTGTTTTTCTTATTTAAATCACCAAAAGTATTAAAACCCTACAATAAAGTATTCTTAATCGCTTTGTTACCCCTTCGCTATTGTTATATAAAACCTTTAAATAAGAATTTGGTTTCGTCAATCGACTTTATTGGTAGAACCCTTAGCCAGTTTGCAATCAAGTATCTAATCCAGTTTGTAATTTCAGAAGACAAGCCATACAATCTTCGTCCTGAACCCGCAGTATCAAGGATCATAAGCAAGGACACAAACAGACGTGTCACATCCTATACTATTTCTATTAGCAATGACGAAAAACGTAACGTAATAGCGGAACACACTGACTACACACGACAAATGTCTTTTAATAACACCACTGGTACACCTTTCCAGGGGCGGAATGGGGGACAATGAAATAAACGCGTTATTGTAACGACGGATGGGAGAATAGTCGCATAGGTGCGCATGCACATGTACTCACACGAAAGATTGAGGATAAGGCGGCTCTCGAAGCTTTCTTAGCAGAGAAATTGGAAAGAGAGGGCAACATAATTATGTTAGATTATTTCAAGTCCCTAATTTCTATAATTTTAATAATTAACAAACATCTTGCTCAACGTTTTTTAAACGCTTCTTTTAAAACATATCATAAGCTTGTCCTTACTAGGTTATACTCGTATTAATCAATGCTGATTTACCTAAATCACTTAATTATAAAAAAAACTAATAAAATAAGATAAATACATCGAGAGAGAGTTAGAGTAAGTTAGAGTTAGAGTTAGTTACGTTAAAGTATAACAAAGGAATATTAAAATAAATAAGTTGCACTTTTGACAAAACTTTTTAACGTTATTGAGTAGACAAATATTCATTAATATAACTTAAATAAAATATTAGTTATATACATTAAGAAAATGGGTAAAGTACCTATCATTAGTTTTAGACTTATCGTTGTTCAAATAACTTACTCCAATACGGCACCCAACGTCCAATTCCGTAAACGCCCACTTCCCTCAATGATCAGATTACTCTCCTAACTTGGTAGTGCATAAAGATTTCATTTTAACCATGATTTTAACCAATCAATCAATAACAAATAAGTATTTGTTAGGTTTCGTGTCAATAAAAATGAGAAAAAATACAAAAAATATATATATTTGTTTAGATTTATAATGTAGGTACTTGTTATATAATAATGTTAATTAAACCAAAAAAATTGGAAAATGTCTAGAAAAAAAAAAAATATGTTTGTTAGATTTAATATCAATGAAAAAAAGAAATATAAAAATATAAGATTGTTAGCTTTTAATTGTTTTTAATTAAAGTAAGTGGAAAAAAAACTGTGTTTTATTCCCCATAGAATAGTAAAGGACTAGTGTATAATTATAAAACGCATGTGAATTAGTTAAAAAATACTTATATTAAACTATTCTGTGACGAAAAACTGTTTTACTTTCCCTAATGTATCTATTCTATTATAGCATTCTGTTTAGATGTTTCTTCTATTATGTAGGTATAGTCAATACTGGTGTCAAATACGTAGCTATCAGTAGAAATTGATTGACTTTGCCTTTAACATAGATTTAATAAGATCCTGTCGTACATTAATAGACTCGAAAGTTTTTTTTTTTGTAGAACACAATCCTTGTACGATAGCACTCAAGGAAAATACTTATTACATCTATGGGATAAACTTTTCGGGGTAGGTTAGGTTATTTATATTAGGTAAACAATTAATTATTTTTTGTTTCAGATGGGACCTTCATAATACCTACAGGTTTTTATTGAATGGTTGTCATCAATGTTGTTTTTCTTGCACGTGTCTGCAATTGATTGTGCTTCCAGGACTTGCAACTTTATTAAAAATATGTTTCTAACCCCGACACAAAAAGAAGGGTGTTATAATTTTGACGTGTATGTGTCTTCCTGTGGTATAAAAATCTCGAAAGAAGAAACCGCTTTTGTTTATTCAACTGTGTCTTCGTTATGTTTCTAACAAATATCCCCGCCGTAAACCTGATTCACCCGAGCTAATCTTATGCCATTTGAAGATGATGCAATGCTATTCTGTAAAAACAAAATCGAAAGTCACGCGTGAATTCGCAAGTGAGATTATGATTTGGTATTCTGTAACTTGTGTAGTGCGATGCTAGCGCCTCCACGTGAGAGTGGCGGCGAGATGAACTGTTTCAAGTGAGATTTTGACGTTTCCTAATAAAGTACCTATTACACTGTATTGTACAATACCTATGTAATTTATTTTGAATTTAAATTTTCAAAGTATTACTTCCTAGCTTCCCGCCACGGCTCTGCCCGGGTTAACAGTTTTTCCTGTGGGAAAGAGGAATTTAGTCTATGTTAGCGGGGGATAGTATAGCTTCCCAACAGGAAAAGAATTTTTGAAATCGGATTAGTAGTTTTGGAGCTTATTCAATACAAATTAAACAAACAAATAATAACATTTTTTCTTTTTAATATTAGCATAGATAATTTCAATTTTAGTAGGAATCATTTTTAGAGGTACATTATAACATTAACTTACTGAATATCTTTATATAAATAAAAGTTAAAATTATTTTCCATATTTTTTATTAATATAATTAACGTAGTATATTCCAAAATATTGTGTAGTCTAAAAGGCCTTTTAAAACTCATCTTTCGACTCATCTTTCACTTCGATCGTAAACTCACATGTATGTATTTCGGTATTCTGTAACTTCTACAAGCTCAAGCGATGTGAGGTGAAAATCAAAAACTTTGACAAGTTCTAGTGATGCGGTTAATCTTTGCGCTTTTAAAATCGATGTGTCATTTTAATTTTATTCGTCTAGTTACAAAGTTTTCGGCTTAATATTATATCTTAGTATAATATACAATAATCTATGAGCTACAGTCAATGTTTTTAGAAATAAAATATAAAAAATTACATAGTTTTTATGGAAAGAGTTTTAAACTTTGAGATTTAAACATCAATCATGTTGCCTCTCCTTGTAGTAAAAAAAGTTTGAAACGTCGACTTGAAGGGTGATGAAGTGTTTTTTTTTGTGTTATTTAATTTCAAATATCATTGCGATATTTGAATTAAACGTAAGTATTTTAAGTTTTTTACAAGTGCATTATTACTATAGTTATCAAATAGCAGTGTCGTCATTAATAAAAAATAATTGTAAATTATAGCATGGAGTCGCGCTCTACGCACCCCTCAGCCGCGCAAGTTGAGACCTTGATCCAATTTTTGGAAGCCAACCACTACCTGGCTAAGGGCTACTCAAGGAATTCGGGAGCGAAAAGCCGTTCCAATTTAAAATGGGAGGCTCTGAAAAAAAACTGAATAGTGTTTGTGGATCGATCAAAACCAAACAAAAATGGATAAAGGTATGAGAGAGAAGTTTATTTTTCTTATATACGCTTTTTGTGGCTTTGTCTAATTATTTCTTTTCTGCAATTAATAAACGTGGTTTGTTTCAACTTTAAGACAGTATTAGACTGATAAAAAAATGCAGTTTATTAAAAAATCCGCAGCTAGAAATGCTGCTCGCCGTAGAACTGGTGGTGTGCTGGAGGTTGTGCCTAAAATAAAATAAGATACGTTGGACGTGTTGGTCCACTTCTAAGCCAGGAACAATACAAATAAGTAAAAAGCAAAGTAGTATTACACATTGTTAATTTATTTAATTTCAGAGCCACGCAGTCGCAGAAGAGGGCTTATTCGGTCTCCTCCATCCCAGCGCCGGTCTCATTTTGAGAGCCTTACCGAGAAATTTCTCAGGGTGGAGGAACAGCGCTTGGAACTGGACCGTCGTCTCATAGTGGTTTTAGAGCAATCTGGCGAGCGAGAACGCTTGACAGCGCAAGCGAATATAGTACTGGGAGAAGGCCTAAAGGCTCTTGCCGAAGCTATTAATTCTAGGCAATAAAGTGTTGTTTAATATTATAATGTACAATATTATTATAAGTTAGAACCTAGAGCGCCATACTCATTTATTTGTACAAGAAGACAGCGAAATCGACCTTTCAGTACTGAAAAGGTCCTTTTAACAGTATTTCGCGCTGTTGCATTTAGTTTGTTATAATATCCATCAGGAGTATTTTCCTCAGCTCCAAAAACTGGAGTCATCATGTACCTATGTTCGTTGTGCGTACCCAGAATCCCCTGTAATGTATAAAGTAGACATTTGTTTCTGAATAATGTTAAATAATTTTCATTTATAATTATTAAAATAATTATTTACCTAACAGATATACAACTTCATCAGAGTTTGTCAGGTCCTCCAAATGGTTTTTTAATAGGCTGTTATTAAATATAAAGCTGTCATGACTAGCACCACAGAGGCATCGACATGCAGTATATTTAAATCAGCATCAACAATCTGTAACAAATAAAATAACATTAAGCTTTCCGCCCCGCGGCTCCGCCCGCGTTAATAATTTTTCCCCGTATGGATGAGGTACTTTCTCGCACCAAAAGATAGCCTATTTGTTGTTCAAAAGTATAAGCTATATTTTTGTAAAGTTTCATCAAAGTCCATTCAGTAGTTTTTTCGTGAAAGAGTAACAAAGATCCATCCATACATAGATCCTCACAAACTTTCGTGTTTATTATTTTATTAGGATAGGATAGGATATCACTAAATCTTGTAGTATTAAGTTTATATATGTAAATATTAAATTCTTGGATAATAAACTTGTTGTTGTGTTTGTTCTTACTATACAATTTACTTACCACTTGAACATTCCATGCATGTGTGACGCATAATTTTCCCAAACATCGTCATTCTGCCATCATTAGAAGTGTGCTACATAGAAAACCGACCCCCTCTTAGTAACAGCAACTAAGAAAAGGGGGTCAATTGTCCATGCAAATGACCGTACAATAGCGTTACGTGCCCGACACAGTGAATGAATGTACTCGTACCCTTGCGGCAATAAAATCTTTCTTCATCATCTTTAGGTCTCACAAGGGTTACAAATGTTAATGCACATAGTAACTGAAATAAAATTTGTAATATATTTTTACATTGAAAATTTAATTTTCTTCATTATCGTGTAGGTATTACCTACTTAACAGGCATAACAAGCAAACCTTGATCCTTGTGGATAATCCTTTTCCTTTTCGCCTTGTTTCTCTTAGTAAAGGCGCTATATCATTTTCTACTTGTTCAATTAGATATTCGGTGAGACGATAAACATCGACATATTCATTCGCCCTGGCAAATAGAACAAGGTTTCGCAGGATTTGCGCTTGCCGACGACTCCTTGAAATATCTATTTTGTAAGCTTCCTTTAATAAGCAAATCTTAGAAAATGAACGAGCCATCTAAAACAATCGCAAACTTAAATTAAAATTATAATTATAATTTAACTATAACTTCGTATTGTTTTCTGCACTTATTTCTTGATATTTTACTATGCTTACCGAAGCTTTCTTCCCAAATTTATAACAAACACACAAATTAATCTTCTTTCACATCTAAATCCGTAACAACAAAGTTGGTGAGAATTTTGACATGTAAAATCGAAAGTGAGTTGCGATGTGAAACGTGAGATGAAGGCGAAATCCTTACAGAATACCATTTAACGTCAAAAATCTCACTTGAAATAGTTCATCTCGCCGCCACTTTCACGCGGTGGCGCTAATATCGATCTACAGAAACAAACTTTATTAACTACACGGATAGGCAAAATGTTTGATGTTTATACATCCAAGTTTTAAATTTTTCCAAAAAACTATGGACATTTTTACATTTTATTACTTAACTTGCTTTCCGCCGCGGCTCCGCCCGCGTTAATAGTTTTTCCCGTGGGAATGAGGTATTTTCCCGCGGTAAAAGTTAGCCTATATTCTTCCGCAAGGTCTATTCTATCTTTGTGCCAACTCCGCCCGCTTACAGTGCAAGTTAAATAAAAGCTTTTAAAAACATTGACTCTTGCTCAATGATTGTATTTAAATATAATATTAAGCCGAAGAGTGTCTAATTAGACGAACAAAATTAGATTAACACATCGATTTCAAAAACGCAAAGATTTACCACATCTCTAGGTCCCGCCAAAGTTTTCGATTATCACCTCACCTGTCTTGAGCTTACAGAATACGAAAAACCGTACGTGCGAATTTACGATCGAAGTGACTGTGAAAATCGAAGTGAAAAGTGAGATGAGTTTTAAATTTTACAGAATAGCATTGCGCTCTTTTCTAGACTATGAAAAAATCTGAAATATTTCATTGAATTCAATCTTCCTAAAATTAGGGATCGTGTTTCTTGAACGTACATACTGATAGGGTGATGATGATCAGTCTGTAAAATGCCCAACTCCTCTTTAAATTAACAGCAGAAGTATCATGTTTTGGCTCATCCGGCTGTGTCGGGGTTTAAAATGTTCTATTTAATGTTATTGTTGTACTACTAGATGTCTGTTTTAACTGTGCTTGATCAAAAGAAGCGCTACTTTACCAATAATTTATGCTTCTGTGATTGTCAGCATATTATGTGTAATTGTGAAGATTACTTTTATGTTATTATAGTCGTTTTATTAATATATTTAAATCCTTGCTTTTCCATTCTCGGATTCAGATCGGATTTGGAACGATTTAACACGGAATCATAATAATTATGTTGTATAATTATTTCAATATTGGATTATTTCGCGAAACTGCTCATGGCAGCAGATAGATAGAGTACTTAATGATATGATTTTCAATAAACATAAGACACAAATAAATTTTTACTTAAATGTTTGTCCTCTAATATCGCGAAATGATTCGTAAATGTTGGACAGGAAACCATAATCGGCATGTTCGTTATGAAAATCGTTAGGATAGGCCTTTTGCCTACAATTGATTGATGTTAAAAGATTAGATTTTCTGGAATACCTTTTACATCTAATATTTCTGTTTGTCCAGTGGTCGTGACGTCAGCGCCTTCCAATGAAGCCGAACTTGAACTCTACCGTGTCATGCAGAGGGCCAGTCTGCTGGCGTACTTCGACACCTTACTGGAAATGGGTATGTCTTGTATACCTACTATTATTGTTTTTTTTCGTGTAGACACAAAAGTATATACCAACCGTACAAAAGGGAAATTCACCTCCCCGCACCTGCGTGGGTTCCCCGCTCGCAGGGCCGCCACACTCCACCGGGACGCTGCTAGTGGCACTGTCTCTTTTGATTTTCATTAACTTCTGGCAGTTGTCTTATAAAGTTTCAAATCGCGTTTCTTTATTCTGTAATAATACGCTTTCTTTTTCTTTTTTTAATTGACCCATGCTTGAGTCGAAAAAGTACGACGGATCAAGCTTCACCGGACTTGTTTTTTGTTCAAAAAAAAAGTTCAATATGTGTTTATTCGAAGTAAGATTTTACAAATCACTTTTCGACGTCGAGGAGAGTTCACGTTTTGGCAGATTTGGATTTCTGTGGAGGAGAACTCTCCGGAAGGAACTCCACAGGCGTTGCATCTTTTCAAAATATTTTTTGGAGTATCCCGCCCCGGTTTTATTAACCTGATGTCAGAATTATTACAATAGAATATAGTTTATTGCTTTTTCAACAGATGTCGTCTGTTAGTTTCTATATCTCGCTTCGAATAAAAGATATAGAATATACTTTATTACACACTAGAAAACAATACAATCAGTAAATTCACAAAAGATCAATAGTGTACACGTAGGCGGCCTTATTTCTGAGTAGCAATTTCTATAAAGCAACCTATATTATTGACGCACCCAAAACTTCTAACATGGCTCGTATTGTTACTACGTATTGCTACTGTTACACCCGTAGATTGTAGCCAGGACTAGCGGATTAACGGGCTTACCAAAATACATTTTTTTTTTTCGAAAAATATGTAGTTACCCTTAAAGTTCATAATAATAATTTGTTTGACAGTTTTATTACTGGTTTTTCAACCTGGTGTTATTGTAAGTAATGAATGAGAAATCCCATCTCCTGTTTTCATCTGATCCGTTCGATGGAATACGATTTTGGTTTATAATGAATGACTGTTCGCAAAGTTACATTATCAATAGAATAAGATTAAAAGTTGGTTAAATTTATCTTTCAAGTTTCGATTACAAAACCTTACCTAACTTAACTTGACTCAACTCAGCTACAAGTAAAGTTTGAGCATGAAAATTTATGTTACGGCTACATCACATACTGGTCAGGGTCACTGCAATAAATCGATTCAAATTTTAAATTCATATTATGTGCAATACGTGTATCCAATATTCTACGGTGACGAAAACGAAGTGAGGAAATCTGTAACCGCTTCCAAAGAAATAACAAGGTGACTCTTGAAAAAAACATACAATCATGAAACATTGATGAATCTAGAATGATGTCAATAAGGCGATTTACAAGGAAAAAAACAAGATGCATTTTGTGGAAATTTTGTTTCAGATATTTTATTTACGCAAAGTTATTCAAATTAAACTCACGGTTTGGCTGAGACTGATATTGTTCGCTTGAACTTTCATGTGATCTTTGAATTACCTCGCAGGTGCGTGCGTGCAGGTTTGCTAACGATTTTTTCCTTCACAGTTACAGCGCCGAATAAACGCACCTACATAAAATATCGTAGACCCATTGGTACGTGGCGAGGCTTGAACCCGCGAACTTCTAAATGGAAGTCAACAGCTCTAGACTTGGCTACCGACTCTCCACCGTTTTTTATAGGTCGCTCATTAGTTTTCTTTCAACCATTGCCAATGCTAGTAATTCTCGTAATTTACACTCTATGTCGTCCTACGAGTATATTAAATTGTTCTAAAGTTGAAAAGATCTCAACTTAAATCGAAATACTCGTATAAGAATACCGTTTTGAAGTTTATGAAGTGACTTAAAAAACACTAATAAATTGAATTAGATTTTTGGATTTAGACATTTCCGGCACCTACGACCAAAAAAATACAGCAAGGTAAAGGCAAAGGTGTACTGGCAAAAACTAGTCAGATCCCATCGACCCCAAACAACTAATCTAACTATCATAAGAATAACAGAAAAAACTCTTTCTCATCAGTCCGTACGATTGGGGTTAAAATTATAAATATCCATACAGCGAAAAAACTTAGCTCAATCGCCGGCGCAGCCATCCCATGCAAATTGTTTTTTTAATTTCAAAACCGGCAATTACCTTCCAAGGAAGGGTTTGGCCGGCCGTCTTCACAAATCCTTTTGTTTTTTTTTTTCAACCCGATCCCCTTAGCAAAATGGTCACGTAAGTAAAGATTACCATATTTGCCTAAATTAAAACTGAGTGTGAGTTGAAGTTTTTTCATCAAATCACACGTTTTTGCGACAAACAATAGACGTAACGATGTTGATTTGCAAGAACATCTTGCATATTAATGTAGAGAAATGGGATTATAGCAGTTTTTTCGGACATGTGAATTGAGTCTCCCCTAGTTGAAGACAATAGTCTCCGTATTATGCTAATGACTTCGTGTAATATTGATGATGATTTTTTTTCTTTGCAGGAGGAGATGACCTCCAACAGCTCTGCGATGCCGGAGAAGCAGAATTTTTGGAAATTATGGCTCTTGTTGGGATGGCTTCCAAGCCACTGCATGTGAGACGCTTGCAAAAAGCTCTCCATGAGTGGTGTAACAACCCAACTTCGTTCCAGATCCCTATTGTTCCCAATATTGGTTCTGCAGAAAGTCCTTTCCTGGCCTACAACAGATCAATGGCGACTATTCCACCTACCGTAGCGAGCGTTATGCCGCGAGCTGTGGCCTCTCCGGACAGTAACCGCACTGCATTCAGTCCATCTCCAGGTGCTCCGGAGAACAGCTGTGGATCTAATGCGTCTACGTCAAATGCTAGTCCTATACAAACATCGTTCCCAAAAATTGTTCTGCCATCATCCCCTGCTCCAGCTGCGCCTGTTACGGCTTCTGCCTCCAGGTCTTTCTCTCCTCAGAGCGCATGCCCTCCTTCTGCTGGATCCAGTCCTGGATCTATCGCCTCTCCAGTTATGACTCCCGTTGTTCTTGAAGTTCAAGTGCAGAAGCTCGCTAAAGCAGCAGAGAAGTTGAGCAAAAACCTGCCGCAGCTTGAGCCGAAGCCGCAGAACACCAAAAAGAAAATGTGCAAGGAGTTGGAGTTGGTGATGCAGATGCAGGAATCTGACCCTCGGCGAATGGAGGAAATCAGAAAATATGCTGCCATCTACGGCAGGTTCGACTGCAAGAGAAAACCAGAAAAGCCACTGACCATGCATGAGGTTAGTATCATACATTTATAATAATATGTTATTCAGATACATAAGTTCAGACGTTTTAAAAAATGATGATTTTGAGCAAGGTATATAATTATAGAGATTTAAGTATACCTTATTTCCAATTGAAATCATAGGTATATACTAGGTCATGAGTTGAGAAAATATTTTGATCTTGGTCGGGATATTTCAATATTACTTACGCATTTATTTACCTCCTCTTCAAGCGATCAATAAAAAGGTACACATAAAATTAATAATAGTAAGCATTAAAAGTAGGGAGAGTACATTGTATTAACCGTGGAGTGCTTTCTTAGAAGCGAGGTTCTTGTCAAATATTTTTAAAACACATGTAACATGTTTTACCTAACAACATTACCTTTAAATTGCAAAGAAAATGGGCTTAACGCTACGATAGACCTGCTGTCACGAAAAGCAGAAGACAATTACAAATAAAATTAGAGGTTTGATTAAGCAAAAAAAAAATCTACCTCTATAATTTGACTTACCGGAATATGATAATCCAGGTGCTAGTCAACGAGGCTGCTGCGCAAATCTGCCGATTCGTTCCCGCGCTGCTCACGCGCCGCGACGAGCTGTTCCCATTGGCCAGGCAGCTGGTGCGTCGAGCTGGACTTCATTACTCCAAGCACGGGTAAGGAAAGAATCCTGATAATAATTTATTTTCAATCAAAGCCGCCGAATAAGCCAGATGAATCGTCAAACTCAAATCTAGGCACATAATGGGGGGTGAAAACTAGTGAAAAGTATTCGAAATGTTGGATCGATCGCCAAAAATATTTTGGCTAGAATGATGATGATGAAATTGATGAATATTTATTCTATTAGTTATGCTATTTCAACTTGTTATTTCAACCTATTATGCTATTTCAACCTATACAAGATTTTATGAAGATAAAGTCTATTAATGTAGCTATAGAAATGGTACATTATCTTCTTATTGGATTTTGCATAAAATCAATGAGTCCGATTCAGTTTCATAAATATACAAGTCTAAACCAACTATCCCAATGCTTTTTCGTAAAAATAGCAGTGATTTCGATTATAGCCATCACATTTTATTGTTTCTGTAATTAATTCTGCCAAAATTACTAATTTTACTGAGGTATTTATTTTCGATAGTTTAAATATACTCGTAGGTACATTATATACTTATATGTACACAAAAACATAGGATCGTCGTTAACCATGTAAGCGGATTTAAAAAATAAATCGTCAGCTTTAACTAGGTTTTCGAGCATAGCGTCTTCCGAAAAAAAAACATGACCGTATTGTTTTTGTCACCAGTTTGCCGTCAACAGCATCGACAGGCGAGGACCAAGAACGAGATGAAGATCAGCCACTGAGCAAGCGGCAGCGCCAGGTCCAACAAACCATCCATGTAGACCTCACCGAGTAGTAGCTTGAATCACCCCTTCACCTAATGCCTATCTTTGGAAACTTACAAACTCTCTTTAACATTGTCCTCATACACGTCTTTGATGGACTTTAGTTTGTGTTAGGGCAATCAAATCTCTATCCACTTGAAAAAAACATAAAGTCTAAGTCAACAAGAGGACAGCTAACGAGGACTTTAAAAATTAAGAACATTTCAATAAATTAAGAGAGAACATCTCAAAAAGAAGTTACATTAGGCAATGCCTGTACTGTGAAAATCAGACGGCTGGTAAGCCTATTATATAAGTGTTAATATTATAATATCTCATTAATCTTTCTACTTTTAAATTGAAGTGAAAAATGTAAAACATACGCTTACCACGGCATCAGCTGTTGAAAAAAATATTCACTATAAATATTTCTTGTCAATTTGATCTATTGGTATTTCGTATACAATAAACCACGTGATTAGAATATGAATTGTCAAGTGGATTCCAATCAGACAGAAAAATAATTTTCTGTTAACAACTGATTGACGAAATCTCATAAGAATTTCTTCCCTTCCAAAGAAAGTTCATTTAATTAACTTGTTCATCTTATTTACTGCTCATTTTGCATTGCCACCTTTTATTTATTGTTTTACTACTTTGTTTTAGTTTCTATTAGAAGGTCAGCATGTGAGAACGAGAATTGTTGCACTTTATTTTTAGTTAGCTTAAACTAACAGGTATGGCCTTTCTTTTGGTAAGTAGCAAAATTTGTTTCTTCTCAAAATTTGCATGTATATTTCACTTACTTTCTTTTATAATTTTTTTGCAGCTGTTTCTTTTCATATTCCTGGTTTTTTTAAAGTTTAGGTTTGAAAGTATAGATATATGCTTTTTTACGATATCTGAACAAGAGTTTATGAATTACCATAAATAAGAAAATTGTATTCCTACTGATAAAAAACTAAAAATCATACAGACGTAGCCGTAAGCAAAATTATAGTTTTTTTAATTATATTTTCTAAATCTAAATCGATCCATTGCTTCAGCGTAGATTTTCAGAAATAGTTAGTAGTTAGTTTCTGCCTTAGAAATGATGAATTGGAAACAATCCAACGTCCTGATATGCCGCCCATAGCTAACTGTGAGGAGCTCGACTAACTGAATAACAGTTTTAGCGACCAATAATTACATTTTTCATGAATCAATATGTAATGCTTTATTCTTTTGTATTTGCAGGAAGAGGATGGCGCGAATGGCATGCAAGCAAGCCCAGACACGCGCGCTCAGACCAACCAGAGCTGGTGGGGTAAGATCGAGAGCGACGATGCCGATTCCCGCTGCTCATACTCCAGTGCTTCACCACCAATTCAGCCCAGCCCACATCATGTAAATCAATTCGAATCGCTTCTTGAAAGGACATCTAACGAAATTCTACAGCAAATTGCAATTTTATGTGAATTTCGTCAGATGTCACTGAATTAATGGTACTGTTTAAACGCAAATAAAAAAGACACTTATTGCATTTAAAAGACGCGCAGCAAACAACTACTCAACTCAAAATGTTACCAAATCAACTGCAATTTATATTCATGGCGTACCACTAGTTATCTTTAAGTACAGCTTTTTTATGAATGCGCAGCTAATAATGAGTAAAGTATATAATACCAATTACCTCTTTTTTTTTAAGATATAATATGTATACCGCAATTTTATTATTTTTAAAAATATGAATTAAAACAGATTAATGTAAAACACACTATATTTTAGTTAGCTGCAAATGCAAAGTATTACGTCAGGGTGTTCAGATTGTAATACAAAACCAAAGAGGTTTAACAGTTTTTTTTTATAAATTTGTAAAAAGGTATGAAGTAAAGAAGTAAAGTAAACTGGTTTTTTTTAAGTTTAACTTTATTTCAGGATGAAGAAGAAGGGCGACCACAAGTAATAGCAGCTAGGGGAAGCAAAATAATTGCAGTAGCTAATCCAGCCCTCCCAACTTTGGAAAAACATCCCCCTGCTAGGAAGCGAACCACATGACATTCTAAATTGGAATGTCAATTTTCGCTTCTAAATATAAGAAAGAAATCTCGTATTGGATACAATGAAAGTATGAATGTTAAAGGAGGACAACCAGAAATAGAAAATGATGGACCAAATAATAACAATATTGACGAAAACACTACTTTGTTTGAAAAGCTTGAAGAAAAGGCTATGAAGAATTTTGTGAATGATGATCTTATTTATGATAGAAACAGCCATCATGATATGCTTGTATCAACAAGTAGCAATAACTCTACTATAACGCATAAAAGAGTATTTGGAAGAATTCATAGTTTAAATGAATTCGGTGGGCAAATTTATTGGACCACAGATAATGTTTACTTTAATAGTACTGAAAATTTTAATCAGAAAGAAGCACAAGACAGTGAAACTGAGGAAGAAGATCACAATGATACTGGTAATGATACAACCAGTGATGAAGACGATAGTTCATCTAATAGTGAAGAATCTGGTGATTCAATTGATTATTATCTAAAACCACGACGAGATGACGAAGGTATCGAATCTGATATGGAAACTCGCCCTACTAAAGTTCGCTACACAGAAAGGGAAGACGAACGCTCGTTTCATTGCTGCTATCACTCCCAACCATCTTGCAGTCAATCTTATCGTATGCGAACTGAAAGCAAAGAAATTCAAACGGAACATGTTATAATAGATGATGAAGATTCAGATGATGAAGAAAATGTTTCATTAGAAGAGAATTTTTCATCATTAGAAGAGACAAACAACTCAAGTCGAACGACATCAGTACCAAATTTGACTTCAGCGGAATTAATTAAACAAATATGCGAACAAACATTCACAAGAACGACCACAGAGATGGTTCTCATTGAAACAAAAAGTAAAGCCACCCAAACTAATTACGTAAAAATAACAAATTCTCACGATGTGTCTCACAGCCATCCTGAACATGGAGGCAAAAAATGCGTTGCAGTTTCTCGTGAAGGAGAATCACAGTCGACGTCTGTAGATAACTCGAATATAATCGATGAGTTTTCAGCAGGGCGAGATGTAAGTGTCTCAGGTTCTAGGAAAAGAGACTATCAATCTATGCTAGCGGAGAGCGCAGATGAGATAGATGAATCTGATGACACCATAATACCGAACAATGAAAATAACATGTTTCTCCGTAAAGAAGACTATCAGTCGACGTCAAGGGAAGCTGCCAGTGTAAGCGATGAGCCTAAAAGCATTGTCCCAGTGCACGATGAAAATACCGAAGACAATGTATCAATTCAGAATTTTTTACAAGAAATAAATGACAGTATTCATGAGGATCAAAGAGACTCTGAAAATGTGGAGAGCAATGACTCAGACTTTTCCGATCGCCTAATTCTAGGCATAAACCATGAGGAGTTGTCTATTGAAATTAACGATGACCAACTTATAAAAAAAATGATTAAGCATAAAAACACCTAAACAAGGACACATAATTTTCTACCACCACAATTTATAAATTATTATGTATGACTTAATTTACCACAGTAAATACCCCATTTAAACTCATAGAAATATTTTTGATGAGAGGGATTATCAGATAATTTTTGAAATTTATCACGCAAAATTACTGGAATAATATGTGATATGATGAAATTATGGTGTGGGTGGAATTTTTTTTGACTTAAATATCGTTTGACTTTAACAGCAGTGCTTTTTGGTGAAAAAGACGCCCAAAAATATAGACCCCGCGTAGAAAAGATGTGAAGTGAAAACTTTATAAATTTTACAGTGGAAATTACATTTTAATTGTGAAAAAATGTGACTTTATTATATAAGTATACAAATAATCGTCCATTTTATATACAAAATTATTGTACTATATGGTACTAGTAGTAAATTAAAAAATGATAGAAGTAAAAAAGTAAACACATAAGTATATCATCTGAATTATTTATTCGATACGTCCACATTAAATCGTTTTATATTATTTCTTGACTAGATTCATCAGAGTTATTGTAATAAATTGAGAGATTTTTGAAATATTGTAAAATATGATTAAAGTTTCATACAATTAACAATAATGCCAGTTTGAGTCTTTACCGCCAATTTTAAAATATATGTATTAAATTTTTTAAGAAGTGAAACTTCAGTCATATTGTTAGGTTTAGGTTTTAAACTGCACCAGTATTATTTTGCTATTTAGGTCAAACTTATTGCCGTTGCTGGACTATTTCTCAACGAGCATATCAATTTTGATAAACAAGCGTTAACTCATTTAAAATATTGTAGTTTAAAAAAAAAAACATCAAAGATGATGAATTAGTGAAAATATATTTTTGCTTCAACTAGAAATATTTATTAAGTAGTATACGAAATCTAGATAGTCATACTTCACAAATTCAAATTGAACAAATTATAATTACTGTTGTTAGGAACTTGTCAATGAGTTTACTACTTGTAAATTCAAACACACTCATGGTTCAATTTAAAAATAAAAATAATACACCTCTTTAACTAGTTGAAGTATATGGTACCTATATAAGTATGTTAGACTACCAACATTTTTTGGGATTTAGATCGTAAAATATTATGCTGTAGAATGACATGCTGTAGAATGACAATATTGTATGTGTCTAAAAAAGTAAATACTCTTATTATATATGTAGTTTTATAAGGCCAAAATCAAAGAGCGGCACGTTAATTTTAGTTATTTACTTTAAAGCAAAAATATTTACTGAACTACAAAATTGTTACTTAAAATCATTACAAAGGTGCGTAGGAATAAATGGTGCTACAGTTGATTGAAAGGAGGGAGCTGCACCATTGAAAAAAAATTGTATGAATTGTAAAATAGTGCCATTACAGAATAATGTGCCGTACTTTGTAGCACATGTTTGCAAGTGCAACAACTCTACTGTTGTTGTTACGATTTTCATTACTCTTCTTAAGCGGACCTTTCTCTGGGTCTACCATTCTTTACATTAACATAATATTTACGTACAGTCAAGAGCACGCTAAGCCGTAAACTTTAGCCTTTGCATCGTTATTATGTCCGTTAAATAAGGAAATTAATCGCAATACGCATGATTAGCTTCCCTTTTACTACTTGACTGTACCGAAGTGATTAATACTCAAATACCCATCGAATATATGTATGTAGGTAATGTAAAAAAATACTTTTATAAAAAGTAAAGATGTAGATTTGTGTTTATGCTCTAATAGACTTATTTAGCAAGGCCGATAATATAATATTCATAAGGTAGTCATTATTATAAGTATTTTTAAGCTGTGTATTATACAATATTATTAGTCGGTTATATTCTTAAATTGATAGATCGTAGAAAAAATATTAAATACAATGTTTTGTGCTGCCTAGATAAAATTTTATCACTGAATGATAGGTAAGGAACGGCCAAAATTACCCACATTCATATTCGCCGCCATCTTCAAAATATTTTATTTTATTCTACAATTCGAATAGCTTGCGAGGAAGTATTTAACTATTACAACTAACTTATTATACCTATTGTATTCGATCACGTTATTTATTCAGATTATGCATGAAAATATATCATTTTAAAATCTCTTAAATATATATAACATATTTAAAATCACGTGGCGTTACCTAGCTGGCGAATACTTACCATTGAAACATAATATTATGCCATACACTTGATAGATACTCTCGTTTCAGATAAAGTAAGATCTTGTTTAAAAAAAAAGCGGCCAAGTGCGAATCGGAATCGCCCATGAAGGGTTCCATAGCAGCCAGTAACATAATATATAAGTTTTTGAAGTTCGTTGTGACTTTGATCGATGTTTTAATAATAGTGAAAGGTAAATTGCGGTTTACGATTTATGACGTATTAAAAAAAAAACTACTTACTAGATCTGGTTCAAACCAATTTTCGATGGAAGTTTTCATAGTAATGCACATCATATATTTTTTTTTAGTTTTATCATTCTCTTATTTTAGAAGTTAGAGGGGGGGGACACACATTTTTGGAAGCGCTTTGGAAGCGTCTCTCGCGCAAACTATTCAGTTTAGAAAAAAATGTTATTAGGAACCTAAATATCATTTTTAAAGACCTATCCATAGATACCCCACACGTACGGGTTTGATGAAAAAAATTTTTTTTAATTCAGTTCTATATATGGGGACCCCCTAATTTTTTTGTTTTTTTTTTCTATTTTTGTAAAAAAATCTTAATGCGGTTCACAGAATACATCTACTTACCAAGTTTCAACAGTATAGTTATTATAGTTTCGGAATAAAGTGGCTGTGACATACGGACGGACGGACAGACAGACAGACAGACAGACAGACAGACATGACGAATCTATAAGGGTTCCGTTTTTTGCCATTTGGCTACGGAACCCTAAAAATGTGTCATAAAATATGTAGGTAATATAATTTTAATGAAACACCTTAAATCGTGTATTATTAGTTATTATTATTTAGTATTTAAGTATTATATATTGTAAACTTTCATCATACATTTTAAAACTGGGTGCAAAGGGAGCCTCCTTGTATGACCACAAATAAAAACTATTTTATTTGTCTGTCGGGCGCACTCCAATGCCGTTTGCGAAATCTGCAACGCATATGGGCTAATCCTTTAACACAAAATGCCATCGTTATTTAGAGCATTACCAATAAAATTAAGGAAGGAAAAAATAGAAACAATCAAGAAGCATTATTTATACGTAATGAATTTGTACTTGAGATAATATTGTTGATAAAATTTTATGATTTTCATTAAACTGTCATCGTAGTCACCATGAGATTGTGTCACTAATCAACAATTTTGTTCACGAGGTAAATATTGTTTGTAAATAAATGCTGAGTATTTTTAACTTGTCCACATGCAGTTAACATTAATATGAAATTTAAGAAAATAACGTCACATCAATGTCAATATAGGGGTAATGTACCAATCACTGACGAGGCACCTGAAGCTGACCACCAAGCAAAAAATATACTTATTTTAATTCATGAGGTTATTATTGTATGCTATTTTTTGTTTTATTTTTATCATGGCAACATCCGAAAGTCGCTTCCTATTGATTGAAAAACCAAAGGTGGTGGTGTGTGTATTGGTACATTTTGCTTCTTTTAAGTTTGATATCAAATTCCGTACTCATGTGAAAGTCATTTACATTAATATTTACAAGGATAATTTCAATGGATAATTAGTTGTCACGGGCCAAAACTTAACGTTGATTAGTAAACAAGTACGATTTCATTGTTTTTTTATAGTTTGAAATCCGCTTAAATGGTCAACTATTGGGTGCAAGCATCCTATTGTGTCAAAAAAATTACCTCTATCTTAGAAAGTAATTAATCTCATTGTATTTCAATAGGGACGTTTTGCAAATACCTTCCTTGGCCTTTATTTTCATGGGGTTGCACCTGCGTAGTCGCAAGCTGTCTAAAATAAGCGATGAGAAAGAACGTTGACTCGCACTAAATTGTTTTGATTCTTTTGCCTGTACCTACTATATAGTTTCATACACACCTATACATTATGGCATCATCCGTGTCTTAAACAGAATATTATATGTAATATTACATTTATAGAAGAAAACTGTATATAATTCTGTAAATTACCTACTGGTCTATTACTTAGTGCTTTTGTGCTTTCTTGACTAACGGACTGACCTACAAACGCATATTAATGGAAACAATTTAAAATGTACCACACAATACTCAAAACCATAAAATGTATGATATGAAAATAACTAACCACCATCCTTCGAAGCAGCTACCAACGCCACGTTAAAGTGATCCTTTGATATAATTTTGATACTGCATTATTAAAACTATTGCTTAAGGATAGCATACATACATACATAAAGTCCCGCCTCTTTCCCGGAGGGGTAGGCAGGGACTACTTCCTTCCACTTGCTACGATCCAAACACACTTCTTTCGCTTCATCCACTTTCGTTAATCTCCTCATGCATGCTCGTCAGTTTAGAGTACTCTTGACCCGACCTTTTGTCAGATCGTTCCCGATTTGATTTTGGAAAGTTCGTCTTGGTCTTCCCCTTCGAACGCTTCCTTCCACTCTCGCCGTATAAATATGTTTAGTCAATCTCTCTTTACTCATTGTCTCCACGTGACCAAACCAATTAACTAAGGATAGCAACAGCACAACATTCTCAAATATTTGCAAAAGTAATTAAAAGACCAGAAATAATATATATTTTTGTGTGTCAATTGGAAGCGGAAGATACGATAAATATTTTATTCTAGAAGAATATAAGACATGATCTACATTAATCATAACATTCCTTCTTACTTACTTTACTAGTCAATATATTTAAAAGTAAACACAACTTCTACACTTATACAATTTGTTACTTTTCATCCTCTAAAACTAATCGTAAGTTGTTAAAATGAAGGTTAGAAACTGCATAACTCTCTATCTATGCTAGATTTATTACTTTATTTTCTTTACTTGCCATCATTATTTTTTTATTTACTTATTATCTCAATTAATGATTCGTCTAGATTCAGGTAATTTGTTTGACAGACATGTCACCATAATCGTTTTAAAACTTTTTCTCAATCGCATTGCCCTTTGTTTTCATTATTTTTATTTCTTTTTGTGTTCGTAGTTATTGATTTCATCACCAATCTTTTTCATTTCACTTCCATTTGTTATTTTTCTAGGTCAAATGACTTGTCGAATTCTCGACCCATTATTTCACTTCATTTCACTCATTGAATCAGTGGAGATTGCCTAGTTCACACTATCTTCCAGTAAAAATTGTTGTTAAATTTTACTATCTTTCGCTCAGATGATGGCATGCCAGGACTAAGCAGCAAGTACTCGGTTTGGAAAGTTAGTCATTGTAGACCAGTGGTTGGAAAGTGGAACAACATCAACGCATTGTACTGCAGTGCAACGCAGCGCAACGTATTGCTACGCAACACACTACGAAGCACCGCAACGCATCGAATTATCATAAGGTAAGTGCACTAAATTTAAATTTGCAGCGAATCTAGATGATAATATATTATTTGATTGTTATCCATGATGATTGAAACAACTCAGTGCGGTTTTATTCGGATCCAAGTCTTGCCTTGCAAACAAAAAACAGTATAGTACGTTTTATTTTTATTTTAGTCAAAAGTACCAGTTTGCACTGTAACTTTCATATGAGAATATCGATGGACAATATAAGGAATAAAAACTAAAAGAATTGACTTAAACATTTTCTTCACTTTTTTCACAGTAAATTCACCTTGTACCATATTTATTTCAGATAAAAATTTAAATTTAACTTTTGAATGCTGAGATTATTTCAAATTAATTTAACCATTGATCGGGTATTTCTGTAAAATTTGTAGTAATGAGCATGTCTTTATGTACCTTTGTATAGCCTCTATTGTAAATATAATCGGTACTCTCCCATACAATGAGGATAATTATTAAACAAAATGAATGACAAAAACGTGAATTTGATTAAGGTTAAAAGTATACTAACGAACAAGGAGACTGGATAAAACAACCCATGCACTGGTTAGATCCAGATTAGCTCACTTTTCTCCCTGAAAAGGTTAAAGTCTGTATAAGCTTCTTTTTCATATACTTACAAGTAGAAACATCAGGAGATCAGTTTAAAAGAAAACCTTTTTTGGCCGTCTAATAGTCGGTTAGTTGGTTAACTCTCCTCCGAAAGTCCATATTGTAAGTGTAATAAGAATAAAAAGTAGGTCAATTAGTATAATAGTTTCATAAAATATTATAATCTAGTTTAATATAGTAGTGCTTTAATAAAAAAATATCGTTTAAACTTTTCTAAGGATTCAATAGATTTTTATATAAAAAAATCAAATGTACAAAAAAAATATAAAATATAAAATCTATACAAAATGTAGGTAGGTACTTTCTAAAATCTTTGGATGTTTAACTGCTAAATAAAATGTTTAATTAGCAAAATAAATACCAATCCATATTTATTCATCGATGTCATAGATTATAGCATTTGACCTTCATTGAATTGCATACCAGTATGATTTCGATTTACACTATTTATTTGGATTGACGTTGTCGCAACGTAAAAAAAATTGTCAACACTTACATTTTTTCTCGTGAAGCACAAGCGTTAAAATAAAAAGCGAGATCTTACAATACGAAATTAACAAAATTATAAAGGAAATTATTTTATAAGAAAGGTGTAGATATAGATAGATAGATACTGTACCTAATATTTATGAACGCTATCGTAGCGTATTGTTTTTTAAGTTAGCAAATGTACCGTGTTAAACAAAATGCACTGTAAAGAAATTAAATGCGCAGTAAGTAAGTCCGTGCCGTGATTAAATTTTGTAAGAAATAAATCAAAAAATATTAACTATGTAGGTTGCGGCGCGTAAGTTGAACGAAGACGTGACAATTCAGTTCATGGTATTACTATCCCGCGATCAATACTAAATAAAACTTATTTTATTTACTGTCAAATATAACCCTGCGAAGTTTCAAGTCAAAACAACGTCCAACTAATTTTTTTCCATAATACATATTTTCAATCCCTTAACGATGTTCGAAAAATCATTTCTTACCTCGTGCCTACGTCACTCAGGGAATATAATATGTGTGGGTGGGGCGCTTATACATCCCGTGGGGGGTACTCGTACCTATTAGAAAAAAAATGGCGCAACACGTGTCAATTTATATATAAAAAAAACTTTACGAATTCTTTCTTTTAGGAGTAATCCTGAGAAATTCGACGCTTTGAAGAGCTCTCGTTGCTTTTAAGATTTTCTTCTTTTTCTTATATTGGTAGAGCTGTATCATAGTGCAAAGCTCGCCCGGGGAAGTACCAAGTTCAACCTAGTTAACAATATTTCATTTTTCAAACACATTTTTATAATCTTTACATTTCATTGGTGTAAATTTTATAAAAATGGTTGGGTGTTTTAAAACTTGTCAATAACTTCTGAAAAATGATTGGTTGAATAGCCGGCTCATTTACTTGCACAAGAGACAAAATATCTTAAGTCTCATAAGAGGGCATTTTCAGTACCTCAGTTTCATTTTCATCCTGCCCAAAATACTCAACACGTTTATAAATTATATATTTTTTATTTGGTTCATTACAGTTTTTTAAAACATTTGTATTGTACTGTATTTTATATTAAAAAAAGATTTTTTCACAACTCATCGTTGCTTATCTCATAATCGTTATAAACTTAGTCTACCTCAGAAATTAGCCTTTTATTGGCAAATTTATTTGCCCCTCCATTCGATTTATTGACTATTTTTACAACTAGCTTTTCGCCGCGGCTCCGCCCGCGACAGTTTTTCCCGTGGGAATGAGGAATTTTCCCGCGGTAAAAAGTGAGTTAGTAAGAGTAGCCTATGTTATTCCCAAGCTTTATTATCTCTTTATACCAAGTTTCATTAAAATCGATTTAGTAGTTTCAGTGCCTTTTCAATGCAAACAAACAAACAATCAAATTTCTTCTTTATAATATTATTATAGGTTTTTAAGGGTTTTGCCAAGTTATTTGCGCCGATGATTCGGATTCTTCGTAAAGCTTGAATTAATCGGTACTGGAGAATTCACTTTCGCGAATTTATTCCATGTTGAACACAATATGGCACAGCTGTTTAAAGATGGTTCTAAATACATAGATTATAGTCTCATCGTCTTCGTAATTTTCCCAATCATCAGTGATTATCCCAGATATTAATGGCCATTACTCTTCCTTTATGTGTGCAAAAACACTTAAGTTGATACTTGCACAAATAGGAGATAAATTTACTTACACCTTGCACGGTAGTTTGATTTTCAGTTAGTTACAGTTCATTTAATTGGGTGCTATTAGAAAAATATGAATGAATGTAAAGTATGAATGTTTTTGTTGACAGAAAAGGTTAAAAGTATCAATTATTTGCTAACTGGAATTCAAAAATTTAATACGCACAATAGTCAATCTTAGAATACTTTACCCATAGTTTTTAAGTCTATCTATATATTGGTGGTTAATACAGTAGTTTATTGTCATAAAAACCTGTATATTATTTTAAATTTCCTGAACCGCTGAGAGTATCTTATGATTATGAATGACTATTATAGGTGTATAATTATTATAGTTATAAAGAAGCAAAAGAAATAATGAAATCTCTACTTTTGCAAAAGTATAATGTACTTGAACGTGTTCATTTTAAGTTCATTTTCACATCCCAAAAAGTTGTCAAATGCTGTTGCTGTGGTTCTCCTAAGCTGGTAAGGGAGAAAAAGAAAAACGTAAAATGAGCCAGCAGCTCCCGACCTAAGCAGGTCATAACATTTGACCATGGGCTTTGTAGTTTCCGAACGCAGACCTTAAACGTCCACCTTCTGTTATCGTTATATTTCACTCTTCTTTCATGACTATTCTTCTCTTTTTTGTTGACCTTGAAATAGAAAAGCATGAGCAATAATAAATCCTACTTAGTTATTTTTTTGAAGTAACTGTAGTGTGGAAAATTACATCCCAAAAAGTTAACGAATGTTGTTGCTGTGGTTCTCCTAAACTGGTAAGGGAGAAAAAGAAAAACGTAAAATGATCCAGCAGCTACCGACCTAAGCGGGTCATAACATTTGACCATAGGCTTTGTAGTTTCCGAACGCAGACCATAACGGTCCACCTTCTGTTATTATTACTTATATTTCACTCTTCTTTCATGACTAATCTTCTTTTGTTTGTAGACCTTGAAATAGCAAAAGCAAATAAATCCTACTTAGTTATTTTTTTTAAGTAACTGTAGTGTGGATAATAACATCCCAAAAAGTTGTCAAATGCTGTTGCTGTGGTTCTCCTAAGCTGGTAAGGGAGAAAAAGAAAAACGTAAAATGATCCAGCAGCTACCGACCTAGGCAGGTCATAACATCTGACCATGGGCTTTGCTGTTTCCGAACACAGACCTTTGTGCCTACCTTCTGTTATCACATTTTATTCTTCTTACTCTTCTTTCATAGTTTAATCTTATATTTCCTATCTTTCTTGTCGACCTCGCAATAGCAAAAACATAGCAATAAATTAAACGTTTTTTTAAAAAAGTGTTATCATAATTATTGTTACGTTTGCATTTTGATGTGGACTGAGATTTACAGTTTTATAACACTTTTACAAGTTTCGACGAATGGTATAAGAGAGTAGTTACGTGTCACTCTTTCACGACATTTTGTAAACAGCCCACCAAAACAGCCTCATATTCTTAACATTCCCCCGCTCCAGTGAAAGTGACACGATACAAAAATCGAGCTAAAGTTTGAGGGTTACGGTACTGAAGCGTTCTTGGTAATTCTTTGATACTAAAATCCGATGCGAAGAAATCGGCTGGTGCTTAAAGTATATTTTTTTTATCTTGTTGTGGTAAGAGAGATATTTTTTGATATATTTAAAATAGAAAAAAATTAAAATATATATGTCACCGTAAAATTGTAAAACCGTTAGATTACAATTTAACTCGCGTGATTGTAAACTGTCGAAAGATTGTGAACTAAATATACTGATTACAATTGAACGCATTAATTTTCGGTAGATTGTAATCTATCGAAGTGAAACGGTTAAATCACAATCTGTCGCGCGTTGACAATTGTCAACTGTCCAAAGGCTGTTCCTGATTGGTCGGTCTTACAGCATACCCATCCATGGCACAGTTCCTGAGCGGTCGGTGTTCCTGATTGGCCGTTCTATGTCCATACAATTGGGAATAAAACAAGCGTCAGTTGAATAAAATTAATGCACTTCAGGAATTGTGACATCAAGTATTTATGTATTATTTAGTAGATAATCAGTAATTTTGACATCATATTATGGTATATTTTTACAGACTTGTAACGTGGTGCATTACCATGCCACCTCGTTGCCTCATTCTCATCTCATTTACCATTCTCGTCTAAATTCGAATATTATATTCAATTTTGGAATTCAGTCGACAATCATCCGTCATTTCATTCATTTTTTAAATCACTTTTCGTTTACCTCTCGGCCATGTCGGCCGATGTCCACTGTTCTATTTTGATTCCTTCTGTTTATATTTTATTTCCATACTCTTCTAAACATATTCTTCAAATATAAATATCAGTAAATGCTTGCTTTCATTTTACTACAAATATCAGTGTTGTGCGAAACCTTCTCTCCATCTCTAATCAACGTGTAGCCACCCCGCTGGCTCATCCAGGATCTAGACGAGCCGCGGGTGTGACAGACTAACACTAACTCATTTATCGTTCAAACTACTATTCTTCGATTAATCATGGATTCATTTACTTCCACAATAATTTCATAGAACTTATTATAAAGCAGTGAGTTGTTTTCAACACGAAATTAATTGAAATTCACTTACAATCTATCGAAAAATGATCTGTTAAATTGTAATCAGTATGTTTGGTTCACAATTTTTCGATAGTTTATAACCTCGCGAGATAGATTGTAATCTAACGGTATTTATAATCTTACGGTGACATATACAAATGGTGTTGAAGTGCTTATGTGTCGATGTGTACTTGTCGCTTTTCACTGTAAGCTCTGACGACTGACTAGGTAAAAGAGACACGTACGTAGCGACATCAAAGCCCTTTATACACAGAAGTGGTACGGAGAGCGGTGCGGGGGCGTATTCTTTCCGATATTGATGGACTTGGAACACTCTAAGGATCGACAGTGGACTTTTAAAAAACGGCCGGCAACTCTGCATCGGTTTTCCTGCGTACCGCCTATGTGTATCTTGCTGTAGCATTATTGGGTAAACGGATAAAAGCGAGGATTTCTGTCAGATGGCTAAGGATAGAGATAAGTCCTGGTGCGGAGGTCACCTTAGCCTGGAGGCGTAAATGTGCAAATTCATTCTAAATTAAAAGTCTGCAGCGACGGGAAGTAATTTTGGAATAAAATTGTACGCGTATTTTCGACTCTACAGACTAACTCAAAATTTACCTTTATTAACTACTTCGTCCTGGCCTTTTCATAAAATTGTACGTTTTATGCTTTGAATTATTGGTTTTCCTCTTTTTTTACCCTTCACTTGTATCGTCTGGTCTTATCTAGTAATTGCTATATCAACATTGTCTTCTAATAATCTTTTATCAAATATTTTTTCTGAGTGCAATAGTTTTATTCAGTAGGTAAAATTGGTCAGTTATTTGGTTCCGTGTTACTAGTAGTATTTTATTCCGTATATCCTTTGAACCGTTGAATTCTTTTTAGTACCAGATATTCCCTCTTCTCCTCACTCCGCATGTTTGCAAGGATGAACTCGAAGAAGCATGATTAAGAATGAAAGAAGAGGAACAATGTGGCTTAATGTTACCATAGTTAAGTTTACCCCTTGCACGGCAAAAAAATAACTAGCCGGGTGATGAGTGGGTAAATTAAGGGTGAAGTTAATTTATGTCAGCATTAAGTGGCATATTCTCTCCTGATTATTTTAATTTGAGACGGCTTAGTGTGAGAGGAAAATAATTTGATAAGTCGGTTAGTCGTAAGTTAGGCTAAGAATTCATTTTATTTTGCCAATTTATTTGCACTTAGGTTCTTATTTAACAGAATTATGTCTGATAATTTAACACACTTTTTTATCATTTCAAACTATTACTCGGCTTCTTCTGCTATCTTATTGGTTACATTAAAATTTCTTTTGAAAAGATTCTTAATATAACCTTTCGGGCTTCCATTAGAACGTACAGATTGTTTAACTTTTAATTAAAATGCTTCCTTTTTATTTTGCTTCTTCTAACAATAAGTTAGATCAAGTATTTACTTCCACTGCCATTTGGCATTTGCTAATGGTCGACTTTCGCTTCTGCGATTGTTTCGGAAAGATAAACTTTGGTGCCCGAAATGTTATAATGAGATAATACTTATACTTAACACCAATCAAGGTTATTTTCTATTCTTACTGCTTTTTTATTCAGCTTGTTCTGTATTATTTATTTAAACTACAGAGCACTGAAATCTACTAGGATTTGCTCAGTACGATTCGAGCGTTGCGTTGTTGGTATAAGTGAGTAGCTTTTAAACACAAAATTCCAATCAACTCAACGGATAGTCCGTAGAACTCGTCACACGACTATTTCAAGAATATGAAATTATCTTCGGGTTTAATAATCTCATTTAAAAACTGTTAATAAAGTTTTTTATATACCTACTAGCTTCCTGTAGAAATGAGGTATTTTCCAGCGGTAAAAAGTAGCCTATGTCCTTTCGTAAGGTCTATTCTATCTCTATACCAAGTTTCATCATAATCGGTTCAGTGGTTTTGGTTTGCAAGCGTGACAAATAGACAGACAGAGTTACTTTTGCAATTTTAATTTTAGTAGGGATAGGATTAGTAGTAAGGGATGTTCAAAGCTTGGTAATTAATAAGGTTATACGTCAACTTTACTTCTGAAATGAGCAAGAAAAGAAAAATATTAAGAACAATTTTCAAGCCAAAATAATAAATTATTTAAAAATATTATAAAGACAAGTATTTAACAATAAAAATTCCAACTGGCATTATAGTGGGTTTAAATAGGTATTTTAAAATTCTGCACAATAAAATTTATACTAGTCGGTAAATTATTATTTAGCTTAATTAATGAGTTATAAATAAATTGATGAATGAATGTGTGTGACAAGCAATAGTGAAAAAATTTTGATCCTGTATATACTTACTTAAATTGTGTACTCATATTTGTAATGGTAAATAGAAAAAAAATATGTAAAAAAATTATACAAGAAACAAAAACCTTCTAACTTTTTTTATATATTGAAAACGGGGTCAGAATTAATAAGGCAAAGTATTTTTTTTTAATATTCAACTATACCTAATGTCTTCAGCTTAATGATTACTTACATTACACAAAGATTCCACATACTTTCAGAAGTGTAAAAATATTACTTTTTACTATACCTTGAGTCTCCCTATCCCTATTTTCCTTTAAAGGGTCAGCCTTAATGTCCTTTATCTTCCCTTTAAGATTAGTCTATCGTATACGATCATTATAAGATCGAATAAGACCAATAAGAGATTAGCCGTGTGGTTCCCGGCCTTAGAATAGGACCAACCCGTGTCCCGTGGGTGTCGTACAAGGCGACTAAGGGATTCCCGTTTCCCTCCTATCCCTATCCTAATCCCCCCTCTCCCTTCTCCACTTTTTCCTTTCCTAATCGTTTCAAAGTAATTCCCTTCATAAATCAATTAGGTACTTTATTCATCGTACCTGTTCTAGCCCTGAATCTACGTATGTCTCGCCATATAATTAGGATTTTTTTATTTGAACTGCTCCCTTCCCTATCCTGGCCTTCCTCAAATTCAATTTGTGGTCTTAGTAGCCCTAAAACTACGTTTACATATAAAAAAAAAATCAAAATCAATCAAACATTTAAAGCTATAAAGTTTTGCTCTAACCAAGACCGGCTCTCGTCTCAAACGAATGAACAAGTCTAAGCAATAAAAAAGCGATATCAGTTTGAACATAACTAGTAGGTTCGCGCAATGTGTGCGCTGCTGTGGAGAAGAACCCGCCGGAGGCTTTATCTCCGATAGATGTTCTTTCATCCCCACTGCTCTCTATCTTGACCTGCCTCAAATTCACTTTGTGGTCTTAGTAGCCTCGAACCTATCCTTCCGTCCTCTCATTTTCACTACTTTTTTGCGTTTAAAATCCCACCATTTTCTTTTTGACCAGTTTACATTTCTACACTTTGCAGTCTTTGTTCTTTCTGAACCTTGCCATTACTCCCCATAGTAATCCTTCTTTTTTATATATTTTCCACCACTATAAGTAATTTAATTCCTTAATCTTCGTTACTACTGTAGGTAAATATTTTAGCTGTATGTAGGTAAGTCAGCTTTTTTTCAATGACGTCACAGTAAGACACTATGCGACGCCATGTTGTTGTTGCACCTCAGCAACAAGCATCGCAGATCAGAAAAAGTATATTTTGGCCTATCGGCCCCACCTGAAACTTTGCTCGCAATTTAAATAGCTTGTAAATATTATAGTCTGTGAGTGTGAATATTAAGTGTAAATGTTTTAAATAGATGAGCGAGTGCACCTATTTAGCTTAGGTTTCTTTGCGCGTATTTTAAGAACTTGTACATAAGTACCGGTAGGTTAAGAAAGCCGATTGGGCTCGAAATATATAGTAAAATATTAGGTAATGTAGTAGTCTAGTTAGTAGCTAGTTTCGTTCAAATTAATTGTAGTTACAGAGTAACGACTCTATTAGCGATGACAGTCAGAGATAGTTACGACTCTGAAGACTTGTAACTGTCCCTTCAAATAGAGTATGTAATTGCTGGGGCCCTTATTCTGGTCTGGACCGCATACGGCCCGCATTTTTCATATCGTTTCCTCTAGTCAGTAGGCAGGTCGCTTGGGGAGTATAACCGCATGCGGACGTAAATCCGCATGACAGGAAAAGGGTCTTAGCCGAGCCCCATGTTATGTATCTTCTGTGTCACTCGTCACCGGCTAATATTGACATTCCTCTGTAAGCACGCTAATTTTAGATCTAAGTAATTATAGTGTTCCTAGAATATATTACAAAAAAATAAAAAATATATATAGTTAAGTTGAACACTGCCAAAGGTATTTTAAAAATTCTAGATTTTGAGTTTTGAAAGACTCATTAACTAATTGGAAATAAGTGTCCTAATTAAAAGATGGTTGTACATTTTATATTTCGGTTAAACAAGGGAACCGCTGTAAATATGCAAATCTTAGTAGATAAGCATTTGTACATAAGTAGTGCTAGAATAAGAGAGCCAAAAGGCCTAGGACTAAGAATTATGTACGATCTTGATAATAATTTATGAAATGAGCTCAAATACGCAGGTATAACAACGGTGACTTTATGATAGAATTGGGTCAGGTCAGACTGTGTCATTGAAACTTTATCTAAATCTTTCTGACATATTTTGGTCTAAGTGACTCTTGCTGAGACATTGGTCAGACGGGTGTTAAAGAGGGTACTCACTTAGCCGTGTAGCATGTAATTTATCTGATACTGTACCAAGTGCAGTAAAGGCCTGGCCACAGCATCGCGCGACGCGCGGCGCAAACTGCGAACTGTGAAGTGTTGCCATTTTTTTCACATTTAAAATCTTCTAGAAAAATGTACCACCGAAATTAAGAAATTAATTTAAAGGCGTAAAATTACCCAACTTTTGTAAAAAAGTTAAATTTTCAAGCAAACAGTAACGTTTATCTTATTTTACTTAGAAATCGACTTTAACACTGTAATGTAGCAAAAATAAGATTAAAAATTCGTAAAAGTAACGTTTTGAGTCATGTAACGCGGAAGTTTCGCAAAGGGCTCGAAAATAACGTCATCATCATCAGCCGAAAGACGTCCACTGCTGAAAATAACGTAAACGTAAATAAATACTAACGTTCTGATATGGATTACTATTTGATATTCTGTGGTTCTGGCAAGTTTCGCGCCGCCGCCGCGCCGCCGTCGCCGCCGCCTCCACGCTAAGCTGTGACCAGAGGGTAAAATCGCAGTGATGCGAAGAGATACGATACGTTACAACATGCCACACGGCTCTAAGCCCACCCACCTTTGCCAAACTAATCGATGGACGGCATCGGTCGAAGGTATACTGAAGTCTTCCCTAATAAATAAGAAGACGCTTATAACTTTTATACTGATTTATTCAGTATAGTAAAACATTTCCTAAGAACATTTTCTACGAAAATCCACAGATTACTAAATCAATCTGTGAGACAATTCCGCATTTAAAAATAAATAGTTTTATTAGATATACGGCATTCCAGCCAGATCTAAATTAAAGGAGTTGCAACTTCGATAATGCAAACTCCACAGTATATTGGATTGGTCGACGTCGACCGGTGCCATCGACCAACACATTACATTAGGTAGACGATTCTCAGATAAAGTGGCTCGCTTCGCTCGCATAAGCCCGCCTTAAAAGAAACATAAACGTAATTTTATTCAGATTAAAAACGGGATATTACCGTGGTATTTGTTTCGTGTGAGTGCCCGATACAAATGAACCACGACGTCAAATTCCATATATTTTTTAAGTTCTTCAAATAATATATCATCATCATCATCTCAGCCGAAAGACGTCCACTGCTGCAAAAAATATATAATATAATTTAATATAATAATTCGAATCTTGTCTCAATTAACACTTCTAATTGTTTTTCCTGACTGAAGTAATAATAATAATAATAAATTTAATAATAAATCTCAACGAAGTGACTCTGAAAATGCTATATGTTATAAGAAAAATGTGTTTACCTCTATGATTAATACACATTGACCTTCCAAGTTTTATGAAAAAAATATTATTTAATAAACTCAGTTCAGCTGCTTAGCAAATATATATTTACTTATTGTGTATCATACTTACCACTGATAAATATCTTATTTCTACGGGAAAACTATTAACGGAAAGCTAGAGTCACTCTCCTAATGACAGATCTCGCCAAGGACTGCTAAACTTCCATGAAATCGACTACTGTACCTATAGACTGTGAGTGCTTATCAAAAATCACCAAATAAATAGATTGTGTGATTATGTCATCTTACACACGGCCAGCTAATTACAAGCTAGGTAGAGCGAACCTGTACTATAGATATCAAACAACTCATATGGCATCATACCTACATAATATGAATATAGATAAATACATAGGTACTTACAAAAATATACAATTTCCAGACACAAGTGCTCATCACAGAAATCAGCAATTCTGTACTGAGAAAGGAGGCCAACGAGGTTGGCTGCAGGTTTCAAATATTAAAATACTATACTGTAATTTTTATTTTAGCTACAGATAGATATAATAATGAATATATTGATAATGTATGAATAAACACACACACACACACATTATCAACTTATACAAACACCCTTCTTGCGTTGAAAGATATAAAATAATTTTGACCACGCGTCGCCTGTACCACCTTGTATGCTAATTACTTTGATCAGGAATATATATATTCTGGTGTACAAATATATATTTTTTTTTCTATTCAACAACTCCAGAAATATTTTGAAAATGGAAGGCTTCATAACTGTATGTAAGATCTCTCTGACATTTCGTCACCGTGAATGAGGGTATTTTCTGTAGCTGGTATTATGTGAGATTGCTAAACACCACTATTAGGAATTAAAAACAAAGTCACGAATTAGTACATTAAATTTTAGACTATTATTAACAAGGAATCTTTAAAAAATTAATAGAATTAATTTCTATACCAGTTTTATCATGTATTTATATTATGTTTCTTTTTAAATATCTATCGTATAGGTATATGCTTTGTCTGTCACAGTAAGTCGGGAACATTCTTGAATGCCACTAAATATCCGATGGCGAACTTTACTGATCATCATATTTTATTGGGCTTTTCGATCATCATATTTTTTTGGACCGACCACGAACAAATGTATTTTATTTCGTTGACAGCTATTTCAGAGCAGAGTAAAACAACTTTTCAAAAGCCGGGATAGCCTTAAGGTAATGTGCTAACATCAAAGGCAATTCCACCAAAGCTAAGGCTTTACAAGGTTTTGATATGACATTTACTGAACAAGTTCAATGTAATTTTTATGCACTCAGAACCAACATGAAAATAATGCACATGTCGAAGTTTACACTTGATTGTATTTCCACTTAAAATTTTACCAAAAACGATGTATTTCATTTTGATTATTTGATTTTTCTACTAATTTTATTTAAAAAGTCTGTATTAATTAATGATTGTTTTTATTTACGTTTTTAAACAAAAGCACTTTGCTACTCGTAGTAGGTAATACAAGATGTAATGTAAAAGTTCATGTTATTACTTCTTTTTGGTTTAATTATTAGACCTGAAAGAATTTTGAATACCACCAAAATTAATGCATGATTCAACAATTTAGATGAATAATATCTAAGCACTACAATGGCAACTTATTTAACTTTTGTTACATAAAAGTTAATAATTCTGTTTAAAAAAAACTGCAAAAAAAATCATCAAGATCTCTCTCTCAAACGAGATAGTCTATTGAAGATAAGACAAGATTTCAGCTTTTTCCTTGAAATAAAAGCTACACTTAAGGTAAACAGCGCTTCTGTAAACATTATTTTATCTTTAATTTATTATAATGATAAAAATATAAACGAAATACTTAACAGTCTTCTTAATGTTTCGTCATAATAACTCTAAGAACGCTTGTTATGCACCTACAATAAACTCAACCTGAAATATTTTTTTGTTTTAATTATTTCCTTCATTTTTTTGTAACTGCTAACTTCGTGCCGCCACAAAATCAATAAATGTTTTGTTAATTTATTTGCCTAATTAAAATGTTATGCATCTAACGTTTAAGACGATAGTTCACTGCTTAGCCGACGAATCAGGGATCGCAGTTGTTGCTATTGACTAACCCGGTTATAAGGTACGAAGGACGCCGCCTTGTGGTTCCCGGCGCCTTACCAAAAAATCAACTGTGATCTCCAACCCGCATCGCTAGCATACCTACGGGTTGTGATTATAAACAACCTAACATACTGTGCGAACCTAATGGTGTGAGGCAAGGAGAGCCCTATGAAGTTAAACTCAGAAAGATATTATATCAGGTTTATTTGAGACAATCTTTTACATAAGAACTTTTAAAATAAATAAAGATCATCCGGCACGCAGCGAGGGCTGCGGCCGTCTGTCTGGCAACAACCAAATTCAAAAGATACGAATATATTACTTGTCATATTTAAATAGGACGCGGAAAGAGCGGGGACGAAAGCGGCCCCTGAAAGTGGTTAGTAAATCAGGCTACTGTTGTCATACTTGCCCTAGGGTGTAAGTGACGGCCAAATCGAAAGGGACATGCTCAAAGCTCATTCAATGCATCTGATCAAGTTGTCAAACAAAATTCACCCGGAAACTACAAATTAATTAAATTTTCAGTACAAACGGTCCGTCCATAATTACCATTTTGTGTGGGGGTTTCCAACTTTTCTTCGTTTCCGAAAATATTTCTGTAGGAACGTACTTACATGTGTCAGACTTTTACTGAGCATGTCCATGCCCAATATTTTCCGTACCGTAAAGTAACTTTATGTGTCTCGATATGCGTCAAATAAGCGAGATCGATAAATTCAATCAACTGTCAAGAATATTAATTTGCGCTATATATCCACACTTGAACTGTCATATCATCTAAAGTGCAAAAAGTACATAATGCGCGTGCTACGACAATGTAGCGAGCAAGCAGATTGGAAATTTATAAGTGGCAGGGTCCAGATCAATAATTTTTAAAGGCATTTAAAAAAAAAAACCTGTTTATAGTACTTCTGTACCCCAAAGTACGAGTATCAGTATTTTTTTTTCAAAAGCTTTCTTGTAGTTTCGATAAACAATTTTCGTTTAAAGTACCGCTTAAAGTAGCGTCTTTTAAAAAAAAAAATATTGTTTCGAGTCCGGATTTACATACCTATAGTCGCGCAGCGACTTAAAACTCCTATCAAAATAAAGATTAAAAAAAGTTAAACTTACAGACATACGGAGTGAACCTAAAAAGGTTCCCTTTTAACATTTTAAAATACAGAACTTTAGAAAAAATTGTTAAATGTCTTATATAATATTTCAATCTTTCGCCAACAATAGCGTCGGATTCACTGGTATCAAGTAGATACTCATTATTTAAATCGGTTCAGTAGTTTTTCAGCCTTTTTCATAACAATCAGAAAAAGATATGTAAACTGTGGGTGTATAAAGTATGTAAAGTATATTTGGAATGTGCACCAGAATATACAACAATCTTCCCAAGGAGCTAAGAGAGACTGATTGTATACACTCATTTAAACGTATGCTTTATGCAATGCCAGTACTCGTAGATAAATGCTATTATAATACTAATGAATACTTAATTGATAAATTTTAAAAATATGTAACTGTTGGTAAACCTTAATAATTTTAAATAATAATGTTGACTGCATGTTCAATTTATATTGTTCAATTTATTATGTTAGATATTTGTATGCCTTGAAGGTGGATTATGCTGAAACTTTATTTACTTTGTAACAACTTTTTTAATACGCATTATCACAAATAAATTATTTTGTTTTTTTTTATAGATTTGAGAAATCCTCCTTTGGTTTCTCGTCTCTCTGTTTTGTTCTGCTGCTCGCTGCAGTGTCAACGCCCCGCTCGTTAGTATTGTTTGCGGGTGGAGGTGGGCACGCTTCATGGATGCTGTATTGATGCATCCAGATATTTCCATAAACTTCGTCTCTTTTTAATGTTAGATAGGCTTAATTTTGGTCTCTATCAGGCCCACATGGGCAAATTGGGACCAAGGGTGAAGCCAGCTTGTCCAGAAAATGTTTGTTCAAACTCTCGACTTGGAATAGAGCTGTATTAGGTATATATATGTAGTTGGGAATACAGACATCATATCACTTCGCACCTACTTTACTGAAATTAATCATTACGAGCGGTAAAACATTCTTGGCATTACAGAGGTTTCAGGTTCGAGCCCCAGTGGTGAATTCGTCAAACGTCAATCAATAGACTTTCCCCAGTTTGGTTAGGACAGTGCAAGGTTTTTTTTTTTTTTTTTGAATTGACCTATGCTTGTGTCGAAAAGGTACGACAAATCAAGCTTCACCGGACTGGGACAGTGCAAGGTTAGGAGATTTTCAGCTGATTGAGCGATTAAAAAACGTATCTTGGTAGGCACGTTGGCACGATTGTACACAAATCGCAACGCATTGTACGTGTCAAGTCGTTATTCCCGGCGATTATGGTCTCTACACACGGGCAACGTCGAAACCCACACTTTAAGCAAGGGAGAAACCATCCATAAATTACGTCACACGTTAAGGGGGAGGGAGGGGGTCCACGAAGTGTTATATTGTATGACAAGGAGGTGGGAGGGGTCCTAAATTTCGTGACGTCACATTTCAAAATCTATTATGATCGAAGGATTAAAACACGAACTTTAAAGTATTACTTTACGGAAACCTCAAACACATACAACTATATACCATTTTTCATAAAATAATAATTTAAATGTAAATAGGACTGATTTCGGAACCGCTGTTTTCAATCTTTTCTAAATGTAAATTTGCAAAATATGGACGTCACACTAGGGATGGCGAGTCTCACAAACGTGACCAGCCGTGAGAAGGGCCGAAGGGAGGGGCGAAAAAACATGAAAATTGTGTGATGTAATTTATGGATGATCCCCAAGTAGTACCTGCCTATTTGTCAATTCATTTAGGTAAAATATTATTTTAAAATAGTAGGATCTAATAGAATGAAAGAAGAACGCAGTCAAATCAAAATTTAAAAAATCTTTTTCATTTAATCCAGATCCAATTCATACGGAGGAGCTAAAGGAAAAAGTAGAATGAAAGTAGGGAACTTGGCCTTAAATGTTTTCAAAGACAGAAAAAATAAGAAGTACAAAGAAAACCAAGAAGAGAAAATTTTGATTGAGAATATTTTATGGGGGTTCACCACGGGTGACCACGGCCCACACCATCTCTGTGGCCCACACGCAGGTTTGCGATTATTCATCCAATCTGAACATAGGTTTACAGCGTTTTACAGACAATCACTTCTATCTAAAAGTCAAACCCCGCCGCGATATTGAATGGATCATCATCAAGTCAGACAACATGTACGTATGCTAGCCTCTTTAAATTATTCAAATCTGAACTAGTAGTTCTTGCTCACATTTATTACTTAACACGCATCATCATCATCATCATCTCAGCCGAAAGAGGTCCACTGCTGGACAAAGGCCTCTCCACAATGATCGGTCCTACGCTACCCGCATCCGACGGCTTCGCTCACCAGATCGTCGGTCCACCTCGCGGAGGGCCTGCCCACACTACATCTAAAGGCGCGCGGCCGCCATCACGCATCAGTGCGCTATTTTTACGTACTGTCTAACACGTCCGTTCTCGCGAGCTATTGAAATTAAATTGGTTCAATTTTTGGCGTCACCACCTACCTATATATCTTTCAAAAATTTTCTTTAATAAAAATTGCACACTACGCAAGTCATGTCTCGATAAGTGACTTTATTTTCTGACAAAATTAACATTTGTCAATATTATTTCCTATAATAATATTTTTTTTTCATAAAGAGTTACAGACATATATATATACATATATATATAGGAGCATAAACACAACTAGACAAGTAAGGAACATAAATGCCTATAATTATCCAAAAACTTCCACACTAAGCTAAGCTTGTATTGTGGGAAATTTTATAATTAAAGTTTTCCAAGACGAATAACTGATTCTATAAGCACGGCTTAGTTTTTTTTTTCCATAAACCTTTAGCTTTGTACTATGTAAACCTGATTACAGCTTGAAATAAAATGAAATATGTTTTATTCGGGTCTATGATGGGGTCTTTAGTAAAAAAATGGTTTTAGTTTATTTTTTCTTAAAATATACACTAAGCCACATAGAAAAATAATTGAAAGAGAAAAATATATAATTATTAACAAAAAATTATCTATCCCAATTTCTTCAAATCGTCTTCTTGTTGGATACGAATTATTGGGGAGTTTTCGAATTTTCGAGCCAGAATCTTGCAGTCGACAGTCCAGACATAACCCCCTCCCTTCACTGCTTCCTTGACTTTTCGTAACAAGAGCTTGTTGGATAAGGTGAGGTGATCTGATGCAAATATCTTGTGAGATACTCCAGGAAGTCCTACCGTCTCTGTAGTAATTCCCTTGAACTTTTTGAATTGGGACAAAAAGCGTCCTTTTTTGTATTTTTATACAACTTTAGGATAATAGGCTTAATCTTGCCTGTATGGGCATCTTTAAGGGCGATCCGCGAGATAAACTCAATATCCTCATCTTTCCACTCAGAGTTGATAGACGCTGAGATTTTCCGCATAATGGACAAATAATAATAAATAATAAAGGTCATTTATTTCTCCATAATAAAGGTTTTACATAAGTTGGTAATTATAATATTGTTGGAGACTGGAGCCTGAGCTAGGTTAAACCTGTATTACAGGTCTCCAGGACCCAACCCGCAAACTATGTGGGTAGGTACACGTATTTAATTACAAAAGAAATAAACCGTTCATGTATTAGTTGGGTTAGTAAATTATAGATTTTACAAAGAATACATACATTTTGATACATATAAAATATAATAAAATAAAATACATAATATAAGTATAGAAAATTTACAGACATAAATATTTTATACATAATAGTAAAAAGTACTATGGGTACATGCAATTTTTGTGGTCGTGTGAGTATATGTGTGTTTGTTATGTTATAATTTCTAGTAGGGTCTCCTTGTTATCATAAGTTAGTTTTTGTAGATAATCTGTTATTTTCTTTTTGTTCCTGTACTTATTTTTAGTATAAATATGTAACCTGTTATCCAGTTTATTGTATAAGAAGGGACCCAAAAACAAATAGTATCTACGTGCGAAGCAAGAGCGGACAGGTCTTTTTTGGCACATATTTTTCCTTTTAGTATCGGGAAGTGTAGGGTCAAAATTGATGCTGGAATGTTGCTTCAGTACTATGTGGAGGATATAAAGCTGCCTTACGTACGGTAAGTACCTTACTTTTTTGATAAAGTTCATAGGTGGAGAATCTGAAGGGTAAAAATGCCATAACTTTTAGAATTGCCCTTTGGGCTCTTTCAACTTTTATAATACTAGTCTTATGAGTTCCCCCCAAGATGAAATGCAATATACAATAATTGACTGGCATAGGGAAATATATATTGATTTTAGTAAACGATGGTCGACGATAATATTTCGGAGAGCTTTGAAGACGTAGATAAGTTTTCTTATCCTTCCACTGACCATTTGGGTATGTTGCTGAAAACTTAGTTTATTGTCGACGACAACCCCCAAATATTTGTACTGGTCTGTTCTCTGTAATTCTGGGCAATTGCAAGAGGGAGTAGCACGAGTGCAGAAGTGGGCAGTTAAGTGGTAGGTTGACAATGACATACGTTTAGAGTTTTTCATAGTGAAGGTAATATATTTCGTTTTTTCGGCATTCGGGGTCAGGTAGTTGTTTCTTAGCCATTCATTAACTTGATTAAATCCCTTCTGGGCAAGCCGGTATGCTTCTTGCCATGAATTTGCACTGAAAAGGAGCGCAGTATCATCAGCGAAGGCAATGAGCTTTCCGCTTTGCAATGGTAGATTACATAAATTATTGAGGTAGACCAAAAATAGGGTAGGTCCTAGGATACTACCTTGGGGTACCCCGTAAGTAACTGGTAGATCCTGGCTTAATAAATTATTTATTTTTACTCTTTGAGTACGATTTGAGTGATAATCCTGGAATAGAAGCAGTTGGTTGTTTCTTATTCCGAGGTTTTCTAGTTTGTTTACCAGCATTGGAATAGAAATCGTATCAAAAGCTTTTTTGAGGTCCAAGAACATAGCGATTGACTTTTTACCATTGTCCAGTTTATCTACAATATAGTTTGTAAGTTCGTGTACTGCATCTGCTGTGGATTTGCCTTCTCTGAAACCATATTGAGCTGGTGAAAGTAGATTCTTGGACTCCAAGAACTTGACTAACCTACTGTTCATAAGCCTTTCAAGAATCTTTGACAAGGAAGTAAGTACTGATATAGGTCTATAGTTATTTACTACAGACCTATCGCCATCCTTATATACTGGGGTTATCAAAGATTTTTTGAAGGCTGATGGGAATATACCGCTAGACAAGGAGAGATTGCAGATATATGTTTTTGGCGCAAAAAGGACATCTTTATGGTCTATTATTAGATTCGATGAGATATTATCTCATCCGACTGCACAGTCACGCTTTAAGTGTAGGATAAGAGACTCTATTTCATTTTCGTCAGTAGGAAAAATTACCATGGATTGACCGTTAATACTTCCATTTATCCGAGAAGTGTGTGGGTCTACGGTGATTTTTTCTGAGAGGGATTTACCTATATTTGCAAAGTACTTGTTAATATCATCTATGGATTGTGTTGGAGAAATAAGTTCAGTAGCTGGGTTTTTCGGCTTAGTTCTGTTTGTTACCGTATTTATTACGTTCCATAGTTTTTTATTATTCGTACCTGCTTTTTTAATTTCGTTTTTGTCGTGTTCCTGTTTTATTTTTTTAAGCAAATCATTACAGAAGTTTCTATATCTTTTATAAGTAAGTCTCAGAATTTCATTATTTGGTTCATTTTTAGATTTTTGGTGTAAATTATCTCTGTTCTTCATACATTTTAGTAATCCCGGAGTGATCCATGGTTTAAGTATTATTTTACGTTTTGAAGTATATCTAATTTTTGTATTTGATTCTACCGCTTGGTTTATTAAGTTTATCAGGATTGAAGTAGCTATATTTGGATCAGTCTCATTATATACGCTATTAAAATCTACATTTTTCAAGGCCTCCGTCAGTCCGGTCATATCTACGCGAGTTGAGGTTTGCCGAATCTTTTGAATTTTATGTCCAAGGGGGTGAGAAAGCATGACAGTGTAGTGGTCCGTTAGGGTTGTATGGGAAACGAGTACTTTCGCCATATCTTTTGTTTTAATATTAAAATGATCCAAACAAGTCAGGCCATGTGTGGGTAAACGATGAGCAGGCAAGATCCCATGAAAGGCTAGAAGATTTAAATAATATTCAGACTTTGGGTCAGAATTGTTTTCTTGTATATCAATATTTATATCTCCACATATAATTACATTTTTGAAAGAAGATGATTTTATTAGTAGGTCATTTAACGATTTAAAAAAGTTTGATAAGTTTTTATAGGCAGGAGGGCGGTATATGCAAATGATTAAAGTGTGGTTTTTTATATTTATGGATAGGCAGTTTGCATCCATAAAATAGGGGTCGTAAAAATCCGTCACCGCCTTTTAAAAAACTACCAACGCCATCTAGTGAAATCTGCCGGAACTGTGCTTCTGTTGATTGGGATATTGGGGTTTGTTACAGTATCTAAATTTCATCTTAGCGGTCATGATGAACATGATGAACTTTTAATGTACCTAAATATTATATCAGATTCGGATGTTTGTACTACTTATATTATAATACACTTGTTTGATCTTTTCGTAAAAGGCGCACGTTCGTGCATTTTGTCCTGTATGCGCACATTTTGCTTTTATGCTATAGGCGCACGCACGTGCATGTGCTTAAGTTTTATTGGCTCACCTATAAGCATATGACAAAAATATAAACTGATAACCGTTCAGTTTGTGATGTACATTTAATGTGTCGAATCCCGTTGTGAAGTTAAAATTGATCAGCTGATTCACATAAACTTTGTGTTATAGTTGCACGTATGTGCTTTTGTTCTATGAGCACACGCACCTGCATATGGCCTTGAGGCTCGCGAGTCGCGGTTATATTTATCTTCCAAAATGGCACACGTTTAGCAAATAAATTTGTTGAAAGGCGTAGAGTTAAGACATGAAAATGCTTAATGATATAGAAAAAAATATATTTATGGGACAGTGTCTACGAGTATACGTACATACAAAAGATGTTACTCTTTAGTCAGGTTAAAAACGACTTTATGTCCTTATCTGGTCTTCATTTATCAGTTCTATATCTGGTGAGTGATCATTTTTTTAATGAAGATCATTCCGAGGGATGCTCAGCAAAACTTATAATTTAATTGTAACTTTGATGTTTTTCTTGAAATCATCTGAGTGATTCATTTGGAACGTACATTGTATTGCACATGTCTAGTTATTTCTCTAATCAATCTATCTATTTGAAGTTGGCCTACACTTTTCTATTTAAAATATTATACCTCAAATTGGTGTCTGGTCTATTAATAGTACACGTTTTATTTTTTGTGCTATAGGAGCACGTTCTTGCATTTTGTCCTTATATGCGCACATTAGTGCTTCTATGCTTTAGGCACACGCACGTGCTTTTGCCTTTTTGCCGCTGAATGCGAGCAGTACAGGACCAATCGTTGTGGAGATTTATAATAAAATGTTCTTTTCATGTTTCAAAGGTGCACGAATGTGTTATTTTTTATGGGCGTACGCATTTGCTTATGTCATTTAGGCTCGCGTTTGTATTTTTCTTCTACAATGGGACACGTTTGAGCTTTGTGTCATGTTTACTTCTTTCCGTTTAGCATGTCTTGCGCGAGCGTTGCGTCGAAATAGTACACGTTTGATTTTTCTTGCTATAGGAGCACGTTCGTGCATTTTGTCCTTATATGCGCACATTAGTGTTTCTATGCTTTAGGCGCACGCACGTGCTTTTGCCTTTTTGCCGCTGAATGCGAGCAGTACAGGACCGATCGTTGTGGAGATTTATAGTTAAATGCTTTTTTCGGGTTTCAAAGGTGCACGTATGTGTTATGGTTTTATGGGCGCACGCATTTGCTTATGTCATTTAGGCTCGCGTTTGTATTTTTCTTCCACAATGACATACGTTTGAGATTTGTGTCATGTTCACTTCTTTCCGTTCAGCATGTCTTGCGCGAGCGTTGCATCGAAGCATTATAAAGATAGTTCAATAAATGAATGGGTATCTCTTTGATTCACCTTGTATGAACAGGGATGTTTTCTTCAATTCATATGAGTGATTCAATTGGGCAGTACATTGTATTTATTTACTGGAGTTGTATCTATAACCAATGCACGAATGTGTTTGGACTTTTTACTGTTGGCATTTTATGCTTATGTCAAGTGCCTTTATGACAATTGTCTTTAAGGTTGTTCCAGCATTTTCTTAATTCATTAGCTGAAATATCTAATAAAATAAACAGCAAGTACTATGCACACGATCGTGCATTTTGTCCTATATGCGCACATTTTGCTACTATGCTGTAGGCGCACGCACGTACATGCCTAAATTTATAGGCTTACTTATAAGCTTAAGACGCAAATATAAAATCATTTCCGTTCAGCATGTCTTGTGCATTTAAGTGCATTCCCGTTGTGAAGTTCTAATTGACTAGCCGTTTAATAAACGTCAGATTCGTGTTTTTTGCAATTTCGATATTACACAAGTTTTCAACGATTTACAGTCTTTTTTTTTTTTGATGATTGATCGGATTTGAGCCATGGGATCTGTTTCGGTGTCCGATTTGTTACTGCCTCCTGGACTATCTAATCGGAGATTCTCAGACTCCTCCTCGGTATTTTTAAATTATGGATTTTTATTGTTATACGAATTAAAGTTATGGCAAGTCTGTTATGGATTTTAATAATAGGGATATTTATGTTATGCAATTTAAGGGGCACCCGTTTTATTCGAAGTAAGATTTTACAAATCACTTTTCGACGTCGAGGCGGGTTCAGAATTTGGGTGTCTTCTGTGGAGAAGAACCCGCCGGAAGAAATTCCACAGGCGTTCCATCTTTTTAAAAGCTTGATGTACTGACATTGTCAACAAAGGATTGACAATCATTTTTAACAAAATACCTGGGACCGACAGGTCTGTCGAATAAGACATGTTCCATTGCAATGATGTGCGGATGCTCTGAAGTTTTACTGGCTGGAGTCAATTTAGTGTCCTCTGAAATTGGTCTGGCTGGTTGTTTCCTTTGACTACTAAAATTATATTTGTCAAGGAAAGACATAGAACTGCAATAAGTCCAATTATTGGAATTTTGCTTTTTTTATGTCACTGACACACGCATTTATTCACTGGGTTTGTGCATATAACCAGTGCAGGTATGTCTTTGGGCCTTTGTATTATTAGCATTTAATACACATGCTAGGTGATTTATTCATTCAATTCAAAATTTTAATTGATTTATGCGTTCATAAAGACCATTTAAATTTAAATGTTACACTTCAAGTCGTGTGTCTTATCTACTTGTAAAGTACACGTTCGATATTTTTGCTATAATGTTTTGCAAATGTAAAATAATTGTCTTTCAGCATGACTGGTGCATTTAAGGGGTTGAATTTCGTTGTGTAGTTTATAGTCATGAGCTTTACATAAACATTGTATATATTCACTGGGCTTGTGCATATAACCAGTGCACGTAGATATGTGTTTGGGCCTTTGTATAATTAACATTTTATACACATGCTAGGTGATTTATTTATTAAATTCAAAATTTTAATGAATCTATGCGTTCATAATAAACATTTAAAAAATATTACACTTCAAGTCGTGTGTCTTATCTACTAGTCAAGTACACGTAAGAAATTTTTGCTATAATGTTTTGCAAATGTAAAGAAATTGTCTCTCAGCATGACTTGTACATTTAAGGGGTCAAATTTCGTTGTGTAGTTTACAGTCATGAGCCGTTTCACATAAACATTGTCTCCTTTTATTTGTTTATCGGCGCACGCATTGGTTAATGCCAATGATATCGTTCGCGTTAGTGTTTTTCTTTCACAACAGCAAACGTTTGAGCTTTGTGTTATGTTCACTTTTTTCAATTCAGCATATCTTGGGCGAGCATAGCGTCAAAGCTTGTGGAAGAGAGTTCCTTATATGAATGGGTATCTCTTGAATTGTCTGTTTTTAAACAAGGGTGTTCTTCAATTTTCTGAGTTATTCATGGGACATACAGTGTATTTATTCACTGGACTTGTACACTTACAACTAGTGCAATAACTTGTTTTGGATTTTTTACCATTGGCATTTTATGCACAATATGTCAAGTGACTACTTTAATCATTTACATTTTGTATTGTAAAGTGGATAGGAAGTTATGGCGAGTAAGAGATTATTTTTCTGGCTATAGGAGCACGTACGTGCATTTTGTTCTTATATGCGCGCATTAGTGCTTCTATGCTTTAGGCGGACGCACGTGCTTTTGCCTTTTTGCCGCTGAATGCGAGCAGTACAGGACAGATCGTTGTGGAGATTTGTAATAAAATGTTCTTTTCAGGTTTCAGAGGTGCACGTATGTGTTATTTTTTATGGGCGTACGCATTTGCTTTGGTCATTTAGGCTCGCGTTTGTATTTTTCTTCCACAATGGGACACGTTTGAGCTTTGTGTCATGTTCACTTCTTTCCGTTCAGCATGTCTTGCGCGAGCGTTGCATCGAAGCATTATAAAGATAGTTCAATAAATGAATGGGTATCTCTTTAATTCACCTTGTATGATCAGGGATGTTTTCTTCAATTCATCTGAGTGATTCAATTGGGAAGTAAATTGTATTTATTTACTGGAGTTGTATCTATAACCAATGCACGAATGTGTTTGGACTTCTTACTGTTGGCATTTTATGCTTATGTCAAGTGCCTTTATGACAATTGTCTTTAAGGTTGTTCCAGCATTTTCTTAATTCATTAGCTGAAATATCTAATAAAATAAACAGCAAGTAATAGGCACACGATCGTGCATTTTGTCCTATATGCGCACATTTCGCTACTATGCTGTAGGCGCACGTACGTGCATGCCTAAATTTATAGGCTCACTTATAAGCATGCGACGCAAATATAAAATCATTTCCGTTCAGCATGTGTTGTGCATTTAAGTGCATTCCCGTTGTGAAGTTCTTATTGACTAGCTGTTTAATAAACGTCAGATACGTGTTTTTGCAAGCTGAGTCTAAGTTGGCAAATCATGTAGGCACTATATTTTAGTAATCTTTCTACCATCTGTCTTTTACCATGTTTTAAGCAAATAAATGAATTGATTGTGATCAACTAAAAGCACACGTTTGATCTTTTTGCTATAGGCGCACTTTCGTGCATTTTGTCCTATATGCGCACGTTAGTGATTCTATGCTATAGGCGCACGTTTGTGCATTTTGTCCTATAGACGTCCGCATGTGCTTAAGTCGTTAGTCGTACTTGTAACGCACGACGCCAATCTAAACTATAGTGATTAACACATGCTGTGTTTGCCTATAATTGGATGTACTCTGTACATGTTATCTTTTTTGCTATAATTACATAAGTTTAAGGCGTATTACGTGTTGGCGAACCTAAGGCGCAAGATTTTGACGCTTTAACCGCTTGTGCGGCGGTCGAGAAGCCATGCCCTCATCCTCCGAGGATGAGGAGCACTCTTTGTCGCCATGTTCGCCTAAATGCGATGAGGTTTCTTGTTCCGCACATCGGTCTCTATCCGAAGCACCGACAGCGGCGGAACACTTATCACCCGGCACTGAAATACTTGCACTCATTCTCAAAAACACTTCGTATCACTATACGATTACACTATAACACTATTTACTTTAAAATTACACTACAAATATGGATATTTCTTGTAATAAACACTTAAAATCGAGAAGAAAATTATTTTTGCTACCGTTGGCGGCAAAATCTAAAGACGCTATGAATGACAGATCTCAGCGCGTTTAAATGCACGCTCCAGGCACGCGCTACTGCGGAGTGAAAGAGAGGGAAGTATGAAAAAAGGAGAACATTGGTGAGCTATTCCGTTCATTTTACATAAAAAGAGCGAAATCTTAGTACAGCTTCTTCAACCTATGTTGTGTGTTTCGAAGAACACATAATAGAACTGTTTTGCATTTTAAAAACGACTTTATGTCCTTATATGGTCTTCATTTATCAGTTCTATATCTGGTGAGTGATCATTTTTTAAATGAAGATCATTCCGAGGGATGCGCAGCAAAACTTATAATTTAATTGTAACTTTTGATGTTTTTCTTGAAATCATCTGAGTGATTCATTTGGAACGTACATTGTATTGCACATGTCTAGTTATTTCTCTAATCAATCTATCTATTTGAAGTTGGCCCACACTTTTTTATTTAAATATTATACCTCAAATTCGTGTCTGATCTATTAATAGTACACGTTTGATTTTTTTAGCTTTCAGTAGATATAGGTATTTCAACGTATGTTGTTAATATCTGACATAATCAAGCGAAGATGAAAAATAAAAAAAAATACAAAGGATTACTTGATATGTTGAAACCTCACACTGTAACTAAAAAAATTAGTTCATCATCAAATTCTTCCTTAAATATAATTTCTTTATCGTATATCAGATGGTTTTAATCAAAAAAGAAGAGTACGATAATTATGATCACTCCCTCCTATTAACGTTCCCACCGTGCAACGCTGGGCCGCTTTAACTTTGTAAGCGTTTAATTATTTGTTCCGCCAGGTGGAAGCAATCATTTTGCAGCTCCAAAGTTTACCAAGAATGAATACAAACAGAATTTTAAAATTTGCACTTAAGCTTTGTTACAAGAATCTTATCATCGAGTTTTAAAAAACTGATAGCGCCATCTAGTAAAATTTGTCGGAATCAAACTTGGTCGTAAAAATCCGTCACCGACTTTAAAAAAAACTACCAACGCCATCTAGTGAAATCTGCCGGAACTGTGCTTCTGTCGATTGGGGTATTGGGGTTTGTTACAGTATCTAAATTTCATCTTAGCGGTCATGATGAACATGATGAACTTTTAATGTAAATATTATATCAGATTCGGATGTTTGTACTACTTATATTATAATACACTTGTTTGATCTTTTCGTAAAAGGCGCACGTTCGTGCATTTTGTCCTATATGCGCACATTTTGCTTTTATGCTATAGGCGCACGCACGTGCATGTGCTTAAGTTTTATTGGCTCACCTATAAGCATATGACAAAAATATAAACTGATAACCGTTCAGTTTGTGATGTACATTTAATGTGTCGAATCCCGTTGTGAAGTTAAAATTGATCAGCTGATTCACATAAACTTTGTGTTATAGTTGCACGTATGTGCTTTTGTTCTATGAGCACACGCACCTGCATATGGCCTTGAGGCTCGCGAGTCGCGGTTATATTTATCTTCCAAAATGGCACACGTTTAGCAAATAAATTTGTTGAAAGGCGTAGAGTTAAGACATGAAAATTCTTAATGATATAGAAAAAAATATATTTATGGGACAGTGTCTACGAGTATACGTACATACAAAAGATGTTACTCTTTAGTCAGGTTAAAAACGACTTTATGTCCTTATCTGGTCTTCATTTATCAGTTCTATATCTGGTGAGTGATCATTTTTTTAATGAAGATCATTCCGAGGGATGCTCAGCAAAACTTATAATTTAATTGTAACTTTGATGTTTTTCTTGAAATCATCTGAGTGATTCATTTGGAACGTACATTGTATTGCACATGTCTAGTTATTTCTCTAATCAATCTATCTATTTGAAGTTGGCCTACACTTTTCTATTTAAAATATTATACCTCAAATTGGTGTCTGGTCTATTAATAGTACACGTTTTATTTTTTGTGCTATAGGAGCACGTTCTTGCATTTTGTCCTTATATGCGCACATTAGTGCTTCTATGCTTTAGGCACACGCACGTGCTTTTGCCTTTTTGCCGCTGAATGCGAGCAGTACAGGACCAATCGTTGTGGAGATTTATAATAAAATGTTCTTTTCATGTTTCAAAGGTGCACGAATGTGTTATTTTTTATGGGCGTACGCATTTGCTTATGTCATTTAGGCTCGCGTTTGTATTTTTCTTCTACAATGGGACACGTTTGAGCTTTGTGTCATGTTTACTTCTTTCCGTTTAGCATGTCTTGCGCGAGCGTTGCGTCGAAATAGTACACGTTTGATTTTTCTTGCTATAGGAGCACGTTCGTGCATTTTGTCCTTATATGCGCACATTAGTGTTTCTATGCTTTAGGCGCACGCACGTGCTTTTGCCTTTTTGCCGCTGAATGCGAGCAGTACAGGACCGATCCTTGTGGAGATTTATAGTTAAATGCTTTTTTCGGGTTTCAAAGGTGCACGTATGTGTTATGGTTTTATGGGCGCACGCATTTGCTTATGTCATTTAGGCTCGCGTTTGTATTTTTCTTCCACAATGACATACGTTTGAGATTTGTGTCATGTTCACTTCTTTCCGTTCAGCATGTCTTGCGCGAGCGTTGCATCGAAGCATTATAAAGATAGTTCAATAAATGAATGGGTATCTCTTTGATTCACCTTGTATGAACAGGGATGTTTTCTTCAATTCATATGAGTGATTCAATTGGGCAGTACATTGTATTTATTTACTGGAGTTGTATCTATAACCAATGCACGAATGTGTTTGGACTTTTTACTGTTGGCATTTTATGCTTATGTCAAGTGCCTTTATGACAATTGTCTTTAAGGTTGTTCCAGCATTTTCTTAATTCATTAGCTGAAATATCTAATAAAATAAACAGCAAGTACTATGCACACGATCGTGCATTTTGTCCTATATGCGCACATTTTGCTACTATGCTGTAGGCGCACGCACGTACATGCCTAAATTTATAGGCTTACTTATAAGCTTAAGACGCAAATATAAAATCATTTCCGTTCAGCATGTCTTGTGCATTTAAGTGCATTCCCGTTGTGAAGTTCTAATTGACTAGCCGTTTAATAAACGTCAGATTCGTGTTTTTTGCAATTTCGATATTACACAAGTTTTCAACGATTTACAGTCTTTTTGCGTCTCCTTGATGATTGATCGGATTTGAGCCATGGGATCTGTTTCGGTGTCCGATTTGTTACTGCCTCCTGGACTATCTAATCGGAGATTCTCAGACTCCTCCTCGGTATTTTTAAATTATGGATTTTTATTGTTATACGAATTAAAGTTATGGCAAGTCTGTTATGGATTTTAATAATAGGGATATTTATGTTATGCAATTTAAGGGGCACCCGTTTTATTCGAAGTAAGATTTTACAAATCACTTTTCGACGTCGAGGCGGGTTCAGAATTTGGCTGTCTTCTGTGGAGAAGAACCCGCCGGAAGAAACTCCACAGGCGTTCCATCTTTTTAAAAGCTTGATGTACTGACATTGTCAACAAAGGATTGACAATCATTTTTAACAAAATACCTGGGACCGACAGGTCTGTCGAATAAGACATGTTCCATTGCAATGATGTGCGGATGCTCTGAAGTTTTACTGGCTGGAGTCAATTTAGTGTCCTCTGAAATTGGTCTGGCTGGTTGTTTCCTTTGACTACTAAAATTATATTTGTCAAGGAAAGACATAGAACTGCAATAAGTCCAATTATTGGAATTTTGCTTTTTTTATGTCACTGACACACGCATTTATTCACTGGGTTTGTGCATATAACCAGTGCAGGTATGTCTTTGGGCCTTTGTATTATTAGCATTTAATACACATGCTAGGTGATTTATTCATTCAATTCAAAATTTTAATTGATTTATGCGTTCATAAAGACCATTTAAATTTAAATGTTACACTTCAAGTCGTGTGTCTTATCTACTTGTAAAGTACACGTTCGATATTTTTGCTATAATGTTTTGCAAATGTAAAATAATTGTCTTTCAGCATGACTGGTGCATTTAAGGGGTTGAATTTCGTTGTGTAGTTTATAGTCATGAGCTTTACATAAACATTGTATATATTCACTGGGCTTGTGCATATAACCAGTGCACGTAGATATGTGTTTGGGCCTTTGTATAATTAACATTTTATACACATGCTAGGTGATTTATTTATTAAATTCAAAATTTTAATGAATCTATGCGTTCATAATAAACATTTAAAAAATATTACACTTCAAGTCGTGTGTCTTATCTACTAGTCAAGTACACGTAAGAAATTTTTGCTATAATGTTTTGCAAATGTAAAGAAATTGTCTCTCAGCATGACTTGTACATTTAAGGGGTCAAATTTCGTTGTGTAGTTTACAGTCATGAGCCGTTTCACATAAACATTGTCTCCTTTTATTTGTTTATCGGCGCACGCATTGGTTAATGCCAATGATATCGTTCGCGTTAGTGTTTTTCTTTCACAACAGCAAACGTTTGAGCTTTGTGTTATGTTCACTTTTTTCAATTCAGCATATCTTGGGCGAGCATAGCGTCAAAGCTTGTGGAAGAGAGTTCCTTATATGAATGGGTATCTCTTGAATTGTCTGTTTTTAAACAAGGGTGTTCTTCAATTTTCTGAGTTATTCATGGGACATACAGTGTATTTATTCACTGGACTTGTACACTTACAACTAGTGCAATAACTTGTTTTGGATTTTTTACCATTGGCATTTTATGCACAATATGTCAAGTGACTACTTTAATCATTTACATTTTGTATTGTAAAGTGGATAGGAAGTTATGGCGAGTAAGAGATTATTTTTCTGGCTATAGGAGCACGTACGTGCATTTTGTTCTTATATGCGCGCATTAGTGCTTCTATGCTTTAGGCGGACGCACGTGCTTTTGCCTTTTTGCCGCTGAATGCGAGCAGTACAGGACAGATCGTTGTGGAGATTTGTAATAAAATGTTCTTTTCAGGTTTCAGAGGTGCACGTATGTGTTATTTTTTATGGGCGTACGCATTTGCTTTGGTCATTTAGGCTCGCGTTTGTATTTTTCTTCCACAATGGGACACGTTTGAGCTTTGTGTCATGTTCACTTCTTTCCGTTCAGCATGTCTTGCGCGAGCGTTGCATCGAAGCATTATAAAGATAGTTCAATAAATGAATGGGTATCTCTTTAATTCACCTTGTATGATCAGGGATGTTTTCTTCAATTCATCTGAGTGATTCAATTGGGAAGTAAATTGTATTTATTTACTGGAGTTGTATCTATAACCAATGCACGAATGTGTTTGGACTTCTTACTGTTGGCATTTTATGCTTATGTCAAGTGCCTTTATGACAATTGTCTTTAAGGTTGTCCCAGCATTTTCTTAATTCATTAGCTGAAATATCTAATAAAATAAACAGCAAGTAATAGGCACACGATCGTGCATTTTGTCCTATATGCGCACATTTCGCTACTATGCTGTAGGCGCACGCACGTGCATGCCTAAATTTATAGGCTCACTTATAAGCATGCGACGCAAATATAAAATCATTTCCGTTCAGCATGTGTTGTGCATTTAAGTGCATTCCCGTTGTGAAGTTCTTATTGACTAGCTGTTTAATAAACGTCAGATACGTGTTTTTGCAAGCTGAGTCTAAGTTGGCAAAACATGTAGGCACTATATTTTAGTAATCTTTCTACCATCTGTCTTTTACCATGTTTTAAGCAAATAAATGAATTGATTGTGATCAACTAAAAGCACACGTTTGATCTTTTTGCTATAGGCGCACTTTCGTGCATTTTGTCCTATATGCGCACGTTAGTGATTCTATGCTATAGGCGCACGTTTGTGCATTTTGTCCTATAGACGTCCGCATGTGCTTAAGTCGTTAGTCGTACTTGTAACGCACGACGCCAATCTAAACTATAGTGATTAACACAATATGCTGTGTTTGCCTATAATTGGATGTACTCTGTACATGTTATCTTTTTTGCTATAATTACATAAGTTTAAGGCGTATTACGTGTTGGCGAACCTAAGGCGCAAGATTTTGACGCTTTAACCGCTTGTGCGGCGGTCGAGAAGCCATGCCCTCATCCTCCGAGGATGAGGAGCACTCTTTGTCGCCATGTTCGCCTAAATGCGATGAGGTTTCTTGTTCCGCACATCGGTCTCTATCCGAAGCACCGACAGCGGCGGAACACTTATCACCCGGCACTGAAATACTTGCACTCATTCTCAAAAACACTTCGTATCACTATACGATTACACTATAACACTTTTTACTTTAAAATTACACTACAAATATGGATATTTCTTGTAATAAACACTTAAAATCGAGAAGAAAATTATTTTTGCTACCGTTGGCGGCAAAATCTAAAGATGCTATGAATGAGAGATCTCAGCGCGTTTAAATGCACGCTCCAGGCACGCGCTACTGCGGAGTGAAAGAGAGGGAAGTATGAAAAAAGGAGAACATTGGTGAGCTATTCCGTTCATTTTATATAAAAAGAGCGAAATCTTAGTACAGCTTCTTCAACCTATGTTGTGTGTTTCGAAGAACACATAATAGAACTGTTTTGCATTTTAAAAACGACTTTATGTCCTTATATGGTCTTCATTTATCAGTTCTATATCTGGTGAGTGATCATTTTTTAAATGAAGATCATTCCGAGGGATGCGCAGCAAAACTTATAATTTAATTGTAACTTTTGATGTTTTTCTTGAAATCATCTGAGTGATTCATTTGGAACGTACATTGTATTGCACATGTCTAGTTATTTCTCTAATCAATCTATCTATTTGAAGTTGGCCCACACTTTTTTATTTAAATATTATACCTCAAATTCGTGTCTGATCTATTAATAGTACACGTTTGATTTTTTTAGCTTTCAGTAGATATAGGTATTTCAACGTATGTTGTTAATATCTGACATAATCAAGCGAAGATGAAAAATAAAAAAAAATACAAAGGATTACTTGATATGTTGAAACCTCACACTGTAACTAAAAAAATTAGTTCATCATCAAATTCTTCCTTAAATATAATTTCTTTATCGTATATCAGATGGTTTTAATCAAAAAAGAAGAGTACGATAATTATGATCACTCCCTCCTATTAACGTTCCCACCGTGCAACGGTAGGGTCGCTTTAACTTTGTAAGCGTTTAATTATTTGTTCCGCCAGGTGGAAGCAATCATTTTGCAGCTCCAAAGTTTACCAAGAATGAATACAAACAGAATTTTAAAATTTGCACTTAAGCTTTGTTACAAGAATCTTATCATCGAGTTTTAAAAAACTGATAGCGCCATCTAGTAAAATTTGTCGGAATCAAACTTGGTCGTAAAAATCCGTCACCGACTTTAAAAAAAACTACCAACGCCATCTAGTGAAATCTGCCGGAACTGTGCTTCTGTCGATTGGGGTATTGGGGTTTGTTACAGTATCTAAATTTCATCTTAGCGGTCATGATGAACATGATGAACTTTTAATGTAAATATTATATCAGATTCGGATGTTTGTACTACTTATATTATAATACACTTGTTTGATCTTTTCGTAAAAGGCGCACGTTCGTGCATTTTGTCCTATATGCGCACATTTTGCTTTTATGCTATAGGCGCACGCACGTGCATGTGCTTAAGTTTTATTGGCTCACCTATAAGCATATGACAAAAATATAAACTGATAACCGTTCAGTTTGTGATGTACATTTAATGTGTCGAATCCCGTTGTGAAGTTAAAATTGATCAGCTGATTCACATAAACTTTGTGTTATAGTTGCACGTATGTGCTTTTGTTCTATGAGCACACGCACCTGCATATGGCCTTGAGGCTCGCGAGTCGCGGTTATATTTATCTTCCAAAATGGCACACGTTTAGCAAATAAATTTGTTGAAAGGCGTAGAGTTAAGACATGAAAATTCTTAATGATATAGAAAAAAATATATTTATGGGACAGTGTCTACGAGTATACGTACATACAAAAGATGTTACTCTTTAGTCAGGTTAAAAACGACTTTATGTCCTTATCTGGTCTTCATTTATCAGTTCTATATCTGGTGAGTGATCATTTTTTTAATGAAGATCATTCCGAGGGATGCTCAGCAAAACTTATAATTTAATTGTAACTTTGATGTTTTTCTTGAAATCATCTGAGTGATTCATTTGGAACGTACATTGTATTGCACATGTCTAGTTATTTCTCTAATCAATCTATCTATTTGAAGTTGGCCTACACTTTTCTATTTAAAATATTATACCTCAAATTGGTGTCTGGTCTATTAATAGTACACGTTTTATTTTTTGTGCTATAGGAGCACGTTCTTGCATTTTGTCCTTATATGCGCACATTAGTGCTTCTATGCTTTAGGCACACGCACGTGCTTTTGCCTTTTTGCCGCTGAATGAGAGCAGTACAGGACCAATCGTTGTGGAGATTTATAATAAAATGTTCTTTTCATGTTTCAAAGGTGCACGAATGTGTTATTTTTTATGGGCGTACGCATTTGCTTATGTCATTTAGGCTCGCGTTTGTATTTTTCTTCTACAATGGGACACGTTTGAGCTTTGTGTCATGTTTACTTCTTTCCGTTTAGCATGTCTTGCGCGAGCGTTGCGTCGAAATAGTACACGTTTGATTTTTCTTGCTATAGGAGCACGTTCGTGCATTTTGTCCTTATATGCGCACATTAGTGTTTCTATGCTTTAGGCGCACGCACGTGCTTTTGCCTTTTTGCCGCTGAATGCGAGCAGTACAGGACCGATCGTTGTGGAGATTTATAGTTAAATGCTTTTTTCGGGTTTCAAAGGTGCACGTATGTGTTATGGTTTTATGGGCGCACGCATTTGCTTATGTCATTTAGGCTCGCGTTTGTATTTTTCTTCCACAATGACATACGTTTGAGATTTGTGTCATGTTCACTTCTTTCCGTTCAGCATGTCTTGCGCGAGCGTTGCATCGAAGCATTTTAAAGATAGTTCAATAAATGAATGGGTATCTCTTTGATTCACCTTGTATGAACAGGGATGTTTTCTTCAATTCATATGAGTGATTCAATTGGGCAGTACATTGTATTTATTTACTGGAGTTGTATCTATAACCAATGCACGAATGTGTTTGGACTTTTTACTGTTGGCATTTTATGCTTATGTCAAGTGCCTTTATGACAATTGTCTTTAAGGTTGTTCCAGCATTTTCTTAATTCATTAGCTGAAATATCTAATAAAATAAACAGCAAGTAATAGGCACACGATCGTGCATTTTGTCCTATATGCGCACATTTTGCTACTATGCTGTAGGCGCACGCACGTACATGCCTAAATTTATAGGCTTACTTATAAGCTTAAGACGCAAATATAAAATCATTTCCGTTCAGCATGTCTTGTGCATTTAAGTGCATTCCCGTTGTGAAGTTCTAATTGACTAGCCGTTTAATAAACGTCAGATTCGTGTTTTTTGCAATTTCGATATTACACAAGTTTTCAACGATTTACAGTCTTTTTGCGTCTCCTTGATGATTGATCGGATTTGAGCCATGGGATCTGTTTCGGTGTCCGATTTGTTACTGCCTCCTGATGCGCCGTTTTACATAACACGTTATTTTAAAGGCGCACGTATGTGCTTTTGTTCTATTAGCAGGCGCACATGATTAGGTCCTTGAGGTTTCCTATGAATTTACCTAAGCGTCAAAGCTTTATCTATATTATTTAAGTTATCTTGGTGTCAAAGCTGGATATCTCTATAGTGTTTTTTAACATAATCGTAGTCTCCTTTTGTTTATGGGCGCACGCATTTGCTTATATTCACAACACAATTATTATCCTTCAGTAACGACTGATATGGAACAAAATTATTTCTTTGGCAGTAGAAATACATTGGTAGGACTCTGCCCATTTCGGTTAGGTACTTAAAAAATATTGCTACATAAAATGTTACATATTATGGGCGCACGCAAATGCGCAAGCAAATGCTTATGTCAAACTTATTTCTTTGGCAGTAGATAGGTACATTGGTACGATTTTGCCAATTTCATATACGTACTTAAAAATGTTGGCACACAAATGTTACATTTTATGGGCGCACGCATTTGCTTAATATGTCAATTAGGCTCGCGTTGTATTATTCTTCCACAATGGCACTTATTTAAATTTTGTGTTATGCTCATTTTTTACCATTCAGCATATCCTGGGCGAGCATAGCGTAAGAGCTTGTTGAAAAGAGTTCCTTATATCAATAGGTATCTCTTTAATTAACCTTGTATGAACGGATATGATTCTTCAATTCATCTAAGTGATTCATTTGGGACATAGGTACATTGTATTTATTCACTGGACTTGTACATAAATCGAGTACACGGACTTGTTTTGGCCCTTTTACCGTTAGCATTTAATGCACAATATGTCAAGTGATTTCTCTAATCAATTTTATTTGTATCTACTTCACTGAGCGTTCATGACGAACTTTTAATTTTAAATATCACACGTTAAATTCGGGTGTTTGTACTACTAATAGCACACGTTTGGTGATTTCGTGATAGGCGCACGTTCGTGCATTTTGTCCTGTATGCGCAAATTTTGCAAAGGCAAAAAAATGCTATAGGCGCACGCACGTGCATGTGCTTTAGTTTTATAGGCTCACCCAAAAGCATACTCATTTCCCTTCAGCATGTCTTGTGCATTTAAGGTGTCGAATATCCCTTTGTGAAGTTCAATTCAAATTGATCAGCCGTTTCAAATTAACTTTGTCTCATAGTTGCACGTACGAGTATGTGATTTTGTTCTATGAGCACACTCACTTGCATTATGGCCTCGTGGTTATTTTTATCTTCCATAATGGAAAAAGTTTGGTAAATTAATTAATGGAAAGGTGTAGTTTTACATGATATGAAAATTGTGTTAGTTACAACACTTATAACTAGAGATTGGCCGTACCAATTTTCATGATCTTTGTTCTAATTTATTCGTCTTCGTCCTGGTCAACATATAGGCAATAATTATATTAATAAAATATTGATAAAGTTTTTTAAAATATAAGTTTTAAGCAAAACAAATTTTTCCATACAAAAATTTCATAGTTCAAATGTAGAACGCCATTGATAAGTTGCAGAAGAAAACACACGACGCGGTTGTTTTATTTTTTTCCGTTTGTGGCATCGTGTTTCTTGGCCTGCGATCCGAGGGCCTTTGCAGCCAGGTTTTGTGTGCCAGTAGTGTAGTGTTCTTTTTTTTTTTTCATAGGTTGGTGGGAAAGCTGAAAGCTTCTACTATTCGATACAAAAGTTAGAGTGCAATAGGCGATGATGATAGGATCCTAGTTCAGGAACGAGGGCGTTCTCCAGAACTAGAGGGGGAGCATATAGCAACACTGCCCGTACGCTCGTCTCGCGGTCGGGTGACTCGGTTGCCCTCGCTGTATAATGAAATCAAGTGTTTTATTTTTTGGTATTTTTAACTTTAGTATTATTATTTATTGTGTATATTTGTATTGAATTGTTTATTTATTTAGTTACTAGCTGTCTGCCCGCGGCTACGCCCGCGTTGTTTTCTGACTTTTCCGTAGTAATTTTCAACTATTCCACGGAATTTCTTTAATTTTTGCGATTAAAATTTCATAGATCTGAATAATGCAATATCAAGAGCATGGTAACCTTGTCTTGATGTTGAGGCATCACCTAGAATACTAATAGCTACAGGAAAGAGAATTAAGAATCAACTGTCGGGGGTTGACGAAAATTTTAAATTTTGTTTAGGTTAAAAAATAATAGTTCTCAATAAATTATAATGCTTCTCTATATACAATATTTGACGTAAACTGATTCAGAACATGGACAAATGGTTTGTTTGGCTGACTTACACGGGAGAGAGCTACATAGAGCTGGCCGTGCGAGAAACAGCTGACGCTGAGGTCCACGCCCGCAACACGCAGCGTCTGACCTTGGGCTTTATTTATCGTCATAGCGTAACACAAACTCACCGGGAACTGTAGCTACACGTTTGAAACGGAAGGGGAAATTATTCGGAATCAGTGGAATTCGGGGTATATAAACTCTCTCGCCGGCACCACATCCCGTCAAAATCTCTGCTTCTATTATGTTACGAAATAATGAGTGACGCTCACGATCAGCGCTCAATCGCGTATTCCTTTCCACATCAATTTCTAGCGACCGAGCAGCAGCCGTGCGGGTACGCTGTGAGCTCAAGCGGGACTCTCTTGCAGTAAATGTCTCTGAGAGTCGAGACGACGACGTATGGCTTTCGCGATCAGCTGTAAGTCGGGCTTCTCGTTGAGATGGATTTTCCATAGCGCGAGCTGTAACCTGGCGTTCTCGAGACGCAGTAAGTCTCGTCTCATGATCGTCATTACATTCTTCGGATCTAATCATCCTTAATCTATTAGCTTCTCTTGAGTACTGAGAGATAGATTCGATCTTTTTTTAGGCATCTTGCTTGACCGAACTGAATTTCTGAGTAAAATTAAGTTACCGTACCCAACAAACAACCTTTTTTTTTGTTAAGGTTTTAAACTTAATAAACAAACCTCCGGATAATAACTGAAATGTCCGAAATCTGAAATCAATCCGGTATGTACACTACAAACAAACAATGAATGATGAGCTCACTCTTTACTATCAATCGCCATTTATCTATCTGCCCGCTTAAGGTCTGATTTTGGCCTGTAGTATTGTGTTACTGAGGAAGCCTCGGTAAAATCTTCCGTAAGCAAGTTTTAAAAACTAACAGCGCCATCTACTGATTTTTTGGAGAACTAAATTCTGTAGTTTAGAATGTTAGTTTAGCGTGTTTGAACTAAATAATTTTAGTAAAACGTGTTTCTACATAATGAAACATATTATCTAGGTCGTTTTTATACCCAAAAGCCCCCCATGTATCAAATTTCATTGAAATAGAATGCGTCGATTTTGTGAACTAAAAAAATTTTAGTTTTTTAACCCGTTTCCCGTAGGAATGAGATATTTTCCCGCAGTAAAAACTATCTAAGATGTTGACCAGGGATATAAGGTACCACCATGCAAAATTTCATTCAAATCGGTCCGACAGTTTCGGAGATTAGCCCGTACAAACAAACAAACAGACAAACAGACAAACAGAGAAACAAAAAAATCTAAAAAAATTCGGATGGGTTCTATATCACTTCTTACATTCCCCTGACTCGGTTTTTAGCATTTTTTTTCTATGTACAGATTTTCGATCTCTACTGTTTTATTATATAGATTTTTTATAGCCACTTAAATAAGCATCAACCAAACTCTTCTGATGGGTGTCTTACTGTGAGAATGAACAACTACCAACAACCCGCCTTCTAACCGTAAAGATTTTAACAAAAGCCTCCTTATAAAGGGAGAGGCCTTAGTCCGGCAGAGGGACTGTTACAGGCTGTTTTTTCGATCTTCTGCTTGGCAATGGGGATGAGGTTCACAGCAGCGGTTGTTGGTTACGCGCCGGGAACTACACTGCATTCTTCTATTTTATTTAAATATAAGCAAGCAAGCAATCGCGCAGTGGACGGATGGACGGATGGATGTTAGGTTCATGTTAGGTTGTTTACTATCACAATCCGTACTGTAGCGCGGCGGGTTGGGGATCGCAGTTGTTTTTGGTAAGACAACGTCCTTCATACCTTATTACCGGGGTCGTCAATAGCAACAACTGCGATCCCTGATCCGTCGGCTAAGCAGTGAACTATCAGAAGTGTTGCTTAATACCCGTCTTTAACATTAGATGCATAAATTTAAATTCGCCAAATAATTTAACAAAACATTTATTGATTCTGTGGCGGCACGAAGTTCGCCGGGTCCGCTAGTACTTAATATAAAAGAAAAAAAATATGATTTGTGGTACCTACAGTGTCTCCGGGTATACACATAAAACATTTTCATATAAAGTCAAGTTGCAGACGATTTGAAGTCCTCAATCTGGGCCTCATTCTTCAGTAAAATGGCTGCGGAGTTAGTCTTTTTAATATAGATCCTTCCAAAGGATACTCTCCGGTTTCAAAGGTGCACGTATGTGTTTTTGTTTTATGAGCCCACACACATGCTAATGTCATTTAGGCTCGCGTTTTTTATTTATTTTCTTCCACAATGGCACACGTTTGAGCTTTGTGTCATGTTCACTACTTTCCGTTTATCATATTCTGTGCTGGCATAGCGTCAAAGCTTGTCGAAATCTAAATATTACACGTCAGATTTGCGTGTTTGTTCTACGAATAGCACACGTATGATCTTTTCGTAATAGGCGCACGATCGTGCGTTTTGTCCTATATGCGCACATTTTGAATCTAAAGTATAGGAGGCGCGCACGCACGTGCTTTTTTGCTTTTTTACCGCTAAATGCGGGCAGTGCAGGACCGATCGTTGTGGAGATCCTTAGAAAAGCCCCTTGTTCAGAAGCAGCAGCAGTCCTATAGACAGAGGACAAAAGCGCGTCATCGTCTCAGCCGACGTCTGTCTGCATATGCTTAAGTCTTATTTATGACTAGCTTTCCGCCGCGGCTTCCCTCGCGTTAACAGTATTTCCCGTGGGAATGAGGCATTTTCCCGCGGTAAAATCTAATGGTAAAATAAATTTTAAAATCCGTGCAGTGGTTTTTGATTTTATTAATTACAAACATACGCACACAATCACAAAAATACAAACCGTTCCTCTTTATAAAAATAGTATAAAATAAAACATTTCAAAATAAAAATAAATTAAAATAAAAAAACTGAATTTAAAAAATACAATAAAAAAATTACAAAATATAAAATGTAATAATAAAAAATAATAATTGAAAAACAAAAAATAATAATAAAAATTTAAAAATGTGAAAAAGAAATAAAAAATTACAAAATATAAAAATAATAATAAAAATTAAGAAATGAGAAAAATAAATAAAAAACAAATAAAGAAAAAATCCTAATTATAAAAAAATATAACCATAATGGCACACGTTTTAGCTTTGTGTTCCGTAAGTAAGTCTTTGGTAATCATGGCGTCTAAGCTTATTGTATACATACATACATACATAAACTCACGCCTCTTTCCCGGAGGGGTAGGCAGAGACCACTTCCTTCCACTTGCTACGATCCAAACATACTTCTTTCGCTTCATCCACACTCATTAATCTCCTCATACATGCTCGTCGGTTTAGAGTACTCTTGACCCGACCTTTTTTCAGAACGTCCCCGATTTGGTTTTGGAACGTTCGTCTTGGTCTACCCCTTCCAACGCTTATTGTATAGAGATCCTTATTTGAAATAAATTAACACAGGACACAAAGATCAAGCATGTGCCATTATGGAAGAAAAATATATACCTGCGCGAGCCTAAAGGACATAAGCAAATACGTGCGCTCGTAAATATGCTTTCTTTTATCTTAGTGCTGTAAAAAATCAACGAAACATACTACACAGTTAAAAAAGAAAAAAAAAATGATGAAAAATATATTAAAATAATAAATACAAAAAAAATATATATATAAAAATAAAACAATAAAAATATATAAAAAGGAAGAATAAAAAGTAAAATGAGAATTGAAAGATAATAATTTAAATATAAAAATAGAATTTAAAAAAATACAATGGAAACATAACAAAATAAATAATAATAATAATAAAAATAAAAAAACAGAATTAAAAAAATACAATAAAAAAATCACAAAATATAAAATGTAATAATAAAAAATAATAATTGAAAAACAAAAAATTATAATAAAAATTAAAAAATGAGAAGAAAAATAAAAAATTACAAAATACAAAAAATAATATTAAACATTAAAAAAAGAGAAAAATAAATAAAAAATACAAAAAAAAAGAAAAAATTCTAATTATAAAAAAATATAACCATAATGGCACACGTTTTAGCTTTGTGTTCCGTAAGTAAGTCTTTGGTAATCATAGCGTCATAGCTTATTGTATAGAGATCCTTATTTGAAATAAATTAACACAGGACACAAAGCTCAAGCATTTGCCATTATGGAAGAAAAATATATACCTGCGCGAGCCTAAAGGACATAAGCAAATGCGTGCGCTCGCAAATATGCTTGCTTTTATCTTAGTGCTGTAAAAAATCAACGAAACATACTACACAGTAAAAAAGAAAAAAATATGAAAAATATATTTAAATAAAAAATACAAAACATTTTTTATATATAAAAATAAAACAATAGAAAATATATAAAAAGGAAGAGTAAAAAGTAGAATGAGAATTGAAAGATAATAAGTAATTAAAATACAAAAATAGAATAAAACAAATTACAATTAAAACTTAACAAAATAACAAGAAAAAAAAACAATAAAAAAAAATACAAAATAAAACAAAAATTTAAAAATGAGAAAATAAATAAAAAATCACAAAATATAAAAAATGTTATGAAAATTTAAAAATGAGAAAAAGAAAAAAAAATTACAAAATACAAAAAATAATGTTACAAATAAAAAAATAAATAAAAAATACAAAAAAACGAAAAAAATCCTAAACAAAAAAATATAACTATAATGGCACACTTTTTAGCTTTGTGTTCCGTAAGTAAGTCTTTGGTAATCATCTTATTGTATAGAGATCCTTATTTGAAATAAATTAACACAGGACACAAAGCTCAAGCATTTGCCATTATGGAAGAAAAATATATACCTGCGCGAGCCTAAAGGACATAAGCAAATGCGTGCGCTCGTAAATATGCTTGCTTTTATCTTAGTGCTGTAAAAAATCAACGAAACATACTACACAGTTAAAAAAGAAAAAAAAGGATGAAAAATATATTTAAATAAAAAAAATACAAAACATTATTTATATTATATAAAAATAAAACAATAAAAAAATATATAAAAAGAAGAAGTAAAAAGTAAAATGAGAATTAAAAGATAATAATTAAAATACAAAAATTGAGTTTAAAAAATACAATTTAAACATTACAAAATAACAAAAAATAAATAAACAAAAAACAAAATATTATAATAAAAATAAAAAGAAAAAATTGAAAAACAAAAAAAAATAATAAAAACTTAAAAATGTGAAAAAGAAATAAAAAATTACAAAATATAAAAAATAATAATGAAAATTAAAAGATGAGAAAAAGAAATAAAAAATTACAAAATACAAAAAATAATATTAAAAATTAAAAAAAAAGAAAAAAAGAAAAAACCCTAAACAAAAAAATATAACCATAATGTCACACGTTTTAGCTTTGTGTTCCGTAAGTAAGTCTTTGGTAATCATGGCGTCAAAGCTTATTGTATAGAGATCCTTATTTGAAATAAATTAACACAGGACACACAAGCTCAAACATGTGCCATTATGGAAGAAAAATATAGATATACCTGCGCGAGCCTAAAGGACATTAAGCAAATGCGTGCGCTCGTAAATATGCTTGCTTTTATCTTAGTGCTGTAAAAATCAACGAAACATACTACATAGTTAAAAAAGAAAAAAAATGACGAAAAATATATTTAAATAAAAAATATAAAACATTTTTTATATGTAAAAATAAAACAATAAAAAAATATAAAAAAAGGAAAACAATAAGTAAAATGAGAATTGAAAGATAATAATTAAAATACAAAAATAGAATTTTAAAAAATATAATTGAAACATTACAAAATAAAAAAAATAAAAAACAGAATTTTAAAAATACAATAAAAAATTACTTAATAAAAAATATAATAATAAAAATAAAAAAGAAATAAAAAATTGAAAAACAAAAGATAATAAAAATTAAAAAATGAGAAAAAGAAATAAAAAAGTACAAAATACAAAAAAATATATTAAAAATTAAAAAATAAGAAAAATAAATAAAAAATACAAAAAAAGTAAATATCCTAAACAAAAAAATATAACTTTGAATATGAATGAATATAAGGGGCCTAAAAGCGCCATATAAGAAAAGTGAACTGCGAAAGGATTCATAAATTGAATTCTAAGAGAATCGCGAGCCGATTCGTATTTAACGTAAAATGGTCAATTCATGATACGATTCACTTACAATTCAATTCGGCAAGTGATTCTCTTTTCTTCAATAAAAAAAAAAAAAAATCTGGTTCTGGATCCCTGATTTTTTGGACCGAAAGTCAATCTTACTTTGAAGAAGTGTGACCAGTATAAAAAAAGATATTTCATTCATTCAGTCTACTATTGTACTATATAGATAAATAACATTTAGATTTGTATTAAAAGCATCACTTTGTCATAGAATAGAGGAAATATTTCATTTACATAAGTATACTCTAGCTTTTGAACGAGTTATTGGCCTTGAAATAGATAAATTGATAATGTTTCTTTTGTAATGGCAACTCAATTAAAAAAACTAAAAGAAAACGTTTGTTTTTGTTTTGTTGTCAGTTATCTGGGTTGTCACTTGTCAACAACAACAACAACAACCTCAAAGAAGATTTTGTTTCCTAGTGATTGAGTGACAGCACGTGACAGGACAGCAATATCACTGACAGAGAACTAAATGAAATGGCCATTTTACAAAAAAATCCGAATCACTTTCAGTCACCATTTTTTTTATTGTCGCTCAATTAGGTCATTTTTATTAGTCCACTTTGTAGTTTTTATAAATGTCTGGAATATTCGTCACCTAAAAATTTTTATATAACGCATAAAAAGTTATTTTTAGCCAAATTTGAACTCCAAAATGTTAGTTTAGACTAACATTTTAGAATTCATAAAGAGATTCATTACACGAATCACCAACAGTGACCATTTTACGAATTTGTATGGCTATTGTAACAATATGAAATGAATCTGTTATTCGACCATTTTACGCTTTTAATGAATTGGAATATGAATCACCGCAAGTCGCCGTTTTACGAAAGTGGTGCGCGAATTGCGATATGATTCGTCAATAACGGCGCTTTTAGGCCCCGGACACAAAGCTCAAACATATTGTGCCATTGTGGAAGAAAAATATATAATATGCGAGCCTAAAGGACATTTAAGCAAATGCGTGCGCTCATAAATATAACGAGCGTGTAACTTGTTTATGATATTAAAAAAATGAATAAAAATTAAAGAAAAAGTAATTAATAACAATAAAAAAAATAAAAAAGGATAAATAAAAATTAATTCATAATAAAAATACAAAAAAAGAAAAGAAATAAATAATAACCATAAAGGCACACTTTTTAGCTATTGGTATATTACGCGAGCGAGCCTAACGGACAAGCAAATGTGTGCGCTCTTAAATATATTATAGTCCTTTTGCAAAAAATACCATAAACACAAAAAAAAAGAATAAAGAAAAAAAACTTAAAATAAAAATAAATACCTAAGTAAAATTAAAAAAAAAAATGAAGTGTAGAATGAAACGAGTAAGTAGGTGTTTTCTTGCTCATTTGATACATTATGAATAACAAATACCTGAATAACTTTGATTTTTTTTTCTAATTTACCGTTACAAACTTTTTTTGCGTTATTATTACAAATTAAAGCTTAAGAATTTTTGGCATTAGTATTTACAGAATGTTAAGTTATTTCAAATATACTCTCTACAACAAGCTTCGACCCCATGATTGCCCAAGACTGGACAAGAAGCTCATACGTGTGCCAAACATAACATACAAATGCGTGCGCTCGTAAATATGCTTGCTTTTATCTTATTGCTGCAATAAATCATCAAAACATAAACATGTATTTTATACTTAAAAAAGAAAAAAAATATAAAAATAAATCAATACAAAATATAAAAAGTAAATAAAAAATAACCTAAAAAATCATACGTGTGCCATTCATTACGGAAGATAAATACATAATAATATGCGAGCCTGAAGGACATATGCAAATGCGTGCGCTTGTAAATGTGCTTGCTTTTATCATATTCTATAAAAAAATCAACAAAACATATTTAATAATAAAAAATTAACGAGATAGATGAAAAATATAAAAAATATATTTAAATATGAAATACAAAACACATATATAAATAATAAAAAATATAAAAGGAAGAATAAAAAGTAAATGAGAATTTAAAGATAATAATAAAAATACAAAAATAGGATTTATAAATATGCAATAAGAAAAAATATTACAAAATATAATAAATAATAATAAAAATTAAAAAATAAGGAAAAGAAATAAAAAAATATATTAAAAAATATATAAAGATAAAAATAAACAAAACAAGAATAATAAAAATAAGCTAAAAAATAATAACAAAAAATAATTAAAATTTAAGAGTGCACATACTGAAACGAGTACCTACGTGTTTTATTGCTTATTTGATAAATTTTGAATGACAGATAATTTTTAATACATATTTATCACAAACGCATACATAATTTAATGTTTTTGCTATTAAATGCGTAAAATTGTTTATTTTTATTAAAAGGTAGCCGATGTATTATTCTGCTGTATAATCTATATAATTGTAAAGATTAATTAAAATCCATTCAGTAGATTTTGCGTGAAAGAGTAACAGGCACTCATACATCAGCTATTTCGCGTTTATATTATAAGTAAGGTGTGAAAAGTTAGCTGTTACGTTGTATCATTTATTATGTACTTTCAAAATATTATATTCCCAGAAATGCAATATAAAAAGTAAACATTTAAAACATAATAATATTACTTATAATTTTAACCTCAGTGCAAACTGGTATTTCTTACATAAATAACAAATATTTTTATTCGTGAAAGTTAATTTTATTTTTAATTTATTTTTATTACAGATAACATGGGTAAATAATGTTTACACAGTATACTTACAGGGATAATACAAAAAACAACGAAATATTACTTTACAGAATTATATATATATTTTTTGCTTTATTATTTTCATCTAACACAGACGGAATAAAAGGTATTTCGTAGGTCGGCGGCGTCGCGGTATTTGTTTGTAATAGGGAAAAATCTTTAAAAGCGCATTGGTCTTGACGATTTTATGACCCCATGTAATGTAAGCTTCAGATTCGCTGCTAGAAAACTTATGTAGTGAAAACTTAATGGGTAATTTAACCTTATTATAAATTGTTTAATCGATCAATAAACGAGATGGGTCAAAATATAAGTTTTGCCGTGTGGTTCCTGACTTTAGAATTGGACCACCCCGTTTCTTCCAATGGGTGTTGTAAAAGGCAACTAATGGAGTAAGGTCCCATCTCACGGCTTCGTGTTTCATAGAAGACTAAAAAGCAAGAAAATTGTTAGCAAGCGTACTTTGACTTCTACAAATCGGTGACAGTGAAGTTTCATCACACTTATATTTTGTATTTAATTATTGGGTATTCATAACAAATTTAGATAACATTAAATGAAAAATACCCCCGCCTCATAACCGTTGTTTGATCCTTTCAACAACTAGAAACTGATAATCTTCAAATGGCTGAAGATATATTTTCTTGGGGCATTCGATTGTGACACCTTGCAAACAATAAAAAACGAGATCAAAATCAGCGCATCGGTTTAGCTATGACACAGGCAAACACACACGTCAAACTTATAACACCCCTCTTTTTCGTCGGGGGTTAAAAATATATGGTAATATTAAATAAAATAAAGAGTACTCAACTCACTCCTATGGCAAAAAAAAACGTGTGTCGCAGTCCTGCCGTGTGGTTCCGGCTTAAGAATAGTTCCACCCCGACTCTTCCAAAGGGCGTCGTAGAAGGCGACGAATGGACTAGGGCTGATAGGCCGGGAGATGATGACAGAAATTTTTAGGTCATTTGTTACAGTATAGCGGTTTTACAGGGGTCTTAGTACGCAATGACAAAAAGAAAAATGATGGTCATAGCGCTGGTACTGGCGGCCCAATCGCGTGGGCGTTAGTGAACTAGTCGGATAAATTACGAAAGTCAAACGATTTGTACCTACCACAAAAATTTTAGTATTTTCCGATATCCCGTAAAAAATAAATAGACGACAGTGTCATGCCATACTTCTCCGGTGTGACTTACAGCCCGCCATTCCGACGCGAATGCGTTAATAAATTAAAAATTCAACCATTGTAATTTTTGCACAGTTTGATCATCTTCGTGCAGCCATTTACGAAAATCACCATACCATACTTTTCGGACGGTTCCAAATGGTCGCCATACCGCCGAAAATCTGCATTTTTTTTTTCACGATTGGGCCGCCAGTACCAGCGCTATGACCATCATTTTTCTTTTTGTCATTGCGTACTAAGACCCCTGTAAAACCGCCATACTGTAACAAATGACCTAAAAATTTCTGTCATCATCTCCCGGCCTATGAGTACCCAACTTGTCATCAGGAGCACTAACAGATGCCGCGTGGCGGCGGCGTGCCTCCGATCTTAATCATGGCCTCACAAGTTAAGGTCTTCTCTAAGTCACGAGACGCTGACACATTCCAACATCATGCAGCGATAAAGAGAGAGCAAAATATATAATTACCGCAAGTGCAAGCATCATAGCCAGATAGTCAATGTATAAATTTTGTTGTGGTGGACGTACCACGGACAAAGATATCAGGCGCACTATATTCTTTATGAACTGAAAAAGAACGTATTTTTTTCCTTAGCAAGGGATAATATAGCCTCTAATAAAATAAAATTTAAATCTAGAACTAAACAGTAGGTATCCATGTACTCAGATCATAATTAATAATAAACTTTTATATACCAAATGTAGGTTGGGCTCTGCAAATGAACCTCACATACAGTTTCCTTAATTGTTTTCTTGTATAAATGAATTAACTACACATTTTGAGTCGGAGCGAAAATTTAAAACCATTGAGCTAACCCCCCCTGGGTTGGAGTCCCTACTCGAACCTGCATCTCCTTGGCTATCCGGACCATACAGGCGCATTACCAATTGTACCACTGAATCTCCGTAGAAGCCTAATGAAACTCTACCGGTATCTTTAAAAAGTAAAAAAACTATCTAAATATTAAATTGAATACTGCGCCTTTAATCTTAAGTCGTTACCCGTGCTGAGTTCTAAATCTCAAGCGTCATTAAAGTATCTGCCTGCCTGTGAGTCTGATATCAGATGTGCTGCAATCCTGATGACAGGTATGATGATCTCTTGGTACTATCCATCTCAAGCTCCAGTGAAAGTTATTCCATCACACCAGTGATATTAATGTCAGGTATGTTAATTTTTTGTACAATATCCATCTCAATCCTCTAATAAAGGCCTCTTACTCGTCTACCTGAGAAACTGATGTCAGTAATGCAGTTGTTTGTGTTCCTGAATTCATCTTAGAACGGTCATACTGCATAGGTTCCTAATTAACATTGGGAAGAAAACGTGTCAGAGCTTTGCTCATGACCAATGGAGATTTTTTATTCTACGTAGGTACTTAAGTTTATTTTGATTTCTTTTGCTATTCAGGTAGTTTATATTCTTCTTATAGTTATGTTTAGTTTTGGTTATAGGTGGTTATGGCATTTGATAGTTATGGTCCTGTGTATTATACTCATTACTGATAGCATAGTGTTTGGCCGAAAAGTCGCATAATGTGCGTTGTATATAATAATGACCCCACTATTAGCACGTTTAGTTAATAAGATGATTTTTGCACTTAGTTTGTTAGATTATTTATGCACATAAGTAGTTAGATAACGTTCAGGTTTATCGTATCGTAAGTATCGTAATATAAACTTTATGGCCAAAACAATGATATTATCATTGATACTTTACTAAATTAAATTAGATGTAATATAAAAAATTGCCAGCTGTCATTAGTCACAATAATAATAGAAAAATGTAAAATAAATGAACCAGAAAGGTCAAATTTAGTATAGAACTTGTACATAATTAGATAATTAGGAAATTAATCATGATTAAAGAGTTTGTAATCTATGATAAATGGTAAATACTATTCTTATACTCTAATTTAAAGCTTTACTGTAAAAAAACCATTTGGAAGAACTAGGACTCATAATGACGGTATTCAAAATTACATAGTTACAAACATACAAACATGCAAAATTAAGAAAATCGTGTTAAAAAAATCAATCTAAATTCACTTAAAACTAAGCTACTTAAGATTATTTTTTTAGGATAGCGTAACAAACGAACTTATAAACGCACAAATTTAGATTAGGACATTTTTTTATTTCGCTCAGTGATTCCTTAACTTTTGGGAGCTAAACTATAAACAGTAAGTTATTAAATAGTCGACGAACATTTTTTTTTATTATTTCTTGTCAATCACGAAATTCAAATTAAACTCCATACGACAAATGGCGCCATATTTTCAAAATTTTGCTTTTCTAGATTATATCACAAATTTTAATGTAATTAATGCCAGTAATCTTATATAATCGGCCTTGTTAAGATAACGCATTTCTTTGTACTAGAGAAGGAGTATGCGTAATACTAAACCACAAACCATTATGTTGTAGTAATAATATAAAATTGTAGCGCGTCTGTGGCCTAGTGGCTAGGGCTGTCACTTTTCGGAAGGTGCGGGTTCAAACCTCGTCACGTTCTAATGTATTATTCGATGCTCTTACGATTATGGGCAAAGAAACCTGCACAAACCTGCGAAGTTGTGCAGTAGTGGACAAGCTTTACTGGCTTTACACCCTAATTTAGGGAACACTCTACCCCCTTGATGGGGATATAATATACATGGCTTGTTGTATTATTGTAATAATCCCTCCCTAGCTAGTAAGCAAATTATTATCCAACTAATTTCTTAATTCCACACTACATAGTACTTAGTAAATGTCACAGTTAAGTTTAAGATTAAAACATGCACTGCATTTAAGAATATTTAACTATGTACTTATATAACATTCTGGTCTAACTACATACAAATTAAAAAAAACCTACTCAAAATAATATCTGGGGAAAGAACTTCTCGAAACTGTGGACCATAAAAATCCGAATTTTATCACAGGCTTCTGCTACTCGTATTTATGACATAAAATAAGAGCGACAAAACTTTAAACAGGACAAATTGTATAATTTTTAAACGTTATAAAATGTGTAATTTTAGAACGAGATAGTAGTGTAATTTTTGAGATAAGTATTTAATTTACAGAGAAAAAACGACATTCTTCTTAAGTCGCCCTTATTTATTCCCTCCTAATTATGACTTTGACGTCATTAATTTAGAAAGACTTTCAATGTGTTTAGAATTTTACTTGATCGTGTTAATAATATGCTTTTTAAAACAATCTATATGTTATTTGTTGTATTGTATTGTTGTCGTCTTACATCGATGTTACTCGTAAGTGGGATATTGGGCTTAATTGTGCGTGACTGCTAAAATATCTAAACTTAAGTTGTTGTTTCTTTTAAGTTCTTAAGAACGAAAAGGGATAGGTGATTGCCAACCTACATTTAGACACGTCAAACATCGACTTTACGCGTAATTTAGCAGGAATTTAAAAACATCCCGACTAAATTAAGCTGAATTTGACAGCTACGCTGCTTAGTTTAAATATCATTCATTCAAAATTCATTCATCTCCCCATCCTTTTCGATTCCCATATGAATGAAAGAGACCAACAACTTAAATTTAGAGATTTTAGCGGCCACGCCAGAATTGAGCTCATTGTCAGTACCTACTCTTAATTAGTTAATAAAACTTTAAATTTAAAGTATTTAAAATAATTAACGTTTCAATTAAAGATGTTTCATTACTTGCTTATTAGATTGTTCTACATCATGAAATGAATATTTTACAATAATTAGAAAACAGTACGAGTTTGATACAAAAGAGAAGACAAGCAATGTGTGTTCATAGTTAATTGGCAACATAATCAGCCCATTACTTCCAATTCCGGAAGCTCAACAATTTAAAAAAAAAACAAAAGGTGAAATAACAAAATTTAAAATATTCAAAAGACAAATTTTGGTCAATCGTTTCTAGGCCAATTAGATAATTGACCAAAAACCACGCGTTGCACATTGTTTGTACACTTTTGTGTCAGACGTGATCGTACTAATTTTTTTTTTTTTAACTTTATAATAAGAGCCGCGTATGAATACACCTATGTTACTATGTTGTGAGATCATTCATAATACATTCATGTCTCCATCTAAATACAGAAACAATGTATTGCAAACCAAGATTTAAAAAGGAGATTTGTTAAAAAATATATCGCATTACGACATGATCACGAAACCTAAACTTAAGTGCACAGATCCCTTTCGATATAAAAAAATGAAGATGTTGTGTTTGGAATGAATAAGAGTTTTAAGGTTTTCAAGGTTTACCAAGACTTGATGTTTAAACGGCGGTTTAAAGACTAATCAACCGTTATGTTTGTTGGTGAACTCGGGAGTAAAGTATGTCATATTAATATTCTTCCCTGTAATTTAATTTTGAAAAATGCGTATAGAACTGACGAACTTTTTACGATTAAGTGTGGTTTAATTAATTTGTTCCACTTTGGCTATAATTTATGTACAAAAGTAATACAGGGTGGGTTGAGTGGCGGCTCAGCAAATACTGAAATCACATGCTCAGTCATCAGATTTGATCATCAATATATCGGAACAAACATTGCCCAGAAATTAAAAAAGAATGTTACTTCTCCTTGCAAACTGTCCGATGTTTAAGAGTACTATGTATAGTGGTATGGAAGTGTTGAATTTTTCTACCGGTATACGAGTATTACCAGTAATATTACCCCTAGATGTACTTCTGTGTTACTGCTCAAAATCGTTGACTTAACATGTCCTTTAGTTCAGTGTTTGCTAAGCAACCACTTACCATAATTTTCGAACTTCTCACATACTTATATCTAAATGTAAAATGTAAAAAAAAAATGTAATGTCAAAAAAAGATCATTCTTAACATTATAAGTTTACCTAGTGCAACATAAACAAGAAAAAATATCCCGTTCCCTTATTGTATATTGAAAAATCTACATTAAAAACCCATTTGTTTGCCATTTTCTGCTTGCGAAGTTTTAAGGTTTTCTCATCTGATTTAATGGAAATAAATGTTTATTTGTGTGAATGTAAAATTTGACAGTTTAATTAATAACCTATCTAATCCTATTTGTTGTTTCTTCATATATAGTAATTCTTTATAATTTTATAATGAAAAATATAGCTTTTATGTATTAAAAACGATATTGTATTGTATGTAGTAAATAAAATATAATCTTTGATGTTGAATTATTTAATGGAAATAAATGTTTATATGTGTGAATGGTTGTTTAATTAAAAATAGGTATCCTCATATCTCACAAACACTGAAAGCACGTTCAAATACACAATAACAAAAAAAAAGTAAGTTCCATACATAAAAAGCTGAAATAATAATTATTAACCTGGAGAATAAGTGCTGTGCTATAATATAATGGACAGGCGTTTAAATGCATAAAGTATTGAGTTCTGAAAAAAAATTAACATCGCGAATAGTTTTAGCCTAAAACACTGAACAGATTACGATATTAAGCCTTTATGCAAATAAAAAATATTTATTCTTAAAAATTTTAAGCAAGAAATAGCTTGTCAATTATTTAAATAAATCAATCAAATTTCACAAGCTTACAGTAGTTATTAGATTTGGAAAGATATTTATTTCTATTTTTAGGTTCACAAAAAGTTAAATGGTAATAGAGTTGGATTGTGACACTGCATAGCAACCAAGTGCCATTTAGATTACCTATTGTCTGCTTAATATTACAAAAAAAAATCAAAGCGGCCCATTACATAATGACTAGTCAATTTGGAAACAGCTTAGTTAGCCATATTAATTTCTTATATCTCTTAGAGTCCTTTCAGATAAAGAAAATTCTAGTACATTCCAGTTTTTATTCAGTACAAACTAATCCACCAAATTGCAATCGCGATTAGATCACGTTGCGTCACACACAACTGACATATTTACTCAATAAACCATATTAAATTGCTTAGGTAACGTTACAAAATCGAAAAACACAGATCAAAGATAACCCGAATTTTCTAACACAAAAACACTAGGTTCTCTTGCATTTGTCATCCGACTGCGCTGACGACATGACGGTTAAAGAGGGAACGATCTGTGGCCTAGTGCAATCATTCCCCATACTATTAATCCTGGCTCAAAACTACGGAAGATGCCTGAAGACTCCTCTTATATATAAACCACCAACCCCCACTCCATCTCCTGAGTACTACGAAGCTTTAGAAGCATTAGTCCAGAACTTATTCGGAAACCATCATGGGACTGAGCATAGCCATGGCTGCGACTATGGTTACCAATACAGTTACGGAAGGAAAATGCCCCAAACGAAGCACCATACACCGTGTCACACCTACAGCTACCCTCAAGACTCCTCACACACTTATACACCATCGTATCCGACTACAGTCTACAAGTATCCGTCTTACGGGTACCCTAGTGCGTACCCAGGAGTGGCGTACCACGGATACAGCGGATATCCCTCGTACGGGTACAAGAAATTCAGTGTGTACAACACTAGTGGCACCGATAAGTACAAGGGAACGTACGCTCCGACACAGGTCTACAATCTGAACCACAAATACAAGGTCGTGGTGAAGAAGAATAGGAAGAAGCGGCCGCATAAACTACTAAGTAAGTACTAATTTTTCATACGCCTGCAGAATGAGAGCTGTTTTTGAAATTTTTGAACTGACCAGAAAATAAAACGTAAATCCTAATATTATAAATTCGAAAGTATCTTTGCCTGTCTGTTTGTTACTCTTGCACGCCAAAACTACTGAACCGATTTTGATGTAATTTGGTACAGAATTAGAAGAATTAGAATAAAGAACATAGACTTTTTTTTTCTGCGGGAAAATAACTCATTTCCACGGGAAAAACTGTACGGGTGGAACCGCTGGGTGGAATGCTAGTCTGACATAAATATACATACTAAGTAGATTAAAAAAAATGTTGAAGTATTTGTAGGTATGTATTTCTTTAGCACACTTTTTGACCTAAATAAACGGCATGATAGATTTTGGTCAGACAGGATGTTGCATGGACACCGAGACTATATCAAAATTATTAATAATCAAAATGGGAGTTTTTTTACGCTCAATTATGAGCCCTAATTATTATTTATTTATAGAGTGGAAAAATAAAGGCCTTTAAGGGTAAGGCGTACGCTTTATTATTAGTATGTTATTGTACGACATACGACACTTAAAACAAACTACTATTTGGTATTCTGTGGTATAAGGTCCCGAGTCAGGTTGTTTGTTTTTTTACAGTAAATTGATACTTGTTTTTCTTAAAGTAGGTACCTACTAATAACTGTTAAGGGTATTATTTTTCCAACTTTGTACAAAAAAATATCAAGAAATCTTTCATTCAGTCTCTGATTTTTACATTTTCTAATAGTATGTTGGTAAATGTTTGTTCGTTTCCTGTTATTTGCAAGAAATCTAAATGTTTGATTGTATTTCTTTATAACGTGCACTTTTGTCGCTTAGATAAAACATCGTGAGGAAACAAACATCGTGAGGAAACATTACTTTAGCGAGCCTAACCTTAATGACGGTAAAAAAATAGATTGCACTGCTCCAGTACGAATTAATTCGTCGCAGGTGTGTGCAGTGCAGGTGAAAACTCAACACGATTGCATTTTAAAGAATCATTTAGATGTTTTGCTTTATGTAGCAAATACTATAACTACTCAACCTATTTATTGTTAAGTATAGTAGGAATAAGTGTGAAGAAAACCAAATTTTTTAACGAGCAATATTTAAGGCTACGAGGGGAGAGTGATTTAAATTTTATTCTGATTTCACAAAACTTTAGGTAAAGTAAATATCTGTGCTCAAAACATACTCGTACTTATATATTATATAACAATAGCTCAATGTAAGGAAAGTGCTAAAATTAGGTAATTATTTACAAAACGCCAAATAGGTATTGTCATCCTTATTCCAGAATGTGTTTTTGCAATTCAGAACATTGGTTTTATTTTTTTCTAGGTTTATCTTCAAAGGTACCAGAGCTGCAAGCAGAGGCCACGATTGGAGCAGATGACGTTTAATCGCAAAGTTTACTTTATTCTACCATTTTTATTATTATTAGGTACAAGCTTTTAATCAACTTGCCGTTTTAGTTAGTATGTTAGTGTGGGAAATCTTGCGAGCTCAATTACATCCACTTCCTTCCAATGGAGCTGAAATTTGGCAGTATGTATGTATTTTGGTGATTTGTCGTTAGGAGCACTTTGTTTTTCAACAGTTTTAAACTATATTATAAAAGATTGCTTAACTATATTTGTTTTACTATTAAGTCTTTTCCTTATTGTAATAGCCCTATTATTGTTATTTTCGTTTACTTGGCTCGCATAGTAATTATTACTTATATTATTACAATTACGAGTAATTAATTAATTCATGATAATCAAAGCATAATATTTTAGTACCTATGCTTTAATAAGACGCTTGCACGAGCGAATTTATCATATTCTTTATCATATGGCGAATTTCTTTTACTTATTTTATTTTAATAAATATGAATAGTTAAATTAATCAGTCTATCGAATTAACTTCCCATCTATTTGGCAGTTATTAAAATTCACATTTTGTAAGCCTCATGTCAACTATTTTGGACTTCTCCAAGCTGGATTATCCAAAAATTGGTTTGTCGGTGTTATTATAATACATGGGGCACACTAAAAGTTTTGCTGTTCTTGCCAATCAGAACTGTTTAAATTTCGACTTTTTGGAATGACTTGCAACCTTTGTAGTAATAAAAAAAATTGGCGGGATATCATTTGCCAATTGTTTTTTATCACACATCAAAGTTCTACGTACCTACGCAACTTTAGAGCGATGGTTTTTTATGATTTTAAAAGTTCTCTCTCTCTCTCCGCAAGACGGTGCCGCTCGTTTTGGGAGAGAAGCCAAGCACCTTGTTTGAGCACCATGAGGCGATCGTTTGCTGAATTTGAGGAGGTCGGGTTTCTTTACATGACGAATTTCGTGTAGGGTGGGTCTTCAACTGCCGTCAACGAAAATAATGTGGCTACTGTTTTAATTGAAGACAACCCGCGGATTCAAAGATGCTACTGAAGTACGACCACGGTTATGACATTGCCGCAGGAGACGAAACGTGGATTTATTGTTTTGAACTCGAAAACAGCAATCTTGAGAATGGGTGTTTGAAAATGAGAACAGGAACTGAGGCAGGCGAGATACGTTGGTATAAAAATTATCGCGTTTTTTGCTATGAGTCCCATCCGCACTATTTCACTTGAAGATCAAAAGAGTGTTAATGCCGAGTGGCATTCTACCATTTGTTTACCCGGGGTGTTAGAAAAAGTTCGCGAAATACGACAGAAAAGCCGCGTTCTCCTACATCATGACATGACAACGCTTCTTCACACGCGTCCAACAAAACAAAGTCTTTTAAGCTTCCGAAAAAGTACAACTCCTCACCCATCCTGCACATAGCCCCGATATATACAATTTATACTTGCGATTGTTGGCGCTTGGTGAAACTCCATTGTATTGATAGTTTTTTGAAAAACACTTGTATTTGTTTCACTTATATATTTATTGGGAAACCCAACTAGTTTCGCTCACATGAGCATAATCGGGGGCACTAGTTGGGTTTCCCAATAAATATATAAGTGAAACAAGTACAAGTGTTTTTCAAAAAACTACCGATATATACATATTATAATACAGGGTGGCCCATAAGTCCTTTGAGTCGTAAAAAAAATATTAAAAAAAAACTAATGGCATTATGCAAAAGGTTTTTATTTTGTAGTAATCCTTATAAAACGGGAATTATTTTTTGAAAATTACATCATCCAAATGTAATCCGTTACAGTTACAGCACTCCTGTAAGCGGCGACTAAAATTATCCATCACTCTCTCATCTCATCAATCTCATCAATCTCTGCAATGCTGTCAGCTGTTACACAGCCCCAAACTGTCACTTTAGGGCTGTGTAACGGCTTTTCGTGTTTGCGTTTTGGATTTCCACAGCTCCAGTAGCGGCAATTCTGCTTACTGACATGGCCGTTGATGTGGAAGTGAGCCTCATCAGAGAATAACAGATTATTAAATGAAGTAAATCTGGATAATTTTAGAATTTTAGTCACCGCTTACAGGAGTGCTGTAACTGTAACGGATTACATTTGGATGATGTAATTTTCAAAAAATAATTCCCGTTTTATAAGGATTACTACAAAATAAAAACCTTTTGCATAATGCCATTAGTTTTTTTTTAATATTTTTTTTACGACTCAAAGGACTTATGGGCCACCCTGTATATAAATAAACAACATCCAGACACAAGGCAAACACAAATGCTCATCACACGAATGTTTGCCCTGGGCGGAATTAGAACCTGCGACGACCCTGTGCTTCGAAGGCAGACGTACTACCAACTAGGCTACAGGGCCGTCAAACCTTGTACAGTAAACAGTATTTATTATGGAATACTAGTCTATGTTACTAACTAAATATTATTATTATTAAAAAACACATTCAAGGCAAGAGTGAATCGACATTTTCTTTGGGTAAGAAAGAATTATACATCTACGACCTCGTCGTTGTTCTCATAATAATAATAATAATAATAATAAATCTTTATTTCTCAATAAAAATGTTTTACAAATGCAGTGGTCAGGGGCTCCTTTTAAGCAAAGCCTGTGTTAGGAGACCCTGCTCTTCCTAAATGACGTCTCTACAACATATCAAACAAATATGACGGTAGTCTTCAAAATCTTGTGATGGGATAATATCATAAATTATTACTAATAACTAATTATTTGCCAACTCAAACTGATTCCCTAGTAGTCCCTTCAGTTCTTATGGTGTTAAGGTAAGCAAAAGAGAAACCCAAGATTCGTTTCAGTGGACCTGAAACTCAAGTTATATTGGTTATTGTTGGTGACAATTTAAGGTCAAAAATCAAGCCTGTAGGCCAGTAGAAATCGACACTAAAAATCCCTAAATTCGCAAAGCACGATGTAGTGCTGCATATTTGGTATGTTGTTTGGATCAGTTAGGGTGATGTAAATCCCAATTTGCAACTTCGAAAAAGTTGTGCTCGCTGCGCACCACGTGATAAACTGCGAAAATTTTGGACTTTTTTCACTTTTTGCTCTATAAGTCATAAATCATGCGTTTCCGACAAGTAGCATTCACTACACAAATGAAGCTAATTAAATTTGCAACAATTTAAGCCTAATTGCAGCTCTCTAAACCTTATAACGACTAAGCTGTGGCCTTTCAAAGATAGTCAGTTTTTCCCGAAATACTGATTTTTTTAGTTTTGCTCCCGTTTGAAGCAAAACATTGGCAAAAACCACTCGTTCTATGAGAAGGTCGTATAATAAAGTTGTAGTGCATTTAATTTTCTTTCATTAGAGCATAGAACAAAGTCTGTGAGACAAATAGTTCACTCACAATATCTGAAAAACAAAAAGAAGGTAGAAATAGATTTTTAAAGAATTGAAACTGAGGGCATATAAAATCATAAAAAGGATAATACTTTTTCATTTTCTTTTTCTTTTTCGTTCTTCCCTGTTATTAGAAAGATAGGAATATATGTATTCCATGCACTCCGGGACATTTTTGGGTTCTGAGTATTTCTTCTCTCGCACGCTGAATGGAAGACTGTAAAACTTCTTTTGGCATAACTTATGGTACCTGGCATCAGATGCAACAAGGTCAAAAGTAGCTGTAAGACGATCAATGACTTGCCGTCCCCATGTATCACCTCGACGACTGGCTGCATCGAGCATTGATTCCCTAATTGTCATTGATTCTACTTTGAACACCTAATTTCTGCGTGATTTGGGAAATTTGGTTTGGAGCTGGAGAAACTCCTCAGTGATTTCCTCCGCACAAAGGAAACAAATGCTCCGAAGATTCATAGGGCCCGATGTTCTAGAGGTTGATGGGCGGGGTTGTGGAATTTAATCGCCTCCACGACGAGCACATGCGTCAATATTATGCCGAGCGGTGAATCTCTTTCTGCAAGCATCGTGAACACTGACTTAGTTTAGCTTTTTCAAAAAAAGTTCATCCTCTTGGAGGCCACGCTCCACACTCGAGTTAATTTAGAGTTTGGATGCCACGTTTTTTTACAATTACCACTGTACTGTCACCTTCCTTGAGTGCCAGCCGACACACAAAGCAGACTCCCGGTGGAACCGACATTTTAATGACTATTTAGCCTGACTTCGTTCGCGTTAATAAGATAATAGTTTTTTGGCTGCTCCCCTGCGTTACCGGGTAGGCTACTTCCAATCACTATCTTGTGCGAAAATCAAAACCAAAACATAAGCTCGAAGGCATTTGTTTAGTTGATGGGAGTTCACTGTTACCGCCTTCACCGCGTGGAGGTACTCCCAGCTTATGTTTTGATATGCAGATTGTGAGTGATTGTGTTGTGCTCTAACAAAAGAAAATTAAATTTTCTATAACTTTATTTTACGACCTTCTCATAGAACGAGCGGTTTTGCCAATATTTTGCTTCAAACGGGAGCAAAACTAAAAATTTCAATATTTCGGGAAAACTGACTATCTCTGAAAGGCCACAGCTTAGTCGTTATAAGGTTTAGAGAGCTGCAATTAGGCTTAAATTGTTGCAAATTTAATTAGCTTCATTTGTGTAGTGAATGTTACTTGTCGGAAACGCATGATTTATGACTTATAGAGCAAAAAGTGAAAAAAGTCCAAAATTTTCGCAGTTTATCACGTGGTGCGCAGCGAGCACAACTTTTTCGAAGTTGCAAATTGGGATTTACATCACCCTATTTGATCCAAACAACATACCAAATATGCAGCACTACATCGTGCTTTGCGAATTTAATGTTAATATCCACTGGGCTACTGGTTGATGATGGGGTGTCGATGATAATCATATATTTGCAGCCCAGAACTTAGGCATTTCGACTGCTTAGCTTAATGTTCATTGAAGATATGAGAAATAAATAATCCTCGCAAAATAAAATAACCTTTCCAGCATAAAAACGAAAAAATATTTTGTCTATTTTGCGTTTATCTTGATGATATAATCATCTTTATTTCATGTAGGTTTCGTCGAAAGTAATATTATATGCAACTTTCTGTCTCCGTTAAACTGATATTTAAATTTCACGTCAGATAAGTAAACGTTCGCTTAAATGTATTTTACTAGTAATAGGTATGTTCAATTGTTTACTTTTCTAAGGTACAAAAGTCAGCTCATGCGGTTGGACATTCGCACTACGAAATTCACCCCTACCGCTACGCAATACGAGTGCTCTCAAGGTCAATATGTCCAGCCACACTGTGCATTACCTATGTGCTATCCTATCGGTGCTATCGGTTAGGAATCTTATGCAAAGAGGGGAAAGTCTCGCCAAGTCAACAATTTATCGATTCCACTAATATCACAACTTTGCAGGACCTTGAAAAGAGTCATAATCAAATTCAGAATTTACTTCCTGCTAAGCTTCTGAGTAATCGAGTAATAAAATAAATTCAGTAGCCAGTTCCTTTTTCCCAAGGTTAGGGGAAGTCCTGCTGACTCTCTAAGATCGCAACGGATCTTGATGATCGTTACGAGAGACCTTTAGGGTCGCTGCCGTTTGGAAAATAATGTCGTTTCGTAACGCAACCATTAAAATTGTAGAACCATCAATAAAAAAATTACGGCGGCGCGTAGAGCTCTCTATAATATATTTCTTACATTGCTATGCCCTAACTAGGCTTGCCTTTTAATATTTTTTTACGTTTTATACTTAATAACTTTAATTGTGGAATCAATTGATAATTATAAAAAGCGTGTATATTGTTCGAAATGAAATAAAAACAACAAAGAAAGAAAAGCTTAATATGTGTTAAAGCTTTATTTACAAAATCGAAAGTTTTACGTTAAATAAACATTTATTTAACAATAAAAAAATATATTGTGCTATTAAAGTTGATTATACTCGTAATTCATAACAAAATATTCTCTCTTAAACGTTCAAAAATGTCTACAAAAAAAGTTTAATATATATGTAGAGCGTTACGAAACGGGAGTGTACCAAACGGGCGCGACCCAAGTTAGTGACGCGTCTGTGTCCAAGGTGACGTCACGCCGACTTATATCGCCCATCTCGGTCAAGTGCGTCCACAAACTGACCAACCTTCGTACGTACCAAGCGAACGAGATTCCGCTTTCGGTATATATAAAAATATATACACAAAAACCGCCAGTTAAATACTAAACTCTTGATGTTGAAGACGTGACGATGTCGCAACTTTGGTTGACCGTGTTTTTGTTAAGTGCCTGTTTTAATTTGTTCTCGGCTCAAGATTTCGGTAAGTTTACTTAGGACGCTTTTTGCAAGAACTTGAAACTTCTAATTTTAGATGTTAACAATCATGCGTTCAAAATGGTTCAAAGTAATGGTGTAGGGATTAGCTGAATTATTAACATGTAATTTCGCAATGCGTTTTTTCTGGTTATACGTATATAACATGTCATGTGGTTCCTTATGATTTGATCAACCTAAGTTTTCATGAAGGTCTGAAGGAAGACTAAAGCTTCATAACCCAGGGATAGGGAACCAGACAAATACAGTACTGCAAACCCTAATCTACCTGCGAAATGTGGCGATTAAGACAGCACCTCCCGATTACAATATTTGTTTTGGTTCAAAGCTGAATTCGAAAACACACAAAAAAAAACAAAAATTGTTATTGTAATATCAGAATCTACAGTTATAAAACTATGTCAAATCGGTTTAATAACAGCAAATTATATGCCATGCAAGATATTATTTATAAATAATATCAGACTTGGATATAGCAACGCTATAACAAGAACAAGGTTATTCGCGATTACATAAACCAAAAATATACATTTAAATGTAAGAATAAATTATAAAACATATATATCGATTCAACAAGCGATTCCATTTTAATTCGTACTTTATTATTTCACATTAATTTGACTAGCAATTCAAATTTCCTTTGAATTAATAGTTTCGGACGGTTGGTTCCACCGCTAGGTTCCACTAGTGGGTCCATCTGGATTTTCAAGTACTCATGTCTCCACTGTATATTATTTGATTACGTTCGCTTTTGTAAGTTTTCGCATAGATTGGAACTTTTTCCACGTAAATAACTATCTGATATTAAATTTTCCCGTAAGAATATTGAAATAGAACTTTCTTGTAATTTTTCTATTCTCGTACATATCGCTTCTCAGTAAAATAATCGCCTATCGCCTTGCCTAAAGGTTTGCTAAAATCAAAACCAGATACGCACGTTTAAAAAATCTAGTACTTACTTCTTAATGTTATGTATCTTTCAACGAATGTAGCTAATAATATATTTTTTAACGAAACAGAATTTTAGCATGTTTGCTTTTTGTATCTTAAATGTGTTGTAGATACAAGAAAAACTAGTTTTAAGTTTTAATATTAAACAAAATGTTGATCACAATATAAGTTATCTATCAGCTATATTAGTCACAGTGGATTTCATAAGCACTTATTATAATTTAAAACCGTCTTTCACTAAAACCAAAGGCAAGGCAAATGTCCTATTTATGCAAACGATTGTTAAGAATTTAAAAGTGTACTAGGCATGGATTTATATGCCAATTACTTTTATACTTACTATACTTACTATACTATCAATATTTTTTTGTAATGAAAACGTATAAACTTACTTTTTCATTGTATCTATGTATGAACATCGGATCATGTTTTGCGAAGAGCAAAATTTTAGCACCTTTTCTTTTCTATGAAAACGTATTCAATTTTTAGAAGCTAAGATCAAAGAACCCAGTAGATGTCAAGTAATGTCGCAACATTTTTTTATTTGTACTCTAAGGTCGCAACCTTTAATATTGACGCAGGGTCGTAGCGTACGACTCGATTCACAACATATAATATTATTCTCCCCGTGCCAAATCGAAATCAAAACAAACAGGAAAACGGAAAAGCGTGAAAATTGTCCATAGTTGAGTGAACGTGCTAGTGTTGTTGCCATAGCACTAAACTATACAATAGTCAATATATCGAATTATCGACTAGTTACACAGCTTTCGTGGTCGAGTGGTCAGATAATCGCCTAACGTTACGGAGGTTCCGGGTTCGAATCCCGGTGGGGCACTTGTCGAACAAATATTACTTGGTGAGACTTTCCCCAGTTTGGTTAGGACTTTGCAGACTGATAATTCAGCTTATGAGGGCATAACAATGTATGGGTAAAAACCGATTCTACCTTTTATTAGGTAGTGGTGTGCCCACCAGTGGAGATTGGGGAAATATGCGTAAAGGCTAATTAGAGCGTCTCGGTGGCCCAGGGGACCGTTTGTAATCCATTGAAGAGGCGCGTGTTGAACTTTTCCGTGTTTTCGAAGTCATGTGTACGTTTATTGAAAGCTGTTGCGGTAAAGGAAAGCATCACCGTCTTCTTCTTCGAGTCAATCGTCAAGAGATCAGATTTGTTTTGCCCAGTGCTCCGCAACAGAAATGGCGCAATCCGTTGCCCCAGACAGATCCTTCTTGGTGCAGTTGGCCGGACACAAAGGGCATGAGACTAGGTGCGCCATGGTCTGCCTGGGGCCTGGGGGCTCCACAGTCGCAGCTTGTGCGGGATTGGTCAACAAAGGCCCATTTAGCCATGTTAATTCTGTAGCGGCCGACCTAAGTTTAATGACTTCCAGGTCAGCCACTACTGGTTGTGACACGGAGATACCACCGTAAGAAAACTAAGGACTGTAGACCTACCCGCACTGGGCGACGACGTGGTCGACTTCAACATGGTTCAAAAGGATAGGCTCGAACCGAATGTGCGTACCCCTCGGTTGGGCTTAACGTGGTATGTTAACAATAAACTGACTATAGGAAAGAAGAAAAAATATATATCGCAACCTGAATACCGCCCTGTGAGCTATACGAAAACTTAACCAAACCATCCTTGACAAAATACAAAAAATATTAAGTTTTATAGCTATAACTTACAGACTGGTTTAAAAAAAACGAATGCTGGTGGCAATTTAATATATAATCGAGACGTCTGCGTCAAAGAATTGATAAATAAGGAAAAGAGATCGAAAACAAGCAAACACATTGAAATTACTGCAAAAATACGTAATCAAGTTCATATCCTTGAGGATATATCTGAAAAAATCAGGCACACTATGTATAAATATATTAGATTGTTAACCCGTTGAAAAAGTATTATATATCTATATATACAGTAAAAAGTAGCATAATCATCATCCGTCAAATTAACACTTTCTGTTCAGCTGTATAAAAATGAAAACCACACATTTTGGAGATTCGAGCAAAGTATGCACAATAATATAACCTATCCAAGTGGAGGTGCTCCGGATTTCCGTGCTCGCATGAGTCCTGAATCACGGGGCCCTAATTTAGACATGTATTCATTTGACAATTATTTAAGTGTTTGCCAATAAAAATGTCTGAGATATGGATTTTTTTGTCTGTTATTTATCAAATAAGCGTTATACGTTAGAACGTTAAACCAAGCACATCTGAATATACTAATACAACTCTTTAGGAGGAGGTTTTACCCTACTATCAATGCTTAGCTACTGGGTTGGATATCGCATTTGTTGTTAGTTACACTGGTGAACGCTGTCGCCCTTCCCCTGGGTTATGAATTCTGATGGCTTCTTAAGCACTGACAACACCGACTGAAACATTAAGACCGCATTCAAATAGTGTTCCGACATAATACAGGACTAGCTTTCTGCCCGTGGTAACAGTTTTTCCCGTGGGAATGAGGTATTTTCCCGCGGTAAAGGTTATTCTTATTGGGTTAGGGTGACCAATGATACAGCAGAGTTGGAAGCAAAAGTTAATTTATTAATTCTTATTATTTTAGAAAGGTGTGTGTTTAATTTATACAGGCGATCTAGCGACTTGCGCGATTAGTCAGTACGAGGATTTACAGAGGACTGAAAAAGGAACTACACTGAGCCCTTTGGCTACAAAACTGTAACAAAGAACTATTGTTCAATAGTAGAAATATAACGCATAAAAGAGAAAGATTACTCAAGCTAACTTGTTAAAGTAGGATAGATTTATTTTTGTTCATATATACCAACAATTCTGATGTATAAATAAGCATTAAAAATTCATTCAGTATTGTTGTGTGAAAGAGTAACAAACATCCATACATCCATCCTCACAAACTTTCTCGTTTATAGTATTAGTAGGATTTTTGAAAGAAACTTTTCTCAGAAACAGAAAAAAGAATCGACACTTCCATACAGTCATTTTAAGTCAGTCTGTATGGAGGGAGAAGGCAAAATAGATCCTCTTGCTAGCTTGTGTTTATCCACTGAGACACCCTACATATTATTATATAATATCCCTTTTAACTACCAAAAATATACAAATGTGAAATAACCCCACAGGCCAAAATGTTCATGATTAGCTAACGTTTTAGAACCGGAACCATTATTATCTGAATCGACGTAGTAAAAAATAATGTTAATCACAAACGCTTGAGGTAAATTCCCCATATACTTGACAATAAATGTAACCGGTCAATGATTCTGGCAAATCTAAATTAATCTTTTGAGAGAACCGAGTCGAGACATACATACATACATACATAAAGTCACGCCTCTTTCCCGGAGGGTTAGGCAGAGACCACTTCCTTCCTCTTGCTACAATTCAAACACACTTCTTTCGCTTCGTCCACATCCATAATCTCCTCATGCAAACTCGTCGGTTTAAAGTACTCTTGACCCGACCGATTTTGTCGACGAGTCGAGATGAGACGAATCACTAATTGTTTAATTTTTAATGAATTAAAAACATTAAAATAACAATAAACGTTATTATATTGTGAAATTATACTTGTATATATATTTATATTTATATATATTTAGAGTTGATTCTATAATGTATTTACTTATTGACGGTCGATAGTAAAGTTATTCTGTTTTTTACTGTACTGTTTGCCGGAATTGTTGCCATTAGCATGTATCGTACAACGTTGTACAAATTGAAAATATACGCAATTGCCTACTGCAATTTGGTTTTTTGTTGGAGTTGGCCGGTTTTTTGTTAGGTGAGTCAGAGTTAAATTCGCTGCCATAGCACAAGAGAAGCATGAAAGTACGGTCAGATTAAAAATTCACATACATACCTATTAATTTTTTTAAGAATTAACTGTTCATCTGTACGTATTTTTGTTTCATATTTTTGAACCTTTCAACGATATAATTTTTATTTCACAATTTTTAACAATTAATTTTACTTTGCCTTTTGCCTCGTTGAAATATTTAGGTAGGTATGATATGGTTTAAGTTGTTTTTAGAAATTTGAATTTGGTCATGTGCTGAGTGACTGTACTACTTAGTTTGTTTGAAGGAAGACGGACCGTTATGTCGGTTGTTTGATCTTCTGTCTGTAGCTGTTTGTCTCTAGACGACTAAGGTAAAGAGAACAACGTCATAGGTTTTGCACACACGTAAAACACATCGAAAATAATCAATAATATTAAGTAAGAAATTAAGAATTGCACACTATACTTAGCTGTATAATAAAACTGTAGAACTTGAATGTCTGTACATAGAAAAAAAAGCTAAAAACCGGGTCAGTCGAGAAGTAAGAAGTGAAATAAAACATATTATATATTTTTGTATCTCTGTTTGTACGAGGTAATATCTCCGAAACTACTAGACCGATTAAAATGAAATTATGTATGGTGGTACTACGGGTAACACGAAAATGTCAAAGAAACAGCGGTGGACAGCTTAGTTACTTCATAATATTCTACGGCCCACGTCTAAGTATATCTTTATATATCTATACTAATATTATAAAGAGAAAAGGTTTGATTGTTTGTTTGTTTGTTGGCATCGAATAGGCTCCGAAACTGCTGATCCGATTTCAAAAATTCTTTCACTGTTAAAAAGCTACATGATCCCTAAGTAACATAATTCTTTATTCCCACGGGAAAAGTAGTAGGGTGGGCCAGAAGTTTTGATGAAAGTTGATACAGAGATAGGATAGACCTTGGGGAAGGTAACAGACTACCTACCTGTAACCGCGGGACAATAGCTTATTCCCACGAGAAAATGGTAGTTCGGGAGGGCACTTTGGGATTAAAAATAATTTATTATGCTGCCACAAAATAAAACAACCTCCGATATAATTTACAGGAAAGCTAAGAATCTATAAATAAAAAACAATAAAAAAAAATCAGTAAAAAAACATTGATTTAAAAATATATATATACCTACCCGAGCGAAGCCGGGGCGGGCCGCTAGTATTATATATAAATATCATACTGTAAAAAGATTGTTTTTAGTAAGCCTAATCTTCGTGTGTAACGTCATCAATATTCAAGAGTAATAAATTTGCACTCAGTTAAGAAGCAATAAAATAATGTAAACACACTCAACATTAGGTACTAAATATGGTGATTACGGAGCATCTTGTGTAGCATTGACTATTAGCACGAGTGTATCTATATAATAAAACTGTAGAGGTCAAATGTATGTACATTAAAAAAAAGATGAAATCCGAGTCAGGAGGATGTAAGAAGTGAAATAGAACATATCCAGACAATTTTCTTTTTTTTTGTTTCTCTGTCTGTTTGTCCGTTTGTACGGGCTAGTCTCCGAAACTATTGGACCGATTTGAATGATATTTTGCATGGTGGTTCTCTATATCCCTGGTCAACATCTTGGATACTTTTAATCCCGGAAAATTAAAGAGTTCCCGTGGGATTGTTAAAAATTACTACGGAAAAGTCGGAAAACAACGCGAGCGTAGCCGCGGGCAGACAGCTAGTGATAAATAAATAACGAACATAGACACGATAGTTGTAGAATGCAATATACCGATGTTGTTTTGCATTCGTTGCTAACAATTTATACAAATTTTAACCAGTTTTGCATACTTTAAAGAGTTGATATATTCAATTCTGAGATGGTTAAATGGGTTAAACAAGCATCTGTAGGTATCAAGAATTGAGACTTAAAAAACATTTGTTACAACATCACTGTTTTTAAACGTGTTTTTTACTTACATTATTGTCATTCAAAAAAATTTAATGTTCTGTCGTCGTTTAGGTTACCCCCAACAACGAGGTCACAGGCGATACTATCAATATGGCTTCAACCCAAATTATCAATATCAAAATCAAAATCCCAAAGTTACTATCGTCGAAGTACAACCCTACGATAGTCAGAGTTCATTCATTTACCCATCAAACAACAGACAAAGACCAATTTATAGATACTACGACCAATATGGAAGACCAGTAGTAAACCAGAATTATCCAGAACATACGACACCTCAGCAGTGGACGTGGGGTAATAATCAAGGAAGTAATCCCGAACGCGGTGAGATAACAGCTTATGACAATGGAAATAACGATCAACATGTGAAGTTTCCAGGAGATACCAACAGTAACGTTCCTGCTCCAATATATCCTTCCAATGCTAACCAAGATAATTTTGGAGGTGGCGAAAAGGAAGATAATTCCCAAGACAGCACTAAACCAACCACACTACCTGAAGTTCCAAGTGAACTTCCTCCTTTAACCCCAGTGCCAGAGGAAATCCCAACAACGTTACCTCCTCTCAAACCTGTTGGTATAGAGTCTGAACCAGTTTTTACATTGCCACCTTTAACACCAGTACCGCCATCGGATGTCAAGACTGAAGGATCAGCATTTGATGATATAACTAGCACTCTTCCACCACTGACTCCGGTACCTTCTTCCCAATCCAGGAGCAATGTGAACTTCGGATCAGCAGACACATTCAGTAAATACTTCTTCTTTTATAGTGGATTAACGGCATGTAATAAGGTGGGATCTGGATTGAAAATTATGTGTGAAAATTATAAAGCAGGCAGATTTCGGTGTCCGTGTTTAACGTTTTGGTTTGGCTTTGTGTGACTTTCACATCGTTTTGTATCTAATACCTCATATTTCACGTTAACTGTGTTCAGAGTGGTCACCATTAACATTTTTTTAACGCTAATGCATAAGCATCATCATCAAAATCATTTTTTTACTCCATTATTTCCGCCCTGCGGCTCCGCCCGCGCTAAGCCCGTGGGAATGAGGAATTTTTCTGCGGTAAAAAGTAGCCTATGCGCTATTCTGATGTCTAAGCTTGTCACGCCCGCGGCTCGCCTTAGTCTTGGGCGACCCTTCAGGCGTTATGGCAGGGATGAAGTACAGATGATTAAAGTAAGACTTGACGCATAATTAAACTAACACAAGGAGACTAACACAGTACGATTTATTAACCACATTCAAACTTTCCGCACATTACGGATTTAAACTGACACAAGCTTTAAGAAATTATAAATCTTAGGTTTATTATGAAATGGCCGTGTTGGAAGAGGCCTGAAGTATAAGCACAGAAGAAAAAACAGTACTAACAGTGAAGGAAATGAATGAAAAATGACAAATTAATGACAAATGAATTCCAAAATAAAATATTCGAAAAATGGTAAATGCGATGAGAAAATGTCACCTCGTTACAAGCTATAATATTTTTAAGTTTCATTAAAATATATTCAGTAATTTTTGCGTGAAATCCTTATCCATTATCCATGTACAAACTTCAGCGTTTATTAATTATTAGTAGGATCTTCTAAGTATATAAAGAGGTCCCGAATCGGCCAAGCGGCTTGATGATAATTTACTTTAGTTAATAATTTACTTTAGGTAGATCCAAATTTACCCGTCAAAGCAGATAGAACAGCGAGAGTGAGACGCACTTTACTCATTTCAAACCCAATAATTAATATACCGATCGCATCTGCAATTGAACTTGTTAGTTATGAATCAGAACCATGGTCTAAGAAAACAAGGTCTAACACTCCGATCATGCTGTTCATCCTTGTCGAATAACACGCACTCGACAAGGATGACCAGCATGATGTAGGCTTGTGTCAAGTCACGTGATCGGAGTGTTAGACCTTGTTTTCTTAGACCATGATCAGAACCTATTTTAAAAATTAAATCTTCAGAACTATCTAGAAATCAGTTATCAATAACTCACTCACTTATCACTAAGACAAAATAATAAAATGTTTCCATATAAAGTTATGATTTTTAATTCAACACGATGTTTTCCCTATTCGAAGCGTATGCCATATATGTGTTATGGTAGCAGTAAATAGACGTGTAAAAAACTCAATGTCATCCACAATGGCGGAGACTGATTCACAAATGACACCGGTTTGGTTTGTTTAAATGACCTCCCGCTCCAACGCGGGAGCTGCGATTCAAATATCATCGATAGAACATTGATATTTTGATTCACAAATAAAATTAAACTTACATCTTTATCTACGCTTTTAGTAAATTCATCTACGAGTATATAACTAAAAAGCTGTAACATATTTTTCTACCCATCTCGCTACGACCAACGTCCTGTATAAACTTTACATAAAAGTTGTTGCTATTCGTGTTCAACTACCATTCTATTTCCAAACATACCCAATTCTTATAAACAGTTTTTTCGAACAGTTAAGCCAAGAGAACTAAGAATGAAATACAATTTTTCTTTTTGACACCAAAATAGAAAATAGAAGAAAAAATCAACCCATTTATTAATTTATTGTTCCGCATAATAAAAAATGCTATCATATCGCATAGTTCCGCTGTCGCCATGTCGCGGGAACAAAATGTAGGATGCTATATAAATGTAGGTTTGATAACGAACAAACAGACTCAATAACAGAAGTGATATTCATTGTAAATATCGATATATTTAACATCGATAGCCATAACCCCCATCACAAGAGTTGTTCCATCGACAGATCTATGATAACCTGTTGACAATAATATTCATCTTAATGACGTAGGGATTCACCCTGAACTATTCTCATTAGAGTTATGTGATGCATAAGTATATATAACTACGTGTTTAGTCTTGGACTGATTGAGGCCGGATGTTAGGTATAGATGTCTATCTATATAATATAATGTTATCGATTAGCAACTGTAGGTAATAATCATAATTGGTATAATTATTCTATACATACATAATTATAATTGTAACATATTAATGTCTGATTTAATAATAAAGAGCTCAAAAGAATATTCGGGAGCCAAAAAACAGTATTTTGTAATTTTCTCGTAGATTTTTTAATTTTTATTAATGTCCAACTGGATGTTTGTTCGGGCACCATGCCAAAACTGCTGCATTAAACTGGATGCGGTTTTTAAATGGTTTATAAATGGAATGGGCCTGTTACATTCACGAAGCTGTTTTATGTTCATTGCGTAGCTAATACTTAGGTCTCAAAAGTGAATTCCATCGGCCATGTTCAAAAGTTGAAGTAATAACATGCATTTATATATTTGAGAGCGTCGGTGGCCAAGTGGCTAGACCCGTTGACTTCCATTCGGAAGTTCGCGGGTTCAGTCAAACCTCGGCACGTACCATTGTGTTTTCGATTTTCGAATTCATATTATGTACCTACGTTTATTCGACGCTCTTACGGTGAAGAAAAACATCGTGAGGAAACCTGCACACACCTACGAAGAAATTCAAAGGTTGTGTGTGAAGTTGACCAACCCGTACTGGGTCAGTGTGGTCGACTAAGGCCTATTCACCTTGATATCAGGGTAGGCTTGAGCCCCCCCCCGGTGGGGGGACATATTATATGAGCTGTTAACGACGATATATTTGTAATTAACTTTTTCCTAAAAGCATGACTATCTTTTATTTACTTTTTATATTTTCTTTTATTTGTTTAACTATTTAAATCTACAGGACTGTTACCTTATCAAATATTTTTGTGAAAATAATGCAGTCCTAAAAGAAGTAGGTAATTTTAAAGAAAAGTGTGTGGTGTGTTTCAAATATTGATAAATTATAATCGAAGTAATCACAGAACTCCCAATGACGTGCCTTATTATTTTTTATCCTCATCGTGTAGATGGGTCACCAGATAGTGACATCATTGAAAGAGACCATGAAGGTCGGACAATATGTGCAAATGCGCACTGAATTCCAAATGACCAACCAACAGTCCGCGTATGCAATTAACACTGACCACAAGCCTAAACGCACTGATTCTAGACTAAATAGCTAACCCGCGATGATCATTCTTCCCATGGAAATTAGATTTATTTATTTAAATAAATGTATCTAGCTTTTCACCCCACGTTGACAGGTATTCCCTTGGGAAAGAAGTATTTTCGCGCTATGTATAAATAAGCTACTTATATTAATGTAAAGTTTCATTAATTTCCGTCCAGCTAGTTCCAGAGAAGACAGACAGACGGATTTTTTTTAACTCCCTTTATCACTTACAATCAGTTTTTTGAAATCAATTTACAAACACGCCGATTCTTCAGTTTTATTATAGTACTAGCCTCCCGCCGCGGCTCCGCCCGCGTTAATAGTTTATATTATTATTCTTCCGCAAGGTCTATCCTATCATTGTGCCAACTCCGCCGGCTTTTACATTTTTTCCCATGGAAATGAGAAATTTTCCGGCGGTAAATCGTAGCCTATGTTCTTTCCCAAGGTCTATTCTATCTTTGTGCCAAGTTTCACCAAAATCGGTTCAGTAGTTTCGGAGCCCATTCAATTATTAGGAATATTATAGGTATTTTTTTACACCTTGGGTTACATTATTGAAGTTTATAAATAAAAAATAGCCTATGTTACTCAGGGCGAATAGAATGTAGCTTTCTAATGGTGAAAAAAATTTTGAAATCGGCTAATTAGTTTTTCAAACATACACACTCACACACACATAAATAAAAATCCTCTTTATAATATTAGTATAGATGGATTGAAAAGTTTCGAGTTGTTTTCTTTCTGCCTTCGATGAGAAGTAGCCTACGTGCAAATTTTCATTGCAATCCATCCAGCAGTTACGAAAGTTTATTAAATAGTAAAACAATTATTTTTGGGTTCATAATATTATTATAGACAGTCACTTCATTTTTATGTGATTTATTGACGTTAAAAAAGTAATTAAAAAATTCATTTATTTTTATAGGTAACTAGCGGACCCGGCGAACTTCGTGCCGCCACAGAATCAATACATTTATGTTTTGTTAATTTATTTGTCGAATTTAAATTTATTATTAGGCAAAACTTCTGACAGTTCACTACTTAGACGACGGATTTGGGATCGCAGTTGTTGCTATTGACTACCCCGGTAATGTATGAAGGACGCCGCCTTATGGTTCTTTAAGTGGCTATAAAAATAACTAAATAAATAAACAATTAAATACAAATTTACACAATAAATAATAATACTAAACTTATATGTTACGTTTACACTCTAACTTTCGTTCCGAATAGTAAAAGATTTCAGCTTTCCCACCAATTTATGAAAAAAAAAGAACTCTACACTACTAGCTAGCGAGTACCGCAGGGTTAAATAGGTTGTAAGTTTTTTGTTGTGCTTATTTTATTTGTTATTAGTGTGTATGTAGTGCTCGCTCACTCTGTTTAAGGTCTCGGCTGAAAATCAGCGCTGCTAGCTCACCTCGCTGGTAGCATATGCTGAGACGAGACCTTTTTAGCATAGTTTGTAAGTTGTCATGTCTAAGTGTTTATATTACTATTCTTTGTTTATGTCTATGTTTGTGTATATGTGCTATGCTAAATAAAGATATTTCTATTCTATTCTATTCTATTCTATACTGGCACACAAAATCTGGCTGTACGGGCCCTCTGATCACAGGCCAAGAAACACGATGCCACTTATGAAAAAAAAAAAAAACAACCGAGCCGTGTGTTTTCTTCTGCTTATCAATGGCGTTCTGAATTTGAATTATAAAATTTTTGTATGGGAAAATTTGTTTTGCTTAAAACTTATATTTTAGAAAACTTTATCAATATTTTATTTGCCTATATGTTGACCAGGATGGAGCCGAATAAATTAAAACAAAGATCATGAAAATTAGTCGTGTTAGTCACAACACATAAATAACTCGAAATCGGTCTCGAGTTATAAGTGTTGTAACTAACACGACTTTCTTTTATATACATACCTACCTATATAGAATTTTGATATCATATCATATTGCATGACTTGATTTTTATATCAAATTAATTCGAGTAACGCACTTCATTAATATATTTTAAGGTGTGGGTGAAGCACTAAAACTGGCTGGCTGGCATGTTTTAAGTAAATTACACTAGTAAAAAAATACCCAAAACATTGCAGGACTTCCTACGAAAATATTTACTTCAGGAAAGACTTTGTCCAGCAGTGGACGTCTTTAACTCAGATGATGATTGTACAGTAGGTACTAGGCAGCACATGCGGCTGGACTTGTTGACCTTGAGAGCGTAGTATTCCGTAGAAGTAGGGGTGAATTTCCTAGTGCGAATGTCAACAACTGCATGTGCTGGCTTCTGTATCTTTACTTACATAACCGCTCAACAGTCCGCTGCAGTATTTATTGTTAGTTATTTAAATTTTTGTTGTCTGTCGTCGTTAATAGCTCATATATGTCCCCACCGAGGGGCTCGAGCCTTCCCCGAGGCTCGTTGCCTGTATTTTCAACATGAAGTTTCTTTTATTATTTATGTTGTATAAAATTTATGCTCAGCGAATTTATTTGCGAACGTTTTAATTTATAATAATCCTATTTAGTATAATTAAGTAACTAAGTACCTAATTAATTGGTTATGCTTGGGCGATTAGCGGATTGTGTATCAAATGTTACTTATGCAACAGAAAAATATCTTTGTTTATTTGCCACGTGCTAGTAATAAGCGAATAATATGCATTTGATAATTTAAAACATTATTCATATACTCGTAATTTAGTATTATTATGACTGATCAAAATAGGATTAAATAATAATATGTGTGGTTGCATCAATTGGTTGGTATAGAAATGCGTTCACACTATGTGACAAACAGAAACCAAAAATTCCTACTTCCTTACTTCTTTCTTTTCTTCTTCGAATTCAAATTCTTTACTTCGAATAAACACTTTTTGAATTTTGAATTTCCTATCACACTGATGTGACAAAGATGAACTAAAATTCCGGTCTCTCACACTGGTGGATGAAAGAAGGGCAAATATTCCTCTTCTTTCTCTTTCACATTGGTGTGATAAGAGTCCGAAATGATTTATTCTAATCCTCAGGCGAGCCTTGCGAAGTGGATGGAGTAAAAGGCAGCTGCATCCCCCTTTCGAATTGCGAAACCTACTCCAAGCTGCTGGCTCAAGCCAGGTCTAACCCGCAAGTCGTGGGGCAACTGAGAAGAGCCCATTGCGGCTTCGATGGGTCTACGCCAAAGGTTAGTCTGCTTTTCTTCTCCCGTGTTAGTAGTATCAAAAACTGTATCCAAGATGTCTCTTATCGTAGAATGTAAGTAGATTATTTTATTTTTTAGAGTTCCGCACGTTAAAATAGTAAAACTGGCACCCTTAAAGGATCACTCGTGTGTATACCTGTCCATCCATTTGTTAAAGCCAATTTTCTGCAAGAGGCGATATGCAATAGGTAATAATTAGTGATCTCTGGAGGATGCTTGTGTGCAATGGTGCAATGCGACAGTGGACGTCTTTCGTAAAATTATGCAATACCTATAGTTTGAATAAAACCGTTAGCCCGTTCACTATACAGTAAGAAATATTTTGTGCAGAAAGAAAATTCTACTAGATTTTCATCCTGTAGCGTGCAAGCATCTATCCAAGTTGGTTTAAACTGCGGAAAAATCTCATATGCGATCCCCAATCGTCGAAAAAGTGTAGTCAAAATGTAGACTGTAACTTACTATGTAATGAACCAAAACGGCTATTGTATATTGCCAATTTTTGTATGTTAATTAGCTTAAGTTATTCTTGAAGCCAGTTTTTTTTATTATGAGGTGGATATATTAATATTCTATTATAAATGTGACCTTTTAAATTGATAATGTTTTGAATTTATTCATACAGATTGACTCGACCAACTGACAGTTTGTATGAAAACTAACGGAAAGTAAAAAAAAACTATTTTGAAAACTTCTAGAACAAAATTTGGTGCAGTTTCAATAAGCAGAGTTATCTACCGAGCCAGTTTTACTATACTGGCTGCAAGTTTGGCAAAATTTAGTTCACTTCACTTAGCGAGTGGATTTCGAGGTTAATCTACCTCACAAACCCTGGTGTCAGATTCATTGAGCCGCCTAGGGCTTCTTACATCATTACATGGCTCATGTAACGAATACATCCGTAGATAGTAACTGGGACCAACGACTTTACGTGCCTTCCGGAACACGGAATACTTACTACTTAGGATATAGGATACTTAGTCAAATCCCAAATAAACTTATTCCGGAAGCGAAATCTAATAACTTCTCTATTCAAACTGTGCGATTAAAGTTTTTTTTTTTATGGGAGTACATTTTTGTTTTGTTTTTTAGTTATATGACCACTATCCCGATGGTCCACCGTTCCGATTTCTTGTTCAGCCATATCCTTGTTGGGCCACTTCACTGCTCATCCACTTCTATTTTCGTATACTTTGGTTTGTTTTATAAAACTTTTATTTATGAATCCCACAGGTGTGCTGTCCAGCCCCGGGTATTCCCGACAAGCCCCCCGCGGAAACAACGACGTCCGTCGCCGCCCCCCTCCCGATCCCTAGCGAGAACCCTAACACGCCTAACACTGACGTCACAGGTGACAGCGACTTCGTGAGCGAGCTTCCGAAACCGCCAGTCTGCGGCCGGGCAGATCCCACCTTTACAAAAGTCGTAGGAGGAATCGATGCCAAACTCGGTAATAATCTTCAATCTCACCCAGTATTTACTATAACAGCAACTTTACAAACGTTAACTTTATAAATGAAACCTAAACTGCTGAATGGATCGCGATATATTACAGGGCGGTGGATGGCATCACTTAGCAAAGTGATGCCACAATATAAGCATTATATCACAAAAATATATGAAAATTATATTATAAAGATATCAAATCCCTTTTAGTCAACTCGTGAATAGTGTAGTTGGCTGTGTATAGACTTAAGTTTTAATTATGTTACTATTTCAGTAATATTTTGTACACCGCTGTTAACTGTTCCAAATAAATAAATAAATAAATAAATCCCACACGATTTGAGCGTTAACAAATGCGTGCTGAGAAGAAAAACAATGTCAACTGTAACCTCGCAAGCTGGAAACCTCAACAGAACAGTTTTTTTTTCGATCTTATATGCCATGATTCCTTGATAAATTATGCTGATGTATATTTGTAGGAGACTTACCCTGGATGGCTCTCCTCGGGTATAAAAAGCGGAACAACATCGCTTGGCAGTGCGGAGGATCCCTGGTGTCTTCAAAGCACGTGATTACGGCAGCTCACTGCATCTACGGCTTGGAGAAATCTCTGTAAGATTTAATACAATGTAATACAAATATCCTTTAATGATACCAATTATTTGAAAAAAAAAACTTTCAGACGAATTGAAATCCTTATCTTTTTTCAGAGGTGCTAATTGTAATAATATTAATAACTAGCGACCCTCCCGGCTTCGCACGGGAAAATGGTGATTATGGGTTATCCTTAAGTATAATATGCATGGATTATACATATAAACCTTCCTTTTGAATCACTCTATCTATAAAAAAAACGCATCAAAATCCGTTGCGTAGTTTTAAGGATTTAAGCATACATAGGAACATAGGGACATAGGGACAGAGAAAGCGACTTTGTTTTATATTTTTTGTAGTGATGATTCAATAGGTGACCTCATTGCAAGATTATCAATAGCTTCCAGACAACCAATTACATGCATTGGCCGAAGTAAATCTGATTTATAAGACTCTTTCTTACGCTCTATGTTAATACCAGCTTTTGGCCTTTTGCGTAAAAATGTCATTTCATTATCTATCTTGCACTGGCATATTATTAGGTAGATTTACAGACCCTCCACACTGGCGTCTTTCGAGCGGTGTATGATATCATAGCACAAAATAAAAAATTCCAGAAAGTCCACTCCCGCCGTCCTTAAAATTAACTACATAAACTTGGTTGACTCGCTAGGGTTCTTACTGTACTAATTCGGCGCCAATTGGTTAAAAGGAGTTGAGATCTACAAGAGAAACTTAATTCATAGCCGTTCGAAGTGATAGTAAAATAGATCCTTTTTTCTTTTTGAGGTTAAGTTGTGTTTGCGAAAATTCGTTGTGTTCCAAAAAAACGCAGCGCTGGTATCGCTTCGACGTCGCGTCGACGCTAGAAAGACGGTCGAAAGACGCCAGTGCGGGGCGTCTGTAAAAATATGATGATGATGATCCTTAATTCCGACCATAAAATAATTATTTTTCCAATTTCCTTATTACAGTGGAAAAATTCTCACGTGAAAATGTTAGTGAGTGAAACCGCAGCAGCGCAGGGCAAAAGTATTACCTATTGTTATGAATAATTTAAAACTCAAGCCAGTATCAAATTAATATGATACGAGTATATCTTTGACAGTAATAGCGCCAACACGAATTACGGTTATTTATTAGTAAATGCAAAACAGGATCTAGATTTAAAATTAGAGTGATTTGCAATAATATGCGACGCAGTTTTCCTTGATCGTAATATTATCGTAGAAGACGTATCATTTCAAGCATTTTTAAGAGATTCTACATAACTAACCGAAACGTAGAGTTCTCCAAAAGTAATCAATCCTCACCATTAATTAAATAATATAATAAAAAGTAACCCACGTAAAATGTCTGTTCTAGCATACTTAGGGGCCGTCACGTGGGGCTTGAATGGCGGGGGGAGGGGTTTGACAAAAATCACGAAATATCACAAGGGGGATTAAAAATGCTAAAAAAAAACCATCTGATTAATGCACGGCCCCTTATAGAAATAGCATCGGTGGCCTAGTGGCTGTTGTCTTCCGTATGGTATGCGCGAGTTCAATCCTCAAAAGGAAAAGTCACAAAGTTTTGAAATCTAGGCACACACTAATAAACAAGTAATCTATAATTTAAAGCGGCGGTACGATATTAGCTTGAAGTTTGAACAGAAGTAGCAGGTCCGCGCAGTTTTTGCGCTGTTGTGGAGAAGAACCTGCCTTTTTTCCTTTCAACTTGGCACGTTCCTATGTGTTTTCGATTTTTGAACTCATACTTATTTTACTTTATTCCTTCGCCTTCAAGGAAAAGATCTTGAGGAAATCTGCACACGCCTACGAAGAAATTCAAAGATTGTGTCTGAAGTAGACCATCTCGCACTGGACCAGCGTGGTTGACTATAACGCCCGGCTTGAGACGCTTAAGGGCTATTAAAGATACTTATTCATAGACTGAAATACGATAATGATATTTTTGATGCGTACCTACCGAATTATTTTGCCAAAGGTTTTAGTTTTGGTTTCCTATGAACTTACAAAATCTCTGTACACCCCGTTTGGAAAACGAGCGTGTCTTGTATAATATGTATGAACTTACAATTTCCGAACACCTGTTTCCAGCTACGTGGTCCGTCTCGGCGAACTGGATCTAGCCAGCGAGAACGATGGCGCCAACCCGATTGATATTCTCATCAAGAAGATGACCAGTCATCAAGACTACAGCCGGAATACCCTCACCAATGACATCGGCATGCTGGTGCTGCAAAGAGAAATACAGTTCACTGGTCAGTTGATATGTATCAATATTGTCAAGGTTGATTTACAAGAGGTTATGATTGGTTGTAAGAGAAAAATAATTAGATCGCGATGAAAGGATACCGCACCAGTCAGTTCTACAATAGCAGATTATTCTTCAGTTAATTATTCCTGCTTTTATACAATACTAGCTTTCTATACGGCACAGCCAGTGCTCAGTTTTTTCCTTGGAAATGAGGGATATTCTCGCGCTAAAAGGTAGCCTATGTGTTATTCTGATGTTTAAGGTACAGGTATTATTGTAAAGTTTAATTAAAATCTATTCAGCTGTTTTTGCGTGAATGCGTAACAAACATACATCTATCCATCCTCACAAACGTTCGCGTTTATAATAGCTAAAACGATGGTGATATGTATGTATGGTATTTGAGAAATTTATATCCGTGTCAAAGCAACTCTGCTACCATATTATGTTAGTGAGGGAAGAACATTCTATAATAGTGGAAATATTTCAGGGGTATCTAAACTGGGCTGTATTAATAAATCTTAATAATTCACAATAATAAACATCATCAAAAGGTGAAAAAGACTGATTAATCCGATTTAAGAATTGTATTTTTCGAAACGACAATTTCCTTGTTATTTCAGACCAAATATTGCCGATCTGCATACCAGCCACCAGGGAACTGAGGGCTAACACATTTGACAAATATAATCCATTCGTCGCTGGCTGGGGAGCGCTTAAATATAGTAAGTTTCTATTATAGTCATGATTTCTTCTAAATTATTAGATATTTATATTATACTAGCTGTCCGCCCGCGGCTATACGCCCGCGTTGTTTTTTTTTTTTTTCGAATTTTTTACCTTTAAACCTTCCCTGGACTTTCATGAATATTTCAAGACCGAAATTAGCCAAATCGGTTCAGCCGTTCTCGAGTTTTAGCGAGACTAACGAACAGCAATCCATTTTTATATATAAGAAGAAGATAGGTACCTAACCAATCCTTGCCTAATAGACTTGATTTGACACTTAGGTATTCGAGGAACCCAAGCACTGAGCCTCTGTGACCCGCGTCGGTCGGTCATATCATAACCGAGTATGTTTAAGCATTTTCTATGGCAATTCTACTAAACTGTGCCCTAGATACGACCCAGCTGGTTCCAAAGAAATATTTTATTTTATTTCAGGCAGACATAGTCTCAAAAGAAGGTATACGTACGTATACGTATAGGCAATAGGTACCTATACTAGTAAAGTAACGGTATTCTGTGGAGCGTTTTATACTCGTACATGAAGGAAAAAAAAGTTCGCTCTCCGCTCTGAGCGCGAATTTTTTTTTCTTCATGGTTTTATACATTTTATGGTTATTTTCTATGGATTGTTTTCTGAGTATTTGTACATGGTGTTTCCTTTTTTAAAATTAAATAGGTATATCAAAGGTGCCTGTAACATACATTGCGTCATCTTTCTATATAACAGGCTGTATATTATGAACTCGGTCTGCCGCCATTTCCCGCGCCTGCGGGTTCGCACTGGGCCGTAAGCCCGAGATCTCCAATAAACCAGGACGTAACAAATTAGGTACCTAGTGCCAAAAGGGTGTTTAAACCTTATGCAGTAACTATTCAACCAACTGTTATTTTTTATAATTAATTACAATAGTTTTTAAAATATTTATCGAAATCGTCATTCCGACTTCCAGAGGGACCGTCAGCGTCAATCCTACAAGTTGTCCAACTGCCTGTGGTCGCCAATGACGTCTGCGAGCAGAGATACTCAGCATATAGAGGGGTAATTCCGCTTTTGAATAAATAAATGTAAACATCGAGTGATTTGTGTTTTAGCACAGGTCGGTCACTCCATATGTGCGTTTTGACAAGCTACTTCTTTTTGAATAACAACTGAATATCAACTACAAGTCAATGGCGCTAGGCGCTATATAAAACACCCCCGAACACCCCTGGTAGAGTAGAGTCCCGCGGTGCATGCGGGGTGCGGGGCGTGGGGCGCTATGTTGGTCAGGGAACTCATTTTACCGCGGGGGGGTGAGTGTCCATTCTGTACGGGTTAGTACTATTATTTTCTTCTGTGGTTTTAGTCTAGTGTTCGTAAGTTTATTAGAGTGTGAGCCTCAAACTGGTTATAGTTTAACCGCATTCGCAGTGAAATTACTTACAATACAACGTCCATTGTATATAGTTGTACCCCACATTGCTCTCGAACTGATAGGGATGATTATGATTTGTGGAAGAGGGATTGGGCGAGAGTTCATCCCAAAAACCACTGCGATTCGAGAGAATTTATTGGGATATAGTAGTTATCATGTTAAGATCTCCTTTCTACATTACAGTTATTTTATTATAGTTATAAATATGTATTAGTATATTTATGTTATTTATTTTTATTTTATTTTATTTATGTAACGTTTTAAGTATTCTAAGTACCTTTATAATTTAAGTATTGTATGTAGTCTATTTATGTCAGTGCCACCAACCAGCGCTGTTTAGCATTTTTCGCAATTTCCTGCTTGGTTGCCTGGAAGAGATTGCTACTTTAGCAATAAGGCCGCCTATTGGCTTCTTATGTTTCACTATGTAAAATTGTATTCGTACTTTTAAGTTTTGGTGTCAATAAAGAATATTTGTTTGTTTATCTTTTCAATTCGCAACTACACAGTGTAGGTACCTATAATCCTTTTAGTGGAAAGCTAAACCGGGTAACACGAAGTTACGATTTTCAAATTACAAGTACAATTCGAATTACCATTCCGTAGTAAAATATATTATATTATATATGTATGACAAATATTCAATTAAATATTATATCATACTGCCTACAAGATTACTACCAAATTGTTTTTGTAACTTGTATTGTAAATTGTAGCTTCGTATATTTGCCCCCTTGGAATTGACGTCAGGAAAGAAAATTATAAAAGACCAAGGTATACCAAGGTATAACATAACAGTCCCTGGTTCGTGTTCGTTAACAGCTCATATATGTCCCTGGTGTTTTTGTAAAAATATGTAGGAGGTGTTTGTAATAACATTTTATTTTTTCTTTCAGCAAATCACAATAGACGATCGTGTGCTGTGCGCGGGCTACGATAAGGGTCAGAAAGACGCCTGCCAGGGTGACAGTGGAGGCCCACTCATACAACCCATTGTAAGTTCTTAATTCATGTTTACTTGAATGATTATTGTAGTCCTTGTTGCAAATTTTTGCTGTTGTGGGTGGGCTTTATTTACTATAATTCAGAATTTTAAAAATTTAAATAATTAGTCAATATTTTTTTATTATAACTTCTCTATGTTTAAATCCTACGTGCTTTAATGTGTATTTAAATGCACGCGTGCAATGCATGCGTGCTTTGTGTGTGAATTTTTTTTTATGTGTGTTTTATAGTAGTATAAAATGCTCAACGGATTGCGATAGAAATTAACTGGAAGATAGATGGCTTGTGATTTTTTGAAAAAGACGTAATAGTCATTCCATTCGCTGTAGAGAGGACTGACACCCTTATCCCCGTGTTTTCTATACACTACCAATAAATCTGTGTATTAACTTTAATGTAGCACTATGAAATATATATATTTGTTTTTATGGCAAGACCTTTAGGCCAAGTCTTATTTAGTATCACTTCACTTCACTTCTTTAATGTTTATTAAACGTATTTTTGATATATTTGTAAATGTAAATCACACTGATTTCAGGGTAGGCTCGAGCCCCTCGGTGGGGACATATATGAGCTGTTAATGAAATCACACCAGTGGCGATTATGAGTTTTACCGTCTAAAATAGCTCTATCACCCCCTTTCGCCTCTTTAAGGGTATTTTTAAACTAGTGGGTCCGTCCTGTAGTCATAGCGAGTCAACCTGCATACAAAATTTCACTTGTATCGGTTAAGGAATGTCCATAAGGAGTGCAAACAAAATCTTTAACTAACGAACCAAATCCAAAAATGTCACGAGAATGTAGAGAACCGAGAGATGGAACAGAAGGACAAGTCATACGGCATTTTAGCGCAAGATGAAGTTAATAAACGATTTCTTTCTTTCACAGTACGACAATGAGGAATACAAGATTTATTATTACCAAATCGGAGTAGTGTCCTTCGGTAAGAAGTGTGCTGAACCCGGTTTCCCAGGGATATACACCAGGATGACCACCTTTGTGCCCTGGATTGAGGAGCACATGCTGGGACCCAACGCTAGAAATCTGTGATCTTCATAGTCTGTGCCACAAGACTCTTTTTTATAAGAATTAACACTGGTTGAAAGCTATTTTTTGGAAAAAATGTATTGGCAGATTTTTAGTCTCTTAAAGATTATGACCACGTTTTGAGCACGCTAACAACGTGCGAGATCCTCGGGGAGGCCTTTGTCCAGCGTGGGACGTCTTTATGTTGCACATATTATGTGCGTGTAACTTAGCTGAGTGCACCAAAATGTACTATGGATGATAACTGCCATTTTATCCATTGAACTATTAGTACGAGTACTAATTGGCCGACTACTAAGTACTAATAGTTCAAAGGTAATCATTATGCATCGATTCGACGTTGTCAACTCGTAATTTTCCAACTAAGGGTTAAAACTTACAAGGCGTATCACATCTTATCTTTATTCACTAGCTTATTCGAAAGAAAGTGCTTTATCAGAATCGGTAAGCAATCGCGCTAATTTGTTTAAATAAAATAAAATAATTAACATGTCTTGTCGATAATGTCATGCACAATACAAGTATGACAAAATCGTTACTTAAACTTTCAAAGGAAAATAGACCTTTTTACACCACAACGTACAAAAGTGTCCAACGGGTAATAAAGCAATTTTCTGGTCAACTTTACGTTGCTGTGATAGGTCGTAGTCCGCACTAGTTTAAATTAATATTGTACGAGCAATGACTGGCATATAGAAAATAATTGTTAATTAAATAAGGCCTGCCGTTTGCCATCGTTTAGGCGTATATGTTCGCTCCTTTTAATCGGGAAACGAACTCGTGGTCAAGTCGAGACAAAAAATCTTTTAAATTTTTTTGTGAATATATTTAAACATGTTCTCTTCACGAAAGTGCGTCAAATTCTACGACCAGTGAGTGAAGGGCATCCCTACGTGGAAGTCCTTTAAATACATATACTTATTACTTAATGAATTGGAAAACTGAAAACAAATAGAGGTTCGTGGTGAGTGATCAACCGTAGTTTCTTGGATAAGAGGCAACGGTCTAACGTAGCCACTAAACCACCGACACTCTTTTATTATTATTTATATTACATAAGTAAGTACATAAATTAACTTATATAATAAAAAATGTGTTAATGTTTACACTATCATGACAAAAATAATGTAATGACTACAATATGTAATAAATAAAATTATCCCACATTAATTTTATGGTCTTCACTTTTGTTACCCCAGCAGCGTAAGTAGCAGTGAAACATACGGATGTTCCGAGTTCAAATCTTTGTGGGAAGGAGTCAACAAAGAGGCTGAACAACTCCTTTCCCCCCTCCCAAGTCGAGTGAGTAAAGCTGCTCACCACCACGAGGCCGCCATATTATAATAATATCATTTTCTTAGTGTATTATAAGGACTACTTTCGGTATTCCGTGGTATACCTAAGCCTGTATTTCTACCAGCCATCAGGGAGGAATGTGTTACTAAAGAACCGATAGATTCGCTTAATTTACTTGGACTCGGACTGGTAACTAATACCTTCCACCTTCGCCACTGATTCCAATGTTTATACGGTTACTGTCACTGTCATAATAATAATAATATGTGGGCTACTTGTAGTGACAAGTACTAGGTATGTGCTTGGCTAATAAGCCCGTGTCTGCCCAAATGGCTACTAAGACACTTCACAAGATGCAGTAGGCTTTCTATGTAAGTAGCGACAGGCTCGAGAAGCTGTCAAACGCGACATATTGACAGAACTACTATGACTCTAATGTCACTATGTCGCGTTTGACAGCTTCTCGAGCCTTTTGCTACTTACATAGTAGGCCTACTGGAACATCTCCACGTCATCATTTAATGTTATTATACGTCATGTTCATGTCACGTCCACTCCACAGGTATTATAATAACGCAGCGCGAGAAGCTCGAAAAACTGTTAAAGACGACAATGACGAATAGATAGGTAGTACCTAAGCTGTTTTGTTAGACCTCAATTTCGCAGATTTTTGAAACTTCTCAATTTATGGCATTGAGGAATTACGAGTATGTACAGTAGCCAGCACATGCGGCTGGATATGTTGACCTAGAGAGCGCCCGTATTCCCTAGCGGTAGAGGTGAATTTCGTAGTACCAATGTCCAGCCGCATGTGCTGGCTTCTGGTACAAGTACTAGAGAACACACCTCGAACTCTCGAACACATTCTGTCACGCGGGAAAGGAAAAAATACAAAAGACAAACGCCATAGACATAGACATGCACAGAAACGACACATCTCGAAAATTCTGCCTATAAAATAATTTTGTTATAATCGGCGTTTTCAATAAAACAACAACTAACTATAACTTACATCGGGCAGAATGATTCAAGGATCCATCAGCGGTGCTCTTCATAATTTCGTCCAGCCACCCAGCTCAGTTTCATCAAGTTTGCTTCTTGGTCTAATATTCTTTTCTCCGTTTGCAGCCTTTCAGCAATAGGTAATCGTAGAAGTTGTTTTTAAAACTCAAAGAAATTTTTCCACACTTGGATCTAAATTAATAAAAAGTTAGCCGATGGATGTTTTCCAATCTCTCTGATTTCCGATTTACCGCCAATATTTTTTTTTTCGTTGGCGTCTGATTGGTTGCGTTTTGCTATTTTTTACCTTTCTAGCTCATTTTATTCCGCTATTTGGAAAGTTATTGTCGGTAATCCAAATCATAACTGATTGTAACTGATCCTTGTATATTAACATAATTTTATAATATTCTACGTAATAAAACAAAATTTTTACATTTTTGTTCATCTATAACGAAAAGCAACGTCGAATCGCAACTAACGTAACGAACTGAGCAGTGAAGGTACTCTTGTAATTAATCCTGATCCTTATACTTATTTCTTAAAGCTCAAAATTTGGCTACAATCGCCATACAAATCTTGTGCCCTATAATCTAATAGGGTACCCTATAAAATAAAGGGTTAAGATATCACAAACAAGGCGTAATAAAAGAACAGTAGTGTAACGTAACTTAACTCTAAGAGTTCTGTTAAACTCTTACATAATAAGAATAAATTTATTCATTACCATAATGAGGGATTTTCAGAAGGATTTTTTTTTATTTAAGAAAAAAAAGGTTCTATTGACTCAAATAGATGGGGTTTTTTTACGCGGGAATCGAGAGGAAATGGCAGGTTCATTATTTCGTTCTTTTTAAAATTAGTTTTTCATGGTAATTGTGGTGTTAATATAGTGGAATTAGTGCGATAATGTGCCGCTAAAGAAGAACTATTCAATGAAAGTGAGAAATAATGAGTGGTTAGCTGTTTCTGGTTTGATACCCCGCGTAAAACTTCAGTGTCATTGGAATGTAAGAACCACCCTTGCATTTCAATGATCCCGTAACAAGAAATGAAACTACTGAAGACGTTTAACATGGATGCAAGAAATTACTAAAGACGACGAAATGAAACTGAAGAAATAATGACTGAAGATGAAGACATTAAACTTGGATAATGCAAGAAACTACTAAAGACTAGGCTGTATGGGCTTAGATCCCTTTGCCTTTCCCATAAGGGAGAAAGAAACAAAAAAAATCAAATAGATGGCGTGCATGTCGAATAAAATGTCAAAATCGAGCTTGTCAAACCCATGAGGGCAGATAAAAAACTGGCAACACTATTGTTGTCACGTCAATCGTCCGTCAGTTGTCACACACTTTGTTGTGTTTTATTTTCGTATCGTTTTACGTTTAAATTTTTGATTCGTTTTACCAGTGACCTTTTTGCGACAAAATTTTGTGATTTCTTTTTCTACCTTCAAGCACGTCTATTTTGCTTGACGTAAGAGTTAGTGCAGTGCCATCTCTTATGACCATAATGGTTAGAAAAGGTTGAAATATAGTTCAAATGAAACCTTTTTTTGGTTTTTAGAACTGTCGAAATGAAAATCCCTCATTCATTATTTTCAAGCGTATAAGAACCAGCTCAAGCGCCAAAGGGTACGCTGAAGTAACGTTGACCGTTGACTTGACAATTGACATTGACACCGACAGTGTGGTGTGACAGTGACAGGGAGTTTTACGCGGGAATCGAGAGGAAATGGCGGGTTCATTGTTTCGTCCTTTTAAAAATTAGTTTTTCATGGTAATTGTGGTGTTAATATGGTGGAATTAGTGCGATATTTGCCGTTAAAGAAGAACTATTCAATGAAAGTGAGAAATAATTTGTGGTTAGCTGTTTCTGGTTTGATACCCCGCGTTAAACTTCAGTATCATTGGAATGTAAGAACCACCCTTGCATTTCAATGATCCCGTAACAAGAAATGAAACTACTGAAGACGTTTAACGTGGATGCAAGAAATGACTAAAGACGACGAAATACGAAATGAAACTGAAGAAATAATGCCTGAAGTCATTAAACTTAGATAATGCAAGAAACTACTAAAGACTAGGCTGTATGGGCTTAGATCCCTTTGCCTTTCCCATAAGGGAGAAATGAAAGAAAAAAAAAAAGTGACAGTGACAGTTCGACGTTCCGATCGATAAGAAAATTGAGAAAGTGAGAAATAATGAGTGGTTAGCTGTTTCTGGTTTGATACCCCGCGTTAAACTTCAGTATCATTGGAATGTAAGAACCACCCTTGCATTCCAATGATCCCGTAACAAGAAATGAAACTATTGAAGACGTTTGACATAGATGCAAGAAATGACTAAAGACGACGAAATGAAACTGAAGAAATAATGACTGAAGATGAAGACATTAAACTTGGATAATGCAAGAAACTACTAAAGACTAGGCTGTATGGGCTTAGATCCCTTTGCCTTTCCCATAAGGGAGAAAGAAACTAAAAAAAAAAAAAAATAAGAAAATTGAAAAAAGGCCGGAAGGTTTTACGCGGGAATCGAGAGGAAATGGCGGGTTCATTGTTTCGTCCTTTATAAAATTAGTTTTTCATGGTAATTGTGGTGTTAATATGGTGGAATTAGTGCGATAATGTGCCGTTAAAGAAGAACTATTCAATAAAAGTGAGAAATAATGAGTGGTTAGCTGTTTCTGGTTTGATACCCCGCGTTAAACTTCAGTATCATTGGAATGTAAGAACCACCCTTGCATTTCAATGATCCCGTAACAAGAAATGAAACTACTGAAGACGTACATGGATGCAAGAAATGACTAAAGACGACGAAATGAAACTAAAGAAATGACTGAAGATGAAGACATTAAACTTGGATAATGCAAGAAACTACTAAAGACTAGGCTGTATGGGCTTAGATCCCTTTGCCTTTCCCATAAGGGAGAAAGAAACTAAAAAAAAAAAAAAAAAATTAAAAAAGGCCGGTTTCGCTTTTCGATGACGACGCACTAAATTTCCAGTAAAATCGTGAAATTATTATCTCTTTAGTTGTAAAGTTTATCACCAAGTCATAATAATGGCTGAAAGCGGCGACGGAGATAAGAAGGTGCGTGTGACTTTATCTATAACGAGTCAAGTATTTGTGTTATCTCCAGTCAATACTGTGGCCAAGCTTCAAGTCGACCTTGATTTGGCTTAGAGGTCACAAATAAATCCTCACTCAACTATATTACGCAAAACTTGACGTAAATATATCTATAATGTTTTTGTCAATCATTACATTCTGTAGGTATCTGCAGTAGAAACATGAGCTGCTAACTTTGCTTCACTGTCCTGTAAAACACACCCTTAGAAACAAACAAGTATTGATTTTTAACATGGATGCCATTCCAGTCAAGCAATTTTTAATCATTTAGAAAATTGAACAGCTACCTATCGTAATAAACTGACCAGTTAATAAGTACAATAATAATTTGATAAACAATTCAAGATTTTGAGAGCATTAAGTATCTACTTAGCTAGGCAGTATTTTTTATTCAAGATATTGTGTTGTCATATCAATAATGGTGTGCTTGGGAAAGGTCACAAATAGGTTATGACCTGAACCTGACCCTAGCAATTAAACATAATATACAGCGTAAAGTACATCTTTTGAAAATGTAGAGCACTTCATGGCCTATATTGTTTATTCTTAGCATCAAACAATGGTTACACAAATACTTAAAAAGAGTTAATATAATGGGCTAAGATTTGTTTGATAAGGACCTTTGTTGCTTGGTAAATACTTATATATCGAGTCAAAATTTTTATATGGTCCTAACCACTAGTCACCTAATAAATAAAACACTTCTATTGTTAGAAAAAACCTGCAAAAGATTAATATATATCTGTATTACCCAGTAGAGAAAGCATATCATAAGCGTACGGGCAATTGCTGGGGCTAATCTGAAAATCAGCGCTGTGGCCCTGGTCGCGGCAAAAGCTGAGATCTAGCCCTGTTTGACATCGCACTACAACACAACTATCGTGCCTGTATAATGTGTATAGTGTCTTTTATAAAAAAAAAAAATATCTAAAAAAATTACATAAAATTATAATTTTCTATTTCTACAATAATGATGGTTGGTTAATCACAATTTTAATTAAAAATAAGGATTTAAAGGGCTAAAGAACCTATAATGTACAGAGCAAATATCTTGCCAATTGCTAATTTTTATTCTACAGGAAAGTAATTATTTAGAAAGCTTATCCAAACTCCATGAAGATGTTGAGGTGATTTTCATACCTCTAAAATATCCTCACTACAGATGTTTTTATTTATTGAATAAACAATAGTTTCTGACAATGTCAAAGTTTCCACCACCGTTCAAAGCATATACTTTCCGAACCTGACGACTTAATTGGTGATGCTGTTAAAGCAGCCGAAGAATTTAGATTACACCTAACAGCATGCCATTCTGGTAGCGAATACCCTTTAGGTAGCAATTCCCCTTCAGGTAACAATGCTTGTACCCGCTGACAGGGGTGCGGTCAAAACCAAAATCAAAACTTATAATCAGAGACTAATAATCAGGCACTGTCTCCTTCACATTGTTTTTCTGTATCAACGCACTAGGCTTAGATTCGAGGCGCTCTCCCCGCCCCTAGACGCGTTGGTACATGACTACTTTGGGGTAGAGCCATCCGCTCCCCCACAAGTCCAGTAAAGCTCGATTCTAAATTTGGCTGTCTTCAGTGGAGAACAACTCACTGGAAGAAACTCCACAGGCTTTTCATCTTTTCAGAATATTTTTACAAAATTATAAATAATATTTATTTTATAACATTTTTTGCAATCAAAGGAATTTAAAAACCCTGTCTCTCAAGCAAACTAATCCCATTACAATTTCATAAAGCTTTTAAAAAGGCTTTAAATCTAACAAGCGAATTTGTGCATATTTAGGGCTTTTACTTGCTTTAGGTTGTTTACTACTGTACATAATATTTGTAAAGACCTTGTTTTCGTTTTGTAAATCTATTGGGTTTGTTTAATTCATGGGATACTTAATTATTCTTTTGTATCAAAAACCATGACCTTTTTTCAAATCTGATATTTTATCTGGAATTTAGATTTTTTGATCCTATAACCCTACTTGCTTAACTTAACTTGATTGTGAAGCCACCAGTAGTGCTAGTAGGTTTCTACACTTCACTACATAGTATAAAATAAAGTCGCTTTCTCTGTCCCTATGTCCCTTCCTTTGTACGCTTAAATCTGTAAAACTACGCAACGGATTTTGATGCGGTTTTTTTTAATAGATAGAGTGATTCAAGAGGAAGGTTTATATGTATAATACATGCATAATATACTGAAGGATAACCCACAACAACCATTTTCCCGTGCGGAGCCGGGGCGGGTCGCTAGTTTATTATAATTTTTAGGCAGGAAATAATAATTTCTTAGAACTGCTAGGAAATGAGAATTTCTTAGAAATATCAATTACATAATCTTATTGTATGTATACTTTTCGCAATTCCTTTCCTTTATGCTATTCTTTATAATGATAATGATCATTGATGATGATCAGCTTGCTAATTTTCAGTAAGTTTGTACTAAACAAGTAGAATTAACTTGCATTGCAGGCAAATGACAACAGGCTGCATCCTATAGTAAGCATCAGTTTGCCAGTGGTAAGAGCTGATTTAAAAACACAATTATTTCATCTTGTTAATTCATTACTAACCAGTCTGGTGAAGGTAAGATTTATTTACTTGTAACAAATTAAATCATTTTTTTGCATGGATTAAGTACACTTGGGTGGTGGGTGATTATAATGATTTAATAGGAATATAAGGATTTACGCATGTAAAAATTTTACAATTTGTAACGAAGACACTTCTGTTAATTCAATTTATTTTTCAATCTGCTACCAAATTTATTTTATCATACATTATTTTGTATTAAAGTTTTATTTTCCAGTTCAAATAAACAAAAAGTTAAGAATATATTTCTATATACCTATCTTATCTTGTATATAAAAGTTTAGTTTTATTATAGTATAAATTCAGTGACGAATTTTAAAGCAAAAAAATATTTCTACCTACATGCAAATTGTATACTTTTGCAACTCAACAATAACAGTCCACAATGCAGCCTGAATGTTGACTAGATGGTAAGGCTTGCGGCTGACCACCCTGATTTTTTCTAAGTCTTTCATCTTTTTTACATCAAAGCTTATTTCTTCTGATAACTTATTTAAGAAGAAATTCGTATAAATTTATTATGTAAACTTTGACTATCAATCGTCTCAAGTGTGTATTTTTTAATATCTTATAGGAGCGATAAGTTTGTGTATGTTGTCTGCCACATTGATTTTGTGTGATGTAGGTATTTTTTTTATCTTTGGTATATCCTTTCATTTGACACTCATAGTGCGGGAGCCGGGGGCCTAAACACCTACCTCATCGAGTACCCCAATAGGCTATCTCTAGATCGTTAACCGACACTTAAACACTGAAAAAAAAAAAAGTCTGCCAGGGCCGATCCTGCCGGGTCATCGAAATTTTTGACGTATTTTTTTAATGGAGCCTACCTCATAAAGTACCCGAATGAAAGTGGTGGCATCAGTTAACCATTGATTAATTATGTATAAAAAAATTGGTCTGCCACTGCACAGCCTGCCGGAAGTACTTGGCAGACGCCCTGAAAATTGCCCATCCGACACATTTCAGGGCGTCTGCCAAGTACTTCCGGCAGGCTGCGCAATGGCAGACCAATTTTTTTATACATAATTAATCAATGGTTAACTGATGCCACCACTTTCATTCGGGTACTTTATGAGGTAGGTTCCATGAAAAAAATACGTCAAAAATTTCGATGACCCGGCAGGATCGGCTCTGGCAGACTATTTTTTTTTTTCAGTGTTTAAGTGTCGGTTAACGATCTAGAGATAGCCTATTGGGGTACTCGATGAGGTAGGTGTTTAGGCCCCCGGCTCCCGCACTATCATTAAATAGTATTTATACGAGTATGTAGGTACCCTGTTTTTGGACAGGATAGAACTAGCTTTCCACCCTGCGGCTCCGTCCGCGTTAACAGGTTTTCCCGTGGGAAAGAAGTCATTTCCCGAGGTAAAAAGTAGACTATGTCACACAATAAATAATAGTATTTGGAACAGAAGGCGCACTCTCTGATAACAAGCGTGCGAATATAAATCTAGCTACCACGCCAAGAGAATACGCACGACAAAATTAGTCTGTCACGCAAGAACGGTCATGCTAGAGGGGCTGTAGAGGAGAACTGTAACAGACAGACAGACAGATTAACATAATATGGAAGCATATCGCTCGCGTTTTGCTCTTGTTTTCGAAGTACAAAAAGAGGAATCATTTAGCTTCCATAAACATAATCAATTGGTTCAATTTTAGAGTACAATGAAAGATTTTTTAAAGAAATGTCGTCCCATCGTCGTTAATCATTTAAAAGCCACTAATAGATAATATAAACGCTAATAACTTTAATACTAATCAATCAATATTTTATTTATACATATAAGCCTACTTTTCCATTGTATCCAAAAGATAATGAAGATTGGACCATCTTTAAGTAAGCAAAACGTTTTATAATTTTGTATGGAAACATACAAGTTCAGAATCGTTTTAATGAGATCGAACTACGATGACCTTATTATCTACACGGTAAGATATTAATTAGAAAAAAGATTATTTCTCAACCCTAACTACTAACTAAGGTTGTTATTTGGTATGTGTTTGATACGCGTATTAAATTTATAGTTTTTGTATCAAAGATATAAATTTAGATCAGAAGTTGGGTACTTGGGTATGGATAGGGTTTTTAAGAAAAAAAAGAAGTATTGGAAACTGTATGTTACATACAGGCTTAAGGCGTTTTCCTAGATATCGGAGCAGGTATGCCATAATTCCTGAGAATAACACATCTTTTGGCGATAAAAGTAACCTATATTTTAAACTATTTATACAGGCACATTATTTTGAGAACCGCGACGTATTTAGTGCTTATTTTACGTCATACTGATGCCCGAACAGACCATAGTTTTAGTATTTTTTTAGCGAATCCAGTCAAGCAAATAGCTTAGGAGACTATCTCTTCTGAACTAGAAAAACCGCTCAAAACTGATTTCATTTTTTTCATATTACCTAAAGATCTTCCGTTGCGTTAGTCTCTTGAACTTAATAGGCACTTAAATCATCCCAGCCAGACCTTTGATAACTTATCATTATCGCTAGTAATGGGCGTCCTAGTTAGGGATGGGGTAGTTGTACCTAACCGGTTACTTACATTTATTTTAGTGTTTCGGTATTATTAAATAAAGCCTTTTAAATACCAGTCAAATCATATCGGATAAAATCTTAAATTAAATTTTAACATCAGCCATGTTCACAAAAAAATCTGGACTTACAACTTTGGATTAAAAGCAATGTGGGGCTTTTGGACAGACGTATTTATGTAGCTACCTTTTTTATCAGTAATATTTGTTACTTAACATATTTATTGTAATAGTGCAGACGGGAGACTCCTGTTAGATTACCGCCACGCTAGTGATCAGCTCATATTCGTCCTCACTGAGGGGTTCGAGCCTTCCCTGATTTAAGGTTATGTTGGCCCAGTGCGGGTTGGTCAATAGTGATGATTGATTTCTTTCCTGGTGTCAATAAAGTATATTTTTTGTAATTTCTCGACTTGAACCAAAATAAAATAGAGTGGAATGGTCTGCGTATCACTGACCTCTCACTCAATACTCAGTAATTAAGGCCTGATTCACACATAACATACATTTTCACGTTCTCGTTCTCCTATTTTCCCCTTTTTGGTTCAGTCTGCTCGGGTTAATGTACGGGTATCTAAATTCGAAATACTGTATGAAACCGGGTAATAAACAACACAACACTATACGGAGCGTTCGCAGTTTAAATATTGTTTAATGGTATTGTAAGTTCTGCGCGCGCCGTCTTTGCTTGCGCACGTGTTTCAGAGCTGAAAACAGAACGCGTGTCCTGTTTTGTTTCTAAATTTTATTTAGATTTATTGCAAGTGGCTCTAGACATGGACTTACTAAGTAAGGTAGGTCGTCCAAGATATACATATAGTAAATGCGCAATTTCGAACTCCATTTTTATTCTGTAATAACAATTCTACCTAAGTACAATACTTATTCTTATAATAATAATAAACTACAATCAATCCATCTTTTTTCTAAATCTTAGGGTTGTCAGGTCCGACCACCAATGGTCGGGTTAATATACCCGACCATTGGTGTCATAATTTATTGAGCTGCCTGAGGGATGACGACGGCGGCGGTTCTGAAGTGAGTCGGGTAACGACTTCATCTGTCTATATAGTAGACTGGGCCATCTCTCTTTTTTGGACAATCAGGTGATTCAGCCTAACCAAACTGTCAAGAACAAGCAAAACATTGTCAAGCGTTTGTAGTAGTGGTTGGAAACGACTCGTCTCCCATTTATATTATGTACGTTTTTACTTTGACGCGTTTTATATGAAAGAAGACATCGTGAGGAAACCTACTGCATATATGCATATATTAGGGTAGGTAGGGAATACCGTGAAAAAAAAAAGTTATTTGTTTTCTGTTTACCCTGAATTCAGTAGTTGACGGCCTCGTAGCCTAGTTGGTAGTACGTCTGCCTACGAAGCTCAAGGTCGCGGGTTCGAATCCCGCCCAGGGCAAACATTCGTGTGATGAGCACTTGTGTTTGCCTTGTTTCTGGATGTTATATATTTATATATGTATGTATACAGCTGTCTGACACCCATAGTACAGGCCCTGCCTAGTTTGGGGTCAGATGGCCGTGTGTGAGATGTCCCACATATTTATTTATTATTTATTTAGTATGATCGAGCGTGTCGGTGGGAACATAGTGAATGAGTTGATAGCGCACAGAGTGTATTGTGGCTTCTGGATCAAAACCTGAATATACTGGTCTCAAAGTCTTAAATATAACTCGCATTATCAATACCAGTAAAGTTCATTAACCAACATAAAGAGCCTCTATAAGTGCACTTACGAGTCTTATCAATTATATTGCCTTTTTAGAGTTCCGCGTCTCAAAAAGAACAAATCGTACAAGCGGGAATTCAACTTGCGTATTCCGTATACTTACGAGTATTTATCGGTATCTACAAACCGATAGGGACTTCTATTTGGTATTCTGTGCCGATACAAACCAATTCAATCGGTTCAGGATTAAACAACTTAAAAACCCTTCTTTATCATTATAGATGACCACTTAACTATTCTCAAAAGAGTGAACTGAGCTTAAAGTTGTTCACGAAGAGTGTTCACTATTGTTTTTATAATGGTCTTGAATGAAAAAAGAAATTAATATATTTTCAGACTAAAAACACAAAAATAGAGAAACCAAGCTAAAATGAGGTATCCGAACACAATTTATTCAGTTATAGATATAATAACAAATCCATTACAATACGCTATTGTGGGAGAAGTTAAAAAGTTCAAAATAAAAAGCAAGAAATGAAAAAATAAATAACGTGATATCCCGCGTTTGTTGGAGGTAACGAAGTCTACCCTTCCAGATGAGAAACCTAGGCACCTTCGAAAAATAAATCGCAACATTTCATATTATTATAAAGTACTTTTTTATACTTTTGTGTCTTCTTACCCTAAGTCGAACTTCAGTTCATACAGTAATTCGTACCACATTACATACAAAGGCTACAAAAATGTTCCCTCCAATCAGCTTGTAGACCTCCGTCTCCGTTCGGTCTTGGAAGACGAAATAAACTGAGAGTTGCCTTTAGAGGTGAAATTCATTAAACTTGGACTTTGATTATGACGATTAGTTTTGTTAGAGCGACTCAAACGACACAGATTTCGTTGACTATGCATAACCGCTTTTAGGAACGCCCGTGCTATTTAGGCTAAGTGTTAGGACAGAAATACTATTTATTTATAGTTGTGTATATAGCTGGCAGAAAATAGTCTAGGCGAAGATCAGCGAGACCACGATCCTCAGCAATGGCAGGTCCGGTGAAGCTTGATTTGTCGTAATTTTTCGACTCAAGCATAATAGGTCAATACAAAAAAAATACCCGCACGCAATAAGGGGATAGCTGTATACTTTACACCCCCCTCATTTACTCATTTATGATCGTTGTTGCTTGAATTAACCAATAATATTTCTTTCCCTGTACCTACGATATTTAAAAGTCTATGAAACTACTCTATACAGACAGAATATGGTTTACCCTCAGTAGACTAGTCTTCATGCGATCTAAATGTAGTTCTATTTGAAATTCATCAATTTTCAAATTATACGAATTATACCAACCATAATTTAGGCTCGTATAGCTGACTCAGACTACGCTATAATATAATAGCATATAGCTCATAGCATAACAATATCGCGCACCATACATTGTTATAGATAGACACGTTCACATGGTACTGTACTATATATTTCCACTCGGGAAATATCCTCACTAGCAAAAATCCTTCTTCTTATATCATCATCGTCATCATTTCAGCCGAAAGACGTCCACTGCTGGACAAAGGCCTCCCTCAAAGATCATAGAGAAGAAGATAAGAGGTTGTTTTCTTTGTATATAGCACAATAGTATAGCGTAGTCTGAACTCAAAAAAGGCGTGCGCGTGATTTTCGGCAACACGCAATTGCGATGAAGTTTGAATACGTCGATTTTGACAAAAGCGTTGGTCAATATAAAACATTGTGGCTGCCCCACTGGAAAAAACTGTTATTGACTATAGTAGTATTAGTAGTAGGTAGGCACTACGCAATGGATCACGCAGTAGGCAGAGATGTCGCCTTTAACAAAAACAAACAAACAAGCGTCATTCAATTGGTCGCCTCTTATCTTATCGAAACAGTGCTTTGACAGAGTTCACGAAAAGGGGACACGTGTTTTTGTTCTTAAATAAAATATTATATAATTATAATTTTTTGAACAGTTCTGCATTTCTTAACATAAAAGTAGGATTCTTCTACACTCAACTTCTTAATTGAATTACCTACAATCTGATTAAGGGTTTACAGTGCTTTTTAATCATTGTTTAAATAGTACTCAGTGACAATGCCAGATACAGGTTCGGGTGAATTTATTAGATCGTGGGTATGTATTTAATTTATTACCTTAAAAAAAACGTGTACCATGCATATGAGTGTTAAATACATGAGATGTTAATTTTCTAAATAAGCGTTATATGCGTTATTTTAATATCGCTAAACTTTTCGGGTGGTGGTAACACAGCCCATGAAACTGTTCAACTTTTGTTTTAGAAGTGTTCTTTCCATTAATTTATTTGACAGTCAGAAATGTATCGTGTAAGCCTGTAGTAGTACGTCCACAGCTGCACAAAGTGGTCCCTCAAAGTTATCCACAACCATAACGATCCGTCGTACGCTGCCCGCATCCGGCGGCTTCCCGTGACCCTCACTACATCGTCAACATCAGATACTGATTATAATTATTATTATAAATACACCTATTACGAGTACTACTGCTATGTAATCATGGATTAACGTCAAAACATCTAATACAAGATAAATTAACAACAAGGAAATACTTTATACACGAAATGATAGAAAATTAATGATGATGACGGAACTAACGTGTCATCGTTATTAAACAACTCTTATTGAGTGCAATTTACAATAGTTTGAAGGGCGATGGCTAGGGCTGCTGCGTGCGGAATACGCAGGGTTGGGATACAATTTTTGTTATATTAATATCTACAACAGCTCATCGGGGCTCAAGCCTACCCTGAAATCATGAATTATAGGCCTCAGTCACAGAACAATTAAAACCTCTTTTAAATGTTCTGCGGTACCAAGGAAAAACATTTCTACCTCTATGACCGACCAATGCCTTTATGAGCCGATTTATTTGAAAATGTATCTTTAAACTTGAAATGACGCGTAGTTAAAGGTAGTTAGTGACCAAATGACCTTCTCACACACCTATCCGTTTGTTTAGAACGACAACTCTTTGAATATGTTTACACATTTATGTATGTAGGTAGGTACTCTTAAACCGAACGTGAAATGGTATCTTAATTTTTGCATGTACTAAATTTCTTGCAATTTTTTACATGTTAGTTATGCATGATGGAGCAGGTAATTATTACCTACATGTATATTTAATGCATTTATTAGAAAATAATTTGCAATTGTTCTGTAAAATATCTTTGTGTTATCTGAAGTATTATATTTTAGACACATAAAAAAATACAATTATTTGACTTGTCACAAATATACTTAAAGGCCACATTTTAATACATTTATACACGCATGCTTAATGTTTCGTAAATAAAAAATATTTTTTGTGCATTTTTTCTTGAACTAAAAAAGTATAGTGTTCTTCTCGGTGAAAAGGACATTCCACGCGCCTTAATTATTAATGTATTGTAATACTTTTATGACATCGTGTAGTTTATGATGACTTGTCGGTACTTTTCCCGCGTTGAACAATGTATTTAATTTAACGACCAAACAAAAATTTTTAGCATAGTTGTGTGTAGTAAATTATAATAATAGCTCTGCATTTACCTTTGTTCTGTAGACCAATGCCTATTGAAAAACGTTTGATATGCATAATGTTAAACGTTTGAAAATAGTAAGTTTTGACATTATTTAAAAACAATGTTCGGTGTGTAATGTACGCAGATTCGCAGTCACCAGCGCACTCCGTCAGGGTCGCGGGACTTCAAGGAGGCGACCAAGCGAGATGCCCTGGCCCGGCTGGAGGTGGAACTGGAGCGGCTCAGGGAGACTGCTCCGGAGACCAAGAAGCCGTTATTGGAGAAGGAGTTCCGAGGCTTCAAGAACCTCTTCGCGAGATTCCTGGCTGAGCGTAAGTGGACTGATTCCTGCCGTTTGTTCTCATCGCAATCCGATAAAAATATTATCATGTTACATGCATGCTTACTGAGGCTATGTCATTTATCATTGTAGTCGTGAAAATCGTTAAAGACTCATATACCGAAGAGCTCGGGCCTACCTACCTGGATCAAGGTGAATTATAGGACTCAGTCGATCACGCTAGCCCAGTGCGTGTTGGTCAACTTCACACACAACCATTGAATTACTTCGTAGGAGTATGGGTTAGCAGTTAGGCCGCCTGTTGAAACCTAATGTTTTCTTTGTTTTAGTTATTTGTCTGTATTTCTTGGTATCAATAAAGAATATTTATACCTGTGTGTGCAGGTTTCCTCACGATATTTTCCTTTACAGTAAGAGCGTCGAATAAAGGGTTTGCGTTCCCATTGAGGGACCACATGCAATTTTAAGCTTTTGAATGTGGCAGCCTATAATAAAAGTTTGCAAACAATTGTAAATTCAGCCATTCATTTGTAAAAGTAGCCACTCAAACGGTACAATCAGTTAAAGGTGGTCCCTCAATCGTGCCTGACAGGAGCTCATATCTCTTAATCTAGTTGAAATTTACAACTGCTATAAATGACTTCTTTTAGTAAAACATTTGTAAAACTAATTTATAAAAAATATCAGCCCTCCTCGTTCAATGAATAAGAAAAACAAGAATGCAAAAGGCGGTCCCTCAATCGATCACCATAACTTCACATTGTTTGGGAAACGCAATGGAATTTGGAATGGGGCTCTACCATGCTAAGTGGCGCCGCCATCCTGAAAAAAATAATAACTCGGGAAATATTCAATTTTTCAAAAATCCGGTCCACAGAACTGGAGTCGGGGTGCTGTAGGATATATAAAAGCAATCACATATGTTTATTATAGTTCAATGTAGTTATAGATAGAAAAAATACGAAAAGTGGCCGTTTTTCGCAAATTTCCTATCTCTAACTACAGCGAGATACAATAAATAAAGTTAATAGCTTCTATATATCCTACAGCACCCCGACTCCAGTTCTGTGGACCGGATTTTTGAAAAATATATTATTTGCCGAGTTATTATTTTTTAAAGGGTGGCGGCGCCACTTATCATGGTAGAGCCCCTTAAGTCTAGCTTTAGTAAAAGTTCTGGAACGATTGAAAATTTTATCTCTAGTTTGTAAAAGAAGTCACTCAAAAGTTACAGTCGATTAAAGGTGGTCCGTCAATTGAAACGCTTATGACAAGAAAAAAACTATTTACGAAGCATTCGGTAGTCAAATAGATGAATACTACAGTCCATTCTTTAGTAAATACTTTTACTAAAGATCTATTTACTAAACAGTCTCAAAAAACGCCCCGTTTAGGTACAAATAATAAATCAAATTCCTGCATAGAAATACTACGGTCGAGGTGACCACACCAAGGGTTTTTTTTTTGTAATTTACTGCCTGTCTGTCGCGGGTTCGAATCCCGCCCAGTTGTCTGACACGCTGACACCCATAGCGTAGGTAGGCGCTGCCTAGATTAGGGTCAGATGGCCGTGTGTGAGATGTCCCACGTATTTATTTATTATTATTGCCTGCATTGGGCCAATGTGGTCCACTAAGGCCTGATCATTCTATCTTAGGGTAGGCTCGAGCCTTCCGCTGAGAACGTAATAAGCTGTTTGATAACGTAGAACACACTCTGCCGTTGAGAGAGTAAATTAACCATAAGTACATAATATAATCAGTTTACATAATCATATCACAGACTGTACCTAATCGGATTGTACTAATTATTGCGAATTTTCTGCTTGCTAATGCGACTTCTAATTATTCTAACTAAACGTACCTACTTGTACTTAAGAGCGCTTGCCTTGTAAATAAATTGTATTTTATAATAGTTAATTACTGGTTCGATTTTGCGCTGCGATTTTTCTAGAGCGACCGAGTTCACGTTATGAACCATATCGTTCGATTGAGAGGTCGTTAATCAACCCGAACAATAAAAATAATTTCTATTTAATAATTTAAGTTAATATGTTTAATGTGATCTATATAATTTAGCTGTGCCGTGTAGTTCCCAAAGTTCTTTGAGGGAGGCATTTGTCCAGCAGTGGACGTCTACTGGCTGAAATGATGTGTAGTTCCCGGCTTACAATTGGACTAACCCGACGACCCAAACATGGATTTTTCTAATTTCGAATAGATATTTTATCTATACTAATATTATAAAAAGGAAAGGTTTGATTGTTTGTTTGTTTGTTTGCATCGAATAGGCTCCGAAACTACTGAACCGATTTCAAAAATTATTTCACTGTTGGGAAGCTACATGATCCCTGAGTAACATAGGCTATATTTTGTTTCCAAAAAGGAATCCTAATGTAACCCAAGGTGTAAAAAAAATACGTAAAATATTCCCAATAATTGAAAAAATACTCCGAAAGTACTGAACCGATTTTGGTGAAACTTAGCACAAAGTTAGAATAGACCTTAGGAAAGAACATAGGCTACAATTTACCGCGGGAAACTTTCTCATTCCCACGGCAAAAAATGTTAAAGCGGGTGGAGTTGGCACAAAGATAGAATAGACCATGCGGAAGAACATAGGCTAACTTTTACCGCGGGAAAATTCCTCATTCCCACGGGAAAAGCTATTAACGCGGGCAGAGCCGCGGCGGGAAGCGAGTTAAGCTAATAAGTATCAAAGAACTGAGCTCATCCTATGGGAATCGCAAAAAGCGCATGAGAATAGGCAGAATAGTTCACCTGTGTAACGAACAACAACTGCGATCCTCAAACCGCCTGCTAATCTCGAGGAGTAGAGTAGCGCAACGCTTCTCTATGAAAGCCTTAGTTCAGCAGTGGAGTTGCTCAGTGGCTTTGATTATTGTAGGTAGACCAAGGTATTTTTGAAAACTTAAGAAAGAATTTTTATTCTATTAATTTATACTAAAAAAATTATTCTAAATTAAAAAAATTTTGATTGGTAAACTTTATTATAGCATCCTTTTTTACAAGTAATAAAAAATATTTAATGAATTATAAAATTGTGCTTGCATTCGAATATTGATATTTACACGCGCGATAGCGACTGAAATATTGGATATTATTATGTTTTCTAATCACAAAATAATTGCATCTATAAACAAATATTTTCGTTCAATGGTAGGTTACATTAACAGCTGAGTGTTTAATATTATTGAAGCTTTAATTTAAGCCATGAAAGATTGCGCTTGGCTTGAGCCGCTCAGTGGGCTATGTATATTGTATACGGTGATTACAAACTAAACTATTTTTATTCTGTAACTCGTTACGTTTTCGGCCCTTGCTTATTAATTGTGTACATGAATGACCTCTGTTGGCGCGCACATGTTACATGTTCATTAGAGAATGTCAATAGTAAATTAGTGGTTTACAATATTGAGTTGTGAATATGTAAGAAATTAATTTTATTTGTGTAACTACTGATCTCTTTACTCGATTTTTCGGACAGCTTTTCATTATAATTTTGATTTTTTACATCGTTTATTATGATAAGTTTATTTTTAAATCTATAGGTATAATAAGTCTTCTATAAAAAGAAATATTTCTGTTAGAATACTAGCTATCTAGTAATAGTTCTACAGAAATAGGACAAGGCTGCGTTATCAAATAGACTGAATGAAACCACATCTCAAAAAAACTAATTAATATCATCTATCTCACTTCATCATCTATTTTACTTCATACAAAACATATTATTATATATGTATACATAAGTGTTCTGGTTGGTTACGAGTTTAAGACATCAGCCTCAGAGAAGGCACCCCAGCTAGTATCAATACTGCACAGTCACAGCCTGTAACGCGTAGTCTTTCAATCTCTATTGCAGTACCTATATAAGTTTGTACAAAAAAATCTTGTTGTTCTTCTTCAGTCGAGGTCAAGGGTCAGATTTTCGCTGCATCGTACCTTGCACTGACAGTAAAAAAAACACCGCGAAAAAATTTATCCGTCCTGAACTTGCTTGCTGGCTTGTCGAGTGGGTTTCGAGGTTAACCTAATCTTCCTAGAAGAACCGAATCTGATGTGCGTACATACATACCGGACATTAATTTCTACTTATAAATAACATTGAATAATAGTTTTGATAATGCCACAGGAACATTAAATAAACAAACATCTCTGTTTCTGTCGGTATAAGCCAGCAGCTCCTCTAATTTATAACCTTTAATTTTGACTTTTGGTTAAATTTATAGAGGGACCATCGGTCACTTGGGACAACATCGAGAAGCTACCAGAGGGCGCCGTCATCGACTATTCCTGCCTGACCACGCCGACCACGGAGAATGTCCACAACATGCTGGATAAGCTGGTGGTGGTGAAGCTGAACGGTGGCTTGGGGACCTCGATGGGCTGCAAAGGACCCAAGTCTGTCATCTCTGTAAGGAACGAGCTGACTTTCCTCGACTTGACAGTGCAGCAGATTGAGGTAAGTTCATAGGTAACGGTTGTAGGCGTGTTAAATTATTTTGTGTCTCGTAGCACCATCTATCCAAAGCTTTCTGAACTACTGAGATAGATGGTGGTACAAAGGCTACATCCAAACTTATGTCAAATTGCGGAAGCACACTAGCGCCATCTAGGCTTAGTATATAAGCAGAAAATTGGCATTATCGATCCTTTTTCCATTCCCGTCATCGCTCTGAATGGCTGCATCAATAAATCTCCTGAAGACGCTGCAGTAGTTTCCTTGTTCTCAAATAATGTATCGCGACAAGGCGTCGCAGACTTATCCTGTCCGTACTCACTTTGCTGCAACTTTAGTTATATTATAAATGCTATAGGAACTGTATGCCCCTCTGTCTATGGCAATTTCACGCCTAAACGGCTGAACGGATTGTAATATAAAAGCAACTGATTGGAAAATTAAGCATATATGCTAAATTTTACCATGGAAATATGAGTAAAATATAACGATGTCGCAGCCGCGAGCCGGCAAGTGTCTAGTATACGTAGATGTACCTATACACCGTGAAATTTCACTCGTCCAAAGCCTTTGAGGATGATTCTAGACATAAAAATGAACCACTTTGATTATGGGATTATTCCTGAAGTCGTAAATAACATCTGCTGTTCCATATAAAAGTTGAGTACCGCAACAAAATATACTGATCCGGACAGCTGACAGCTGGTTTCTTAAGTTGTTCGTTCATATTTGTAAGTAGGTGTCTAAATGAACTAAGATAATCATACTATCATACTAATATGATAAAGTAATGAATAAACTCAAAAACTACTGAACCGATTTCAATAATTCTTTCACCATTATAAACCTATGTTCACCCTCAGTAACATAAGGTACCTTTTACCGCGAGAAAATCACTCATTCCCGCGGGAAAAACTGTTAACGCGGGCGGAGCCGCGGCTGAAAGCATCTGTTGAAAAAGCAATAAACTAATAAACACCTTTCCGTCCAGCACTTGAACAAAACGTACAAGTGCAACGTGCCGTTGGTGCTGATGAACTCGTTCAACACCGACGAGGACACGCAGAAGGTGATCCGCAAGTACAAGGGCTTGAAGCTGGACATCCACACGTTCAATCAGTCGTGCCACCCGCGCTTCAACCGCGAATCGCTGCTGCCCATCGCCAAAGACGCTATGGTCCACAACGACATTGAAGCGTAAGTAACCAATATTATAATTTTTACTTACAATACAATACAATCGACGTCGAAAAGTGATTTGTAAAATCTTACTTCGAATAAAACATATTTCATTTTCATTTTCATGTTCAATTATTCTTTACTAGCGACCCGCCCCGGCTCCGCACGGGAAAATGGTTATTGTGGGTTATCCTTAAGTATATTATGCATGTATTATACTTATAAACCTTCCTCTTGAATCACTCTATCTATTAAAAAAAACCGCATCAAAATCCGTTGCGTAGTTTTAAAGATTTAAGCGTACAAAGGGAGGGACATAGGGACAGAGAAAGCTACTTTGTTTTATACTATGTAGTGATTGCACATAAAATGAGATGATGAGATGAGATCCGCAAGCGAACCAAAGTCACCGACATAGCCCGAAGAATCGCTAAACTTAAGTGGCAGTGGGCAGGGCACATTGCACGTAGAACCGATGGCCGTTGGGGAAAAAAAGGTTCTTGAATGGCGGCCACGCGCCGGAAGACGCAGCGTGGGCAGGCCCCCTACAAGGTGGACCGACATCTGGTTAGGATCGCGGGAAGCCGCTGGATGCGGGCAGCGCGGGACCGATTGTTGTGGAGATCATCGGGGGAGGCCTTTGTCCAGCAGTGGACGTCTACTGGCTGAAATGATGTACATAAAATATGTTACAAATTAAAATAAATTTGCGGCAAACGGCAACCTTATCGCTTTAAACGATTTCTTCCAGGTAACCTTTATTTAGGCGTCGGTGCCGTTGACTTCCATTCCGAAGTTTGCGGGTTCAAACCTCGACACGTACCTATGTGTTTTCGAATTCATATGTACGTTTATTCGACACTCTTACGGTGAAGGAAAACATCGTGAGGAAAGGAAAGGGTGTCATATTTATATTTTTTAAATAAGCTAGGCCTTATACGGTCTCGCTAGTCCGAATCAATAAGTCTGAAAACTCATGAAGAAAATTGTAGGTACTCAAGGATTTTCGAAAATTCGCTTGCACACCGCAAACTTTAGGCGCACCCGCCCCGCCCTCATGCCACTTCCTCTAGTGTTGTATATTCCGTGATGATAACATTATGTATGTGGGGACCTCTCAGCTATCTGACACCAAACTAGGCAAGAGCCTGTACTATGAGCGTTAGACAGCTGATACATACAAATATAAATAAATGCATACTATATGTTTGTTTTTATCATTAATAACCGAACCCGGAATTTGAAGGCAGGCCTACTACTAACTAGACTACAGGGCCGTCAAATTATTAGAATTATATCTATCTTATCTAATCTAATTAGAATAGATATCTATCTTTCATCATAATAATATTATCAGCCCTAGCCATAATGCTATCGAGAGATTTTATACATAAATCAAACACGTTTTTCAAACACAAAAATCTCTTTTTCAGTTGGTACCCACCCGGTCACGGCGACTTCTACGAATCGTTCCACAACTCCGGCCTCCTTCAAAAGTTCATCAAAGAAGGCCGCACTTACTGCTTCATCAGCAACATCGATAACCTCGGCGCCACAGTAGACCTGAACATTCTAAACCTCCTGCTTAACCCCGCTTCCGACAAAAACATCGAATTCGTTATGGAAGTCACGGACAAAACCCGCGCCGACGTCAAAGGAGGCACCTTAATCCAGTACGAGAACAAACTTAGACTCCTGGAAATTGCTCAAGTGCCAAAGGAGCACGTGGACGATTTCAAATCCGTCAGCCAGTTCAAGTTCTTTAACACAAACAACTTGTGGGCTAAATTGCCGGCCGTGCAGCGGGTGGTGGAACAAGGATCTCTTAACATGGAGATAATTGTCAATAACAAATCCTTGTCTGACGGTATAAACGTCATCCAGCTTGAAACCGCCGTCGGGGCTGCGATGAAATGCTTCGATGGAGGGATCGGAGTCAACGTACCTAGGAGCCGGTTCCTTCCAGTCAAGAAGACTTCGGATTTGCTCCTGGTGATGTCAAATCTCTATTCTCTATCGCACGGATCGCTTGTGATGTCGCCGCAGCGTATGTTCCCCTCAACTCCCTTGGTCAAACTCGGGGATAACCACTTTGCTAAAGTAAAGGAGTTTTTGAACAGATTCGCGACGATCCCGGATTTGATTGAGCTGGACCATTTGACTGTGTCTGGTGACGTCACTTTTGGAAGGGGAGTCTCTCTCAAGGTAAAGACTGTTCTATCGAACTAACTCTTCATACTTCATTGTCTCCTGGTAAAGTTTGACCAGAGAAATAGAAAGCCTGTTATGGTGGGGCCACAAGGCCACAAGTCCTTTTTAGTCTTTGTTTTAATAATAGCTTAAAAAAATGTTCCATTTAATTTACGCAATATGAAGAAAATGTGAATAGGCATAGTTCAAAACTAGGTGTAATCATTGCATCATCATCATCTCCGACAAGACACTACTCCGACAAGTTCGGTAGGTTAGGTTAGGTTAGGTTTTATGTGTTCGATTTTGGATTCGCTCAGAGCATGTCAGTCAACGTCAAAGTTACAGATTTTTTACACCGATTTACAATAATAGCATTTATATTTTCCTCGACAGGGTACAGTGATAATAATAGCGAACCATGGTGACCGCATTGACATCCCGTCCGGCGCCCTTCTGGAGAACAAGATCGTGTCGGGCAACTTGCGTATTTTGGACCACTAGCCGGCTGCAAAGGCCACTGCAATGGCGCAGGATAGGCCTCGACCAATCTCCCGTTTACCCCAAATATCCTTCCAAATGGATATCTAAATAATCTGGTGAAGCGGGTAGATGTATTAGACAAAAGAGATTATGTCTGCCAAAGTCTCGTTAAAAAATAGCTGGACTGTTTTGGACTCCGTAGTCATCTTTAATCGTTGGTAGATGGGATTATTTTTTATGCCTTTTCTGTGGGTAAACTGTATCTAATTCCTGAAGATATTTTAATATGTTTTTAGGTGGATGCAACAAATTCAATTCTTTATTTATTATAAAATTGTGCTTAAACTCTGTTTATTTATCAAATAATAAACGTGATTTAGGTGTCTTATATGATTAACTACTTTCAACACCTGTTACTCAAAAAAAAGATATGCATAAAATTACAAAGTACAATACTGTACACGAAAACGTACTTCCGTGATGAAATCCTTACTGCCGTATTTGTCTAATACATTTGCTTCAAACTGCATTAAAATTCATAGGCATAAATATTTGAAATTGAACGATTTTCAGATACTAAGTTCAATTGAGATTTAGCGTATGTATTATACATGCAAAAGCTTACCAGATGCGCCGTGTTCGTTTGTCCATTTTATTATACTTCTATGATTAATATTTGTTTATTTTTCTATGTTTATTACATACTTATTTTATTATAATTTCGGTTCCAACGCATACAGCGCCCTTTCAGGAAGTGAAACATCTCGAAAAAGTTTGTGTGAACATTTGAAGATTAACTTTTGTGTGTTTATTCCAAAGTGACAATCGACTCAGAATCCGAAGTGAGTTAAAATAGCATAATAATTGATGGATATTACAATATTTACTAAATTTTACATAACAAAAAATTAATAATGTTTTATTACTTATTCATTTTGTTGTGTAAAATGAGGTATAAAATGCGATGTATTAGTTTAATTGGTGTTAAATGTTTTTGAATTTTGATGTATTTGCTGTTGTTAGATCACAATACTGTGTCAAGTTATATGTGTTTTAAGATTCAAATGTTTCAACTACTTAATAATAATGGTCGAGCGTCGCTATCTGCTATCTAAAGTATAGCAAGTGTTTGCCAAAAGAAATTATATTAGAAAACATTTACATAGGTTATCAAAATCTGAAAAATTGGTAAGGTGTGGAAATTTCTTCACTGATTTACGTTTTTACAGCTGCCTGCGCCCGCCAAAATGATATATTTAAGTATTTAGTGTCTTCCCTTAGTCCATCTAGTGGCATTAATTCGAAAATTGACAGGTCAATGTTTTTTATATACTTTCTTATCAAACTTTACTATACTTTTGCATAGGTGTCGCGCTAATAACATCTATTTATACTTAATGTAAACGTACTTAGTATAAGAAAATATAGGTAAACTTTCCATAATTAAATTATGTATTTGGTTGGTTATATACCACTTATTTATTAAATCAATTTTTTAATTTGTATTACAAATTATGTGCAAAATGCACTCTAATAATGTCTGGTCAGTTTTAATAGCTAGGTAGGATAAAGTAAATAAGTAGGTGTATTTTCTAAAAAATATATTATATATGAAAAATGTTTACATATACCTATAAACATCAGAGCTATACTCATTTTTCAATGTCAATCAAGGCATCAAATGCCCTTTTCGTTTATAACGATAATACTGATTAATATGCGTATCTATCTATAGATACCCAAATCAAATATGGTTTATACTCTGTTTTAACGCAACTTTATTTGCGCTCCTAAAGCACTCATTGTATACATTGTGAAAGTGACGCGGCTGCAAATACAACTGGCAATCCAAAGGTGTTTTTGTCGTTTCTATAATATGCAATAGCATTTGTATCGTAAAGACGCAATAAGGACGATAATTTTTGATACATAGTTTTATATTTATTTATTATTTGTAGGTTTGAGGAACTTTATATTAAATAGTTTTAATGTTCAACGTTAAAATAATGTCGTACAATATTAGATTTATAATTACACAAATAAAATAGCAGTAATGTAACAAAGTAGGATATTAGTCAGTTTTACTCGTCGCCATACTTAATTATAAGTTTTCAGTGAAAGTAACAAATCTAGTAACTGGCCTATCTTTCTTTTTTACTTAAAGAATATATTAATTTTAATACTGCTACTGATTGTTAAATTAATTTAATTTTGGCTAAACAAAATTACAAACTATGCTAAACTTGTCCTATTGTTTTTTCCATAGAGATAGAATTTTCTTTTTGCTTCGTTCGTTCGTTAACAGATCACATATGTCCCCACCGAGGGGCTCACTAGTTGATAAAATCAAAATATATATTTTGGTTCTTTGTTCATGTTTAGTATAAGGTGTGTTATGGTATGGTATGTTTTTTTTTTGAGATTATTGTTTGATTACAATGATTTTAATTTGAAATTATTTTTGGTAGTTCGCACTTCGCAAGTAGGCTACTTTATGTAAAACAATACACCAATAAATAGTTCCTTTATATTGTAAATTACTTTATAAACATTTTTAATCACAATTATATATTAAGTATATTTTTGTTGTTATTGTAGAAACTTTAAATAAAATTTTTGAATCATTGTTGTGAATCAAAGTTTTTTTATTAATTTAACCAAAAGTTGTTGTTCACATTAACTATCTGTTTTCAAGTCAGTTTGGCCACTTGGATAACTCGATACGATACGTTTATTTCCTTCAGGCACATATTACCAAGATTTTATTTATCACCTGTGCCGGTATCTGTGTGTCTGTTATCTATCAAATCTTGCAAGTAAAATGCCTCAGAATAACGACATCCCAGCAGCGTCTAATACCTACCTTTGTTTAATTTAAACTAGCGACCCGCCCCGGCATCGCACAGGAAAATGGTTATTGTGGGTTATTTCTAATTATTCTCTTGAATCACTCTTATTAAAAGAAACCGCATCAAAATCCATTGCGTAGTTTTAAAGATTTAAGCATACTTATGGATATAGGGACAGAGTAAGCGACTTTGTTTTATACTATGTAGTGATAAATGGTTTCAAATACTCATTATACTTATTACAATTACAGCTCTTTTTAAACACTGATTGAAGGCAAAGTTTCTGCCTCAGAATTAAAAAAGCTGTACTGAGGCCGGCTCTACTCACAATATGTAGGTATCTAAATAAATAATAATAATAATATTAGGAACAATACATTTGAGAAAGAGGCTATGCCATGACAAGATACAAAATAGTGATTATAAGTACTACATATAAACCTTAGATTTTTCGACGGTTATGATGATGTGCAGGTTCTTCTCGATTCTTACCGTAACCGTAAGAGCGTCTAAAAAAATTAAGTACCTACCACCTACCTACCTATTTATCAAAAATACAATGGCGGGGTCAAACCGGCGCCTCTGCGATTGGAAACATCGGCTCACGTCACTACGCCACCGACACTGAGTGCAGCTCAGACGTAGCAGTGATAAAAAAATAATTGTTTTCGTGAAGAAAACAATGAATTGTTTATCTTTTAATTTTCGTAGTCATTTCAGATTTGCAATTATGCAACATAGTCGGTTAGAGTTTTTTTCACTGTTTCTAATAGCAATGCCATTAATAGTTATCGGAGGAAAAAAAGATAGGGCTTGGTGGAATAAATGCGAAAAAAATGAGGATCTTGTTGATGAATACTTTAATGAAGAACTTTCACAGCGTGCTTCGAATGAAGATGAGTCTCGAGACGAAATTGTAGAAATGCTGTCCAAGCCCAAAATACGTGTCAAAATACATCATCATCAGCAAAATACGTGGCGAAAGTAAGATAAATCCTTTACATTTTTTCTGCGGATTTACGTAGGTAACCTAATATAAACATTTCCATAACTTGAAAAATAGTACGTAGTAAGCCGCCAACATGTTTGAAAAATAATTATTTTGAATATAATCAATTTTTATATTATTAATGTAGACATTAAATATTAGACATATAGAATGTCTTAATAAAACTATTCTATTTCCATTACAGTGCAGTATTTATTTTAAAACATAAAGTGCATTCGAATGTAATTAATATCACCGTCACGTCATTTTTACAGACTACGCGGGGTGCCACTGCCATTACAAGGCTCAATGAAACCAAAAATAGATTATTTCAATCCAAATAAACACCCAGAAGTTAATCCTAAGAAGAGAATAGCCAGAGCGCAATTTATGAAAAATTTATATGAAGGCGCCATTAACTTTATAGACGAGTAAGTACCTACCTAAAACGGTTTTATGTGTTTTTATAAGTAGGTACTTTATGTTATGTAAGCACATTTCGCCTGACGGAAACACCCATTGCCGCAAAACCAAACAGCACACCAATAGAGTTTTTTTTTTCATCATATTCCTACTCCTACTAATATCACAGAATACCAAATAGTAGTCCCTACTAATATTATAAACCCGAAAGATTGTAAGGATGGATGGATGTACTTAGGGATGTTTGTTACCTACTCTTCTACGCAAACTCTACTAAACGGATTATAATTAAACTTTACAAAAATATATAAGCTTATATACATCGTATTAACGCATAGGCTACCTTTTACCGCGCGAAAATCCCTTATTCCCTCGGGAAAAACTGTTAGCGCGTGCGGAGCTGCGAGGGAGAAAGCTAGTAACATAAAAGATTTTCTTTCAAAACAGTTAAAAAAATAATAATATTACAGTTTTCCTTTTTCCTAGTGAGGGAATAGCTTCTCCCACCAAAGTTTCAGAAAATGATAGCAAAAACATATAAACAATATTCTGTGATATAAACTACTTAGAAGTTGTTTTTATGTATCAGACTCGAATGGCAGATAGCTTTACCAGGATAGGTTTAACTTGTTGAAACGGTTTACGAGTATTAACTATTTTTCATAATAAAGGCTTACAGGTGAAAACGGCCAATTAGCGTCAGCTCACTTTCATAGTGATAATTTTGTTTCAGTGTCTTTTTCCAAAAATACGTAAATTTTCTCGAAAATGTTACCCAAACAGATTAGAGTGAGTATTTAGATAATTAAAGTTAATTAAAATAATTTGATTTTTTTAATCTAAATTAAATAAGAATACTGTAACGCCAGACTATAGCAGTCCGCTGCGGGATATGCCTTTCCTATGGATGACATACTATCTTAAAATAAAATAAGAAAAAATTGGTTTGTGTTGAATTGAAAATGCTTTTACATGGCCGCCATGTCTTTTGGTCAAAACAACATGGTTTATTATATGCAGAATTTTTTGTCGTTGTTCCAAATACCATTCTTTTGACCAAGATTAAGCGCCTAATAAGTTGCTGTTTACATATAAAAAGTAAATAAATTTATTAATTACTTCGGCTTGTGTTTTCAGATACAACAGATTTTAGATGTAGGTAAGGTCAAAAAAAATGACTTTTCCTATTTTTGCGACTTACGAGAAGTATCGAGTCCAATTCGGAGCGAATCAATAAATACAAAAAAATTGAACGTGCAGCCATCAGCGCATTTTGTTGTGTTTTTTGATTAGGATTAAACAATGACACGTGACGCTGTTCTTTTCTTGATTTCCTCACCCAAAAGTAGCAGGAGAAAATTGTTGAAATTATCCTTTCCTTTTTATTCCTAGGAATTGTATACAATGAGGGATTTCATAAGAACTGACAGGATAATTTTCTTATCGACAAAATTTGTTACTTATTTGAATGTAATTTTTTAAAGTTTTATTACACTTTTTATAGCTAATTATAAAGTGTGTTACTATTATGGAAGGGTCCTTTTGTCACAAGTATTCGTAGGAAACGTATACTATTAAAAATAATGATACTTCATTGAAGGCATGTTTACTGCATTAAAGGTATAAGTGTCGACTAATGTTGAATTGTGATGTAGATAATTATAACTTGATATTAAAAAAAACTTTCTTTCATTTTTAATAAGCCAACCCTACAGTTTTAATATCTATAGAGTTTCAATGCGTGTGTACAGTTTTCTTCAAGACGGAGTTTGCAATTCCAACACTGTACGAGGACGTCGAGGACGCAAATAGAATGAGCCCCAGCCCCGACATGGCGGCGGCAGCGTTGCTACGATACCTAGGTTCAGTGGAGTCTGACCTACTGATATAACAAAGTACCAACTATCATTCAATATGTGCCTATTACATAATACCACTGTGATAATACCTAAGTCAGAGATGGAACATTTATACGTATTTATACAAATAAATAAACTATTATTAGATATGTTTAAGTAGGTATTTAAACAATAACTCCTCATTTAAACAATTTATTTCACCACACATTACATTTACAAGTTATAATAATATAGGGTGCTTGCACCAATAGTGACCATGTAAGCGGAATCCAAACTATAAAAAAAATAAGAAATCGTACTTGTTTACTAATCGACCGTCAAGTTTTGCCTGTTGAAACTGTGTTCATCAATACTGTCTATTGTAAAACCTTGATCAATTATTTTTAATTAGAAATGTGCCGTTATTTTTCAAATCGAATGATTAGATAATCATTTTTCAAATCCAAGAAATAGCTTTATAACAAATTTTCCAATTTTCAGCCAATTACAAGCATTAGTTCCATAAGATTAAAATTGAGAAGTCATCGTTTCCTTTCACTATTTCCAGCCATGCGTGTGGTGCATTTGTTTATATTGTTCACCTCCCTCCTCTATGGATCAGCTTTAGGATATCGCCTGGTAGTGCGTCGACAGCTCCTACCTAATTTGCCAGACAGTATAAAGAAGAATATTGAAGAAAAGCGGAAAGCTGTCCTTACAGATGTCAATAGCAAAAAGATATTTGATGCGCTTGTGGAGTCGATAATGTCGAAGGCAGACGATTATTACAGCGAGTTCAGGAAGTTGTCCGATGATCTCAACCAAGAGGAAGATGAGGCGGCCAAGTTTGAAAAGTTCAAGGAACATCTGTATGAATCAGCGCAGGAGTTTGCGCCGTACCTAGCAACGTAAGAACATTACCTAACATTACCATCATCATTTCAGCCAAAAGATGCCCACTGCCGGACATAGCTGCCCCCAAATATCTCCATAACTATCGATCCTACGCTGCCCGTATTCTCGCGCCCTTTACCAGATCGTCAGACAAATCGTATTTTAAATTTCTTTACGGCCATTCGGTGAAGGAAAACATCGTAAAAAAACTTGAACAAACCTGCGAAAAAATGCAAATCTGGGTGAAGATGATCAATCTTTACTAGGCTTTAGTTGGTCGGTCAACAACTCACAAAATCTTTGAATTGTTTCACATAGTTGTGCAGGTTTCCTCGTTACGTTTTGACCAGGGCTTGAAACCGGTATTTCGAAGACTCCTAAATAAAGGTTTTTAACCTGGTATTTACATTATACGCTCTTAGAATTTTGCTCGGTAGGAAATATCGTTGTAAAGGTACGCCACTAGAAAATAACTAATTAATTCCGCGAGTACCGCGAGCATGAAGGAAGAAAAAATGTAATTTTATTTTTTCCTTCATGACCGCGAGCGTTAGAGTAAGCGAGACTGGCGCGTCATTCGACTTCAAAAGATATTTGGAGAAGCAAGCGAAATTTTTACTTCTATAGACGGTTAATTGAACGAATACCGAAATAATTTCGCTCTTGGACAGGTCTTGTTTACCTGGATTAAGACTTCAAACCAGGCTCATAATTTCGCATCTGCAATATCTCCATACATTGCAACAGAGAGCGTTATCGTTTCCGTTTCACTCTACCGGTACCGTATTTTTTCTGGTTTTGCTTCAAGAGCGAAATGATTTCGGTTTTCATTAAATTTACCGGTAAAAAAACTGAAAATTTCGCTTGTCCCGCCCTCTATTGTTTGTTTCCTGATGCTTGTGGAACCAACCTGGTTTTTTCCAGCGGCAGCATAGGTACATGTTTATAACGACATTTCGCTCCGAGCAGATTTAAAATTAAATTAAATTAAAAATTCTTTATTGCGTTAACTACAATGTTACCCTACAATTTAGGGGTGACACCTCCCTTTAAGCTAAGCATGCCTGTGTTAGGAGGTGACAAGATTTCAAATATAGTAATTCATTTTACTTGGTTCAAAACCTTATATTTAGGGGTTTTCAAATTACCAGTTTCAAGCAAAACCGACAATAATTTGGGTTCCGGTGGTAAAGTGAAACCGAAACGATAACGCTCTCTTGCGCAATGCATAGAGATGCGAAATTTGAATTTTGAATTGGTTACCAGGTTTAAAATTTTAACCAGGTAAACAAGCCAAGGTAAACTGACATAACGAATTTAAAAATCGAACTATGTGGAACGTGAAACTTTCAACCATAAACTCAAGACTTCGGGCGGAATAAATAACATTGATGGAGAAATTAAGAATTATCTTACAAGGCTGTCATAAATCCTGAATATAACAAACAAGTCATTAATTATGTGAAATTGTGGACCTTGCTTCCGGCAGGCACTGTTTTTACAACAAATTAATCCTTTTTTTTTTTCAGTCTTATGATGCGTGTGTGGGTAAAAAGAGTTATTCTTTTAAGTGACTCCTCGTATTTTACCTTTGCGATTTATTAGACACGCTTTTTTTTTTCAGAACATCCAATAACGCTTTGCCTGAGCAACGTAAAAGACATAATAATAATAAAGAGCCCCGCGATTCAAAAAAAAAAAGTGTCGATCATTGGCGAAAAAGGGTGGCATTCAAAAACAAGACAATCGACCAGTTCTATGACTATAATAACTTTGAATAAAAATATCGTTTACTTTTTCATTTTGTTTGATTTTTGCTGTTTAAAACCCGATGACTACGAATTAAGTGAAAATTTATTAAGAAGAAAATAAAAAACCATACTATTTTTCTCTACTCACTCACTATTTCACTACTCACTATTTCTCTAAGATATGCTATGATATAGCCATCGGTACGTAACTAGCTAGACATCGACTAGAAGAATATTGATCTGACTGATGCTTGTGGCGAGAAAGTACGACCAATCAAGCTTCACCGGACTTGCGAGGGAGCGGAAGACTCTACCCCAAAATAAAAGTCATTACCAACGAGTCTAGGGGCGGCTCGAGGGAGCTTCGGACCACGGCCTAGCGCGTTGATACTGAAAAACATCGTGAAGGAGACGACGCCTAGTCTCTGGTTATCAATTTTGATTTTGGTTATGGCCGCGCCCCCTCCGGCGGGTACGGGTGTTGTTACCTGAAGGGTATTCGCTACCAGAAGGGCATTCTGTTAGGTGTAATCTAAATTTTTGGCAGCTTTAACTGCATCAGTGATTTCGTCGTCATCTTCGGAAAGGATATGTTTGGGACGGCGGCGGAACCGCGAAGTGAAAATATGCATTCCGTTCGGTTTTTTTCACAGGTTTTTTGCGAACGTGTGCGCCCCGACTAATAAAGAAACTAACTCTCACTATAAATGTGTATGCGCCCTTGATATCGATTTAAATAAATACTCAAATAAAGTATTATTCTAGGTATTTATATTTAATGAAAAACGAATCTTAAAACAATACTCATCTAACAAATGAGTTAGCTTACAAAAATAAACTTAAATATGAAATAAGTTTAACAATCTATTTAGTCTAACAGGAAGTGATTATATATCTTCAATATTTTTATGAACTAGGTATATATTAGCTAAAAGTATACCCGTATAAATATTTTCAATGTATATTATTTTAGAGTTATTCCACTAAGAGCACCTAGATATTGGCATGTGCAAATAAACACTCTATGTAGTAGGTAGGTACTATTATATACTTCTGTGCCTATATGCTACTATTTAACGGCATCTACCGGAGGTTAACTAAGATATTTATATAATAATTATATATAATAATTAATTGGTTTACAAAGTATAACTCTTAGGTATTAGGTGCCTTTACTGCAGGTGTCATTTCTCTAGTCCCTTAAATGCATTCCTCAATATATAAATCAGTCTCAGGTGGCGCGCGGTCACGTCCGGTTGTGCGCATAGCTCGCTGCTGAGCGCAACTCATAACTCCGGCACGTACCTACCGTCTTTTTTTATTGCCTGTTTTTTAATAATTTAATGAGTTGTGCTAACTCATTCTGACGAATATGCATTAAAATATAGTTAATTATGACGAATATACAGGAAAAACTAATTATCAACGAGCTATTGTGCTTCATACAGTGTAAAAGGCGTAAATAAGATTTCATGTTATAAGTATCCTTAATAAAGTACACCACACCACATGGCAAATGACAATTTACAGATTTAATTATTTATGTCATTCCTGCAAGGAAATATCGTCGTTTACTTTCCCGTGGGTTCTCTTGACGACTATCCAGAGGACCAGAGAGATGACGCTGGCTAAACCGGCCAGCCCCGAACTCATTCCACCGACAGCTTTAAAGACAGTTGGTGTGTAGAGGTGACAGCGGTCTCCGTCCTTCCACGCGCAGCTCGAAACTAGAAGAACAACATTTATAATTGTACACTTCAGAGAGACAAAATAATATATCGATGCACAAAATCGTCAAAAATAATGCGTTCAAATATTACTTTGCAAAATATCCAAATGTTACTTTGCACTTTACTCAACTCAATACATTTCTCAAAATACCTACCACCCACATCCCTACTGTGACTCAACTTCTGATGTCATACGGGTATAAAGTATTTTTGACATAAGAAATGTCTTTTCGTTCGCTATATATATATGTCGTAGCCAACTGGTTAAAATAGCCGTTCAATCAAACAGCTAGCCCTTTGACTGAACATCGCCATTCAATCACACGTCTAGCTTCTTAATTGAATATTTGAGGCGCTCAAAACGTTCAACATTACAGCTGACTCAAAAGCCGCCTTTTAATTGAATTAGTTCAGCTTACCACCGCGACGGCGCTAGGTGTGTTTTGTTTTCAATATGGCGTCAACTTACCTGTGTTTTTGATTGTTTCAAGATATTTTTCGGAAATAAAGTAGTAAATATAGGTACGTTACTAGTGTTGAAGAGCCAGAAATTATGGAGGCACATACGAGTGATAAGAGTGAATTAAAATTTTAAAAGTTATACGAAGAGAAATCACAGGATTATGAAATGCATCACCAAGGTATTGGAAGTTATTAAAGAACGCTAGGGTGTCCATGACTAACACGGAATGCAGGACTTCTATGTCTTATTATTGGATATCAAAATACGATTTAATGACAACTGGCAGTAAAGAATATCTAATTTTAAAAAGAAAGAGTACTGATGATCCTGTGATACGCATTGTACCCCGAAAAGAGTATTTTACCATGCTAAATACTATTCATAAAGATTATGGACATGGAGGCAGAGACAAGATGGTGTATAATATTAAGAGTCAGTTTTATATATCAAAAAAAGCTGTTATAATTTTTGTATCGCTCTGCCCAACATGCAACAATAAAGAATATTACGATTATTCATTTGTTTTTCATGTTTACTAATTTGTTCAAACTTTTTGTCACCTCTTAAACCGTCCTTAAACTTAATCCAAGAAAAATCTCCCAAGAAATTACAAAAAGTTTTCCTATTTTTTCAAATCACATGCTAAACTAATGGTCACCCTAGTTAATTTGCCATTTAACCATTTGGCTAAGCGTCGTCAAGCTGTAGTGTTGAACGTTGCAGTCAACAAGTCGGCTAAGCGACGTACAGCCGTGTGATTGAATGGCGATGTTCAGTCAAAGGGCTAGCTGTTTGATTGAACGGCTATTTTAACCACTTGGCTACGACATATACATCTTAAAGTACTTATAGGACCCGATTTTACGAAAGAGTCCGATTCCCATCCTAATATACTTATCTCGGAGAAATGTGGTGATATGATATTCAATAAAGACTCAAAAGACCTACATTTACGAGAAGCCTAAGGTGCCAAACGAATTATTCGAGAAAGTCAAAAAGTAATAGCCGAAGCAGAGATAAAGACTTCCGTATTTTGCTTTTCGCGCTTGATATTTTGGAAACGAAACATGATATCAAAAATTTTATTAAAACGCCTCTGGCAATTTAATCAGCTACAATTTGAGCCTGCAAAATATGTAGCCTAACGTTTTTGAAAATAGTCAAAAAGTTGGATTTTGACTTTGTTTGGCCAGGATCAGTGATTATATGCTCAGTGGCCAGGATTTAATACCTCCTAAATTCATTCCAATCTATCGACTGTTAGATTGGACTGAATTAATGTTTGTCATTTATTCCAAGCTACATACATTTCCATAATAAGTACTACTTCTTGGGTTAAATTGACCCTAATTAATAAATAAGAGTAAGAAGCTACTTTAAAATTAAATTTCAAATGAACATATTTAAATTCACTCCATAATATATTCCAATCGAATCCATGTTCAGATTTGAGAGCTATACCCGGGGGTTCTGCGCCGATGCATATGAATTTAAATTAACAGTCTTGCGACATACATACAGGGAAACCAGAGTATTTCTTACCTCGTACAAAAAAGAAGGCGAGATGCGCACAGCAGAACGTGGAGAAGAGAACAATAGCTGTGGACAACCCGACTGCGACCGGCCGGTCGAGCGGGTCTACCAACCGTAGAACCGTCACCAGCATCATTTGCATCGCGAGCACTATAAACCACATATTAATACTCAATTAGGACTGCTAAAATACATATATTTGGGCTGGGCGATGATGTATGTGGGCAAACTTTTCAGGAGAAGTAAAGGATTGGCAAAAAAAAACAATGAACTAACCGATGATGGCAGTAAGAATAGCGTCAGGTCATTCTTGCTAGCTATTTGGTAACAGTAGTGGTTTTCCAAGCACCTTTCCATTCCAAAGTTTGTAGTACTTACTATTTCACTACTAACTCAGTAGTTTGTAGGCCGATCGAACGAGCAGAATCACGAAAATAGTTTTACGTAAAGTGGCTAGGCCAAATGCTTAAAAACCCTAAAAGAAATAAAAAGTCCTAAATTAGTACTCACCGACAAATAAGACGATGCACGCAGATACGACCTTATACAGTACGTAATTAGACCTGCATTGCACCGCGTTGCATGCACCGACAGTAGCGCGTTGCAAGCTGTTCGCTAGTCCACAGCCGCAACTTCGGTAGCTCCTAAACAAAGTTTTTGAAGTCGGTTATCTTATTTATTATAGACTACAAGCGGACCCGGCGAACTTCGCGCCGCCACAGAATCAATAAATGTTTGTTAATTTATTAGCCGAATTGATATTACTGATATTACAAAGTGTCAAAAAATAAATCGCGAGTGTGGACATTCTTCGATGATGTTGAAGGTGAACCGACAAAAGTTAAAAGTAAACAGTGCCAGAGAATTATTTCTATACTAGGCATATTTTGCCGAATATTCGCCATATTCTGCCGAATATTTGCCGACTAGGAAAGGTGCCGGATAGTCGGCTTTCCCGACTAGTCGGCGACTAGTCGGCCCACCTCTAGTACATACTTAAAAAATGTACCTTTAAATCTTAAATAGTTCAAAATAGCTCTGAGCTCATATAATACGAGTGATTTGGAACGATTTGTTTCCTGCAGAGTGTCAGAAAATTTATTTCGAAGGCAGTCAATATCCCTCCAACCACGTACACAGAGCGTAGCAGTGAAAAATAACGCGCGCTCTGTAAGAGCTCTATTCTTTTAAGCTCAGATCAGAACACAGATCACCAAACCGCTCGAGCGCTCGTTTTAGGTTTAGGTGAATTGAATCTACTTACTTTACACCAGCATTTAGATCCGTGCCAGTGCAGCCTGCTTGGCAAGGTGACAGGTATGTTGTCATCGTGTCCGTAACGCAAACCGGCTCAAACTGGCTGTACGGAAACGCACATCTGCCAAAACAAATACATGTGAGCCTTGATCATTTTATAATACTATAAGATTAGAATTAGACCAGCCCAATTGGTTGGCGACTAAATATACCCATGGTATAGGCAGTAGTGTTCACCAGTGTATTCAACAACTGCGATTCCCAACACGCTCGGGATTATGGCAACACCTTTCGTTCAAGGAAAAGATTGAGTCCAGTAGGGGACTGTTGTATTTAGGTTGTAGTTGTAGTACTGGGAGATTCAGTATAGGCTAGGTAAGTAAACCGACGATTTGGGAGGACGCGCGGAAAGCCGCTGGAAGCGTTCTAGGTAGAACCGGTCGTTGTGGAGATCCAATGATCCAATCCAACCAATGATCTGAGTTGGCATTGGCAGTGGATGTCTTTCGACTAAATAAAGGTGATAAAAAACTATATCTTACTGGCATTGGGTGCTGCAGGTAGGCTGCGTGTAGTTGTAAGTTTGCTCGAGACCCCCGACAAGGCCTGGTTGGCAACTCAGCATGATAGTCTGTACACAGTACAAAGGAGTTGCCACAAGCGCTGCGAAGGTCGCCAGCTTCATGGCAGAACTTTTATCGAATACTGGTTTGCTGTAGTATAGCCCGTAGGTCTAGAAATAAAGTAGGCGTTTGGATTAGCCGGTACAGGCGGTCCAAAAGAGTGGAAATTGAAAAGTTGCAATACGTAAGTACATTGGTGCGCTTCACAATTATTGATTGGAAAGGGACGGCATGGATGTGGGATGGATTGTGTAGCCCCTGATATAAATACTCCCGCTCAGCCATCCCTTCTTCTATTTGAAAGAAGTACTTGGGTTAAAAAATCCAGAGCATAGTAGCAGTTGTAATGTTTAAGTAGTTATAAATATAGTTATAAGATATTAACAATTCTTGTAGGGCAAATTATAAGGATCGCTTTATTGCATTGTACCCAAGCCTGTAGAAAAAGAATGTCATCAGTTGAATTTGTGATGATAATGACGAAGTATAGTATACGTACCACAACGGCTAACACCAGAGCATGATAGTAAAGGAGTTCAGATTGGTTCGTCGCGAAATCATCCGACTCCACTACGAAAAATAACATCTGGAACAAAATAATTGACATATTATGATTTGTTTATTAGATTCGAAAGTGAATCGAACCTCAACCCAAACATTTTCCAAACCCTATCTACTAGACCTTTGACTACGAATCGATAATGAAACGGCTCTAAAGTGTATGAGCAGAGCACGTATAAAATAAGCCCTAACAAGTCATATAATAGTTTTATTTATTTATTTATCGTATGGCACACTGGTCACAAAAAAACTAAGAATTGGAAGTATGAAAAATGATTTGTAAAATCTTACCTAGAATAAAAAACTTTTGATTTTAATTGATTTTTTATTTAATTAAGTAATTAAAGACCGTATAAAAACATTTTATCTACTGCATACAATAATAACAAATACATACACAACACAGGCAAGTATAGGTAGTTCGAAAAGCGATCTCTACCAGACAACCAAGAGATCATTAATATTTTCAAAAATGACGATGAAAATTTTTATTTGCATTATTAAATGTGGTGGAGGAGTTCTTTCTTACATTTGCATTCTGTATCACACATTTAATTTTAACCACGAAGTGGTATGCAAAATTGTATAAACAAATTAATAAATTAAATCAAATCAAATAGTTCAATTAAAATTATTAATAAAAAAACATAATAAATTAAAAATTAATAAAACAATTCCAAATAATATATAAAATAACAATTTTACGAAATAAATACATTTGTCACATAACTACTTAAATAAGGCGCTTTTAAATTTTTTAAATGGTAATTCTTTAATTGATTCAGATATCTTGTTAAAAACTCTAACAGACATGTTGTACGCGTTAATGGCGAAACAAACTGTAGTGCCGGGAAGGGCCAGCAACCGATTAGGGTACCTGGTTGAAAATTTGTAGTTCTCTTGCCTTTTCACAAACAGCTCTGGGTTATTTTTTACAAATACGCACAACTCGAAAATGTATAAAGCAGGAAGTGTTAGAAGACACAAGTTTTTTAAAAGAGGTTTACAAGAGTCCAGGGGCCAAGCCCTACATATGTGGGCTATGGCTCTCAGACACTTTTTCTGAATTAGAAAAGCACGATTTAAATCCACTGAGTTGCCCCACAGTATCAGTCCGTACCTTAACGCAGAGCACACGTAACCATGATACGCCATAAGGGCCGTTTTCTGGTGAGACGGTATAAGGCATTCAGCATTCAGTTGAAGATACTCGAAAATGTTGCCTTGTTTAAGGTGAACCAACGATCTGGTGAAACCTCCGCTGCGGGTAGCTCAGAACAATTAAATAAACAAATAATTCGTTGCGTAAATATTTGGGGGAGGTCTTATGGAGGCAGAAATTTGTTAGCTTTGTTTTGTAGCAATTTGTCAGTTTGTCCAGCTGTGGAAGTCTTTCGGCTGAAAAGATGACCAACCAACCTTTATGAAATCCGAGTCGTGCCACTTGTACCCCCATAGTGAGGACGCCAGCAGTGCCATAGCGAAGATAAGGCCCATTACGGGGAGCGACGACAGCACGCGGCAAACACTCGCGGCCAAACTTGTATCTATGAACAAATATACGGATTTCTTCAATTAAGCCTCGGTCACACACAGCGGATAGGCGAATAGTCGCTGCGATTGCACTCGCTGCGAATAAAAATGAAGACGGTCAGTATGGAATTCGCAGCGAATAGCCCTGTCACACGGACCGAAGCTTTTCTGTTCCACTGAGTTCGGGAAGGGGAGGAGGAGTAAGGTCTGTCTAATAAGTTATTTATTGTACTTGGGTATTTTTTTGGAAAATAAAACAAACACCAATTCACAGACAGCTGAATTAAGGCTTACTGCGCTTTCCTCATCCAGCGACTTAAAATGACGGTTTGAGTGTCTAAGGGAGTAAGTAAGAAAATAGCTCGCACCAACAAACTTACCAAAATCTCCGCGCGGTAAACTCTCCTTCCTAAGTACTGGTTCAGGCAGTCTGTACAACTGAAAGATTTGAATGAGTAATGGGCCAAACGCTGCAAGCACCTGCATCCACACAGCCATCTGCTCGCCGAAGAACTTTGGCAATACGATTATCCCCACAATTCGCGCTGTCAACAGGATTCCTGAGAAAAAATAAATAGTCTTTATATCTCCTTCCTTACATAGGGGTTTAATGCAGGTGCAGGTGTCTCCATTTAGACTAGAATAACACTAAATTAAAAAAAAAAATAACCCCCGACACAAAACTGTTACTTGATCCTTTCAACAACTAGAAAAGAGCTGATAATCTTCAAATGGCTGAAGATATTTTCATGGATCATAGCTAAAAACACTCTCGATTGTGACACCATGCAAACAAAAATACATAGTTTAAAAAACTAAAAAACACGCTTTCTGTCCGCCATCTTGGACGTCCGCCATATTAGATTTAAGTCCCGTGACTGTTTTTTTCCTATTCCTGACAGCAAACCCTTTCATTTAATACCCATATCATGGGGGTGGATTTCAAACAGCCAGTTCGCCATCTTAGGGAGGCCGCCATATTGGATTTGTAATGACGTTTCTTAGGTAGTCATGTATTGTCATCAGAACTCAGAGCGTGTGCAAAATTTCATCCTAATAGAAGACCGGGAAGTGGGTCAAATTAAGATTCCAAGATTTTCTTACATACATAGTTACTTACAAGTGAAGCTAATTTATAGCGTGTAAAAAAACTAGATCAAAATCGGCGCATCCGTTTAGGAGCTACGATGCCACAGACAGACAGACAAACAGACACACACGTCAAACTTATAATACCCCTCTTTTTCGTCGGCGGTTATAAAACTTGGTTATGTTAGTTAGTAGGCACTCTTCGTCAGACTTGACTTGACTTTTAGTGACACCACACCACACCAGAGCCCTTCGAGCGTCGACGTCATGCGTCGCGGATACAATAAATCTGCGTCCGTCTTTTGTTTCAATCGCCTTGCTTGCTACCTATGATTGTATACTATACGCAACTCTCTTAAGCTCACTGACCTAATCAAAAACAGAATATTCGCTTTATTAATCGCAATTAAAAAATAAGACGACCAGGGTTAAAGAATGTAACGAATATCCAAAAATGATTATTTCAGTAATGTTTTTAATTTAATTTTGATTTGATGTATTATTTGGCAATGTAATATTAATTTTTAGCTCAATTTTTAACATGTTTCACATTTTAAAATGTAATATTTTTATTCTATAACATGGTCAATTTGAAGACTGAAATACTTTTTTTTTAACTTAATTTTTTTAAATTTATTTATACGGAAGTTCCGGACTTGAATCCGGGTGGGACACACTTTGACTTTCCCCAGTTTAGTTTGATCACCTGACTGTCCAAAAACAAAGATGACCTTGCTAGTAGGCAAGTCCAGCTTGATCCGTCGTACTTTTTCGACTCAAGCATAGGACAATAAAAAAAAAACCTTGCTAGTCTTGCTACGGAAGGCGCGAAAAACCGTTGGTTCCGTTCCAGCTACAAGGGTTTTTGCGATAGGAATTCTTGAAACCCACAAGATGACCAAGCAAGTAATCTACTCACCATAATTCAATGGCATATCAGCAGCTTCAGTCGTATCCATAAGCACCAACGCATTGTTCCATACTGCAGCTTTGCATATAACGTTGACCAGCGCTACGACTATGATGATCGTCAGCCGAACAGCCGCAGCAGTGGACATTGAGGTGAAGGCCACCGAAGTTCTTGCAACATTGGTGCATAATTCTGTACCTAAAAATAATCAAAATATTTTTTGTCTCAGGCGATTGGTTGGGTTAGGATCGGATCAAACTAACACGTCCTGTACTAAAATTTCGTAAAATCTATAAAGCGAGAGTTCACCTTTATAACTGACTAGCTTTCCGCTGCGGCTCCACCCGCGTTAACAGTTTTTTTTCCGCGGTAAAAGGTAGTCTATGTTACTGCCAAATTGACCCTGGTGTCCGGAGTGTTACTGTATATTACCTACTTACCTGTTTCTGCAGATATCGGCACGGACGGCAACGCCAGTAAGCCCAGAATCGCCACAGCCGTCACGAGACTGATAAATATCAAAGTCCTAATTCTCCATCTGTTTAAACACGACCAAACTGGTGCTGAGAACGCCTCCAGTGAGCCCAACGTTGCTATAAGTACATCTGTAAATAAAATATACCTTCCTTTTACATATATTATGTGCTTTTAAGAATAAGAAAAAGAAAAAAAATATTTGCGGGACATCACAACACAACAGCAGAGAATACAAGTTAACAAGTATGACAAAAAATTACATGGAACGAATACAATTTATATTTATACACTATGGATTATTGTAATAAAGTTAACATACTCCGTATGTGCTGCGACCTTGAGAGCGCCCGTATTCCGTAGCGGTAGGGGTGAATTTTGTAGTGCGAGTGTCCAGCCGCATGTGCTGGCTTCTGTACCTTGCTTGCTTGCTTATTGTGTGGGTTTCGAGATTTACCTATCTCACAAACCCTGGTGTCGGAATTATAGAACCGCCTTAGGCTTCCTACGTGGCTCCTATAGCGACAACGTCCGTAGATACCTAGTAGCCGGGACCAACGGCTTTACGTGCCTTCCGAAGCACCGAATCGTCTTTCTTTTCGGACAATCAGGTGATTCAGCTTGCAATTGCAATGTGCTAAGCAAACTAAAGAAAGTCTCACAAAGTGAAATATGTTCGTCGAGTCCCCACCGGGATTCGAACTCGGAACCTTCGTAACGTCAGGCAAGCTTTTGACCACTTGACCACGGAGGTTGATTATCCTGTGATCGAAATGTAGATAACGATATAAGTAACTCGACACGTTCTAATTATTAGAATATCGTATGCGATCACAGGATAATTTATTAGTGATCGCTAATATATTACACGTATAGGTACCTACTTTAATTTCAAAAGTATATTTTAAATAAAGTTTGACTTTATAATTTTCTTAACTACCTCATTTCTAAATTTCAAGCGATATTGTTGTGTCCTGTAGGAACCATTCATGTAGGTTTTGTTACCTGTGGTATACCATGGGAGCTGGCCATGGTTAATGCTTTCCTGGAGCTGGTTGTAGATGACCACATCGCCGATGGTGACGGCTGTGAAGGTCCCCATTGCGATCCCACGGAACGAGCCCGCGGTAAATTTGTTCGCGCGTAGACATGATTTCAATCTTTGTGGCACTGTAGACAAAAAGTGTACCTTTTTATCATTAAATAACATTAATTTAAAAATGTAAATAACACCCGCCACGAAACCGTTAATTGATCCTTCAACAACTAGAAATTAGCTGATAATCTTCAAATGGATGAAGATATTTTCTTGGTTCATTCATAGCTAAGAACACTCTTGATTGTGAAACCTTGCAAACAATAAAAAAATATCTAACTAAATAGACATGTGTGTAGGTAATGCGTATAATAATTATCACAAAAGTAATATCACCCTAAAAGGTAATGCACACATAACGCGAGTATTGTAACCAGTACACATCATACATTAGCTACTTTGAAGGGAAATAAATTTCTGTCGGGTCAGTTAGTAAAAATAAAGAACAAAATAAAATTCTATCTCAAGTAATGGTAATGCTAAATAGGACTTGGTCGCTCGCAGGTAATGTTGTAATAAAGTAATCTTCTTCTGTCGAGTAATGTACCTACTGTGCTGCTACGGTACGGTACGGAATACGGAATACTACAGAGAATCACTTCGTACAAAGTGATAAATTTCATTCAACGGGTAATGTGTAATGGTACGAGATGATACCACCTTTTCGAAAGTAATGAGTAATGTGATGTGATAGGTATGGCATATAACGTACTGTTTTGTCATGCATGTCTAGATCTAAATCGGCGCATCCGTTTAGGAGCTACGGTGCCACAGACAGACAGACACATACGTCAAACTTACAACACCCCCTTTTACTCGTAGTCAAAGTATATCAGAAGTAGATTATTATAATAGAACTAACAAATAACAAAAAAGCTATAAAGTGAGAACAAATACATAATCTAAAATCTTAAACTAAGAGGTCAATGAAATCGAATTATGTACTTATTCATACTTGTCTGTCTATGAATACTAGTATATTTATAAACAATGTTTTATACTTACAGTTTTTAAGCAATGCCATTTAAAAACTAAAAATAACGATAATTCTATTAATTGTACGTACAGGAATCTACATTCATAAAATTAATGCCATTATTTTATTACACCTAAAGATTTATGACCAATTATTATGTCTAAAAATATTTAACATTATCATTAAAAGTCTCCATTTTACTAAAATATTAACGAAAATTTATTTACATTAAATTAATTGTAGTACGTCAATTTATATTCGTACGTAAAACTTATCGCAACCAACCATCTGCAAAATACTAACTGATTGACTGTGGGTACCTACTTACTACTTACCGCAGAGCCTCAGGAAAGTTAAGCATAAAGCATTAATATCTGTTTTAAAACCCTTTTATGAGTTAAAAATAAGTAGGTGAAAACACATGGTATGTGATAACTGCATGATATTTGTATTTCACTATTATACTATAATATGATTTTTAAAGGATGAAATTCTTGTTTATGTTTTTAGCCGAAGATTTAAGGGAGTTAACGCTCGTTAACGAATAGTAAATTATAAAGCATAACTAAAAAATAATTAATAGTTCCAATAACGTTAAAAAAATTATAATTAAAAACCCCTGCCACAAAACCGTTATTTGATCTTGAGCTGATAAACTCCAAATGGATGAAGATATTTTCTTGGATCATAGTTAAGAACACTATTGTGACACCTTGCAAACCAAAAAAAACTAGATTGAAATCGGCGCATCCGTTTAGGAGCTACGATACCACAGACAAATACACACGTCAAACTTATAACACCCCTCTTTTTCGTCGGGTGTTAAAAATAAATCGAGACTTGGCAAAGATTTTTACACATTGTTTAACAGTATCTTATTAAAATTTATATTTCGCCGAACACAAGTGATATCAGTATGAACAAATGTTTACTTTTGAAACTCGTCGATACAATAATTGCCTTCCTTTTTGGGCTATCACGTCATTCACTTGAGATTTATGTTTGATAATTATTAAAATACTAGCTTCCCGCCGCGGCTCCGCACGCATTAATAGTTTTTCCCGTGGGAATGAGGAATTTTCCCGTGGTAAAAGTTAGCCTATGTTCTTCCGCAAGGTCTATTCTATCTTTATGCCAACTCCGCCCGCTTTAACAATTGTTCCCGTGGGAATGAGAAAATTTCCCGGGGTAAATTGTAGCCTATGTTCTTTCCTAAGGTCTATTCTAACTTTGTGCCAAGTTTCACCAAAATGGGTTCAGTACTTTCGGAGCATTTTCAATTATTAGGAATATTTTACGTATTATTTTCACACCTTGGGTTACATTATTGAAGTTTTAGTAAGGATCCCTAATTTTTTTGAAAATAAAATATAGCCTATGTTACTCAGGGTGAATGTAGCTTCCCAGTGTTCCCAACAGTGAAAGAATTTTTGAAATCGGTTCAGTAGTTTCGGAGCCTATTCGATGCAAACAAACAAACAAACAAACAAAAAAACAAACAAACAATCAAACCTTTCCTCTTTATAATATTAGTATAGATACACGCGACCTACTTTTTTTTTATCAAATACTATTAGTACTATTGGTTCACCTGTTTTTTTTTTTCAATTTGTAGATTTACAACCAGTTTTATATTCGACAGGCACAAATTTATTTACCTCTTTAGTCACCTCCTAGTGATCATCAAAATAATATAAAAGTTTTGCGTCTATTTGTCAGTCACAAAGGTGTTGCGTACGTCTAATTCCAATAAGAATATAAATATAGGCGGATCAAATTATGATTTTGATCCTATTTTACTCACTGGGACAAATAACTTACTTTGAAATCCTACTTCTATTTAACCAAAGGTTTTCTTGTACCTACTGGTTACGAGACACCACAAATTAGATAAATGGCAGCGGACACTTTTAACTAAGTTTTGTAACGTGGTGTTGTGGTTAGAGATTTCAGAGGACTGAGATATAGTTCTCTCATATTTTCTAACTATACAATATGATATCTCAATGACATACTTATCATTATTTTAAGTCGCTCGGTGAATCACGAACACTTCGATTGACTGTGACGTATACACACCTCTTTTTCACTCACAGGCGCAGGCGCTAGGGATTTATTCTCTACCTTTTTTACATAAAGCGAAAATACTCTTCATCCTCACTCAACCACTGGAGGAGACATGAAAGGAGGCCTTTTTTTCAGGCAAAAACAATATAAATTAAAGTCCTGACTAGTAACATCATAAAAGTGAGTGATTTAAAACGTCCAAAAGTTATATTTTCTTTCATATTTCATTTCAGTGGTATTCACTTAGCGAGTGTGTTTCGAGGTTAACCTACCTCACAAACCCTGGTGTTAATCATTGAGCCGCCTATGGCTTCTGACATAGCTCATGTAACGAGTACATCCGTAAATAGTAACCGGGACCAACGGCTTGACGTGCCTTCCGAAGCAAGGAATCATCTTTGATTTCAGATAATCAGGTGATTCAGCCTGCAATATTCTAACCAAACTGGGGAAAGCCTCACAAAGTTATATTTGTTCGACGAGTCCTACCGGGAGTCGAACTCGGAACATCCGTATTTGACCATTCGAGCCTTCTTGGGCTGCCCCTGTATCATGCATTGCTATGACCAAAATTTGTCGCAAATTTAACTTTACTGTCAAAAACCCGCTATATTGAAATATCCTCCAATAGGATAAGAGAATACGCACGACAAAATTATGTCTGTCAAGCGTGGACCGGGCATGTTAGAGGTCCAGGAGTGACACTGAGAGAGCAAATATTTAATATGTGACTTAGAGAGCAAATAAAATACGCAGCGAATACATACGAGATGACTTGGACCAGTGCCCCGGACTGGATCCATCAAAGTAGCGCAGTATTTTTCAGAAAAAATGTCAAGGTCCAGACTGAGATGGTACGAATAGTAGATAGGTATCTATTGTAATACTGTGCTCTTGACAAAAAAGAAAGTTCTTATGGCAACAAAAATATATAATCAATCACTTACCAGCACATATACAAATATTAATCATATAAAATATTTTTAAATGCAATATTTATTATCAGTAAGTAATTTTGTGCCTTGGAAAGTAGATCCGACCCACTTAATTATCCATTCGTAAGTTAATATCCTGGCTGTTTAAAAATTTACTTCTATAACGTTAGACAATTTCTTGAGTACGAAGAAATTTTTTTAGAAATTTTATGTATTCTTGCAAATATTGTTTTTATTCTATTCTGTTGTTGCGTCTAGACTTCACTGACCAGGATTCTCAAAATAGAACTGCCTGGAGACTTATGATAAGGAAAGCAAACCATAAGGCGAGGAGGAAGAAGATTTATATTACATTTTAAGACAAGGGCTTTACTTTGCTGAGATGGGGGTCTGGGGGTTTGAACACTTGGGGGGACTGGTCTACTCTAGTCGATTGCCGGTTGTTTTTTGGTTACTTAATTTAGTTTTTCTACTTTGACTGGTTGCCTTCCTCTAACTGCATACTTCGTTTGCACTCTTTGTTATATGAATCAAATTGTATAAAATAATAATTTTTGTAAAATAGTTTGAAAAGATGCAACGCCTGTGGAGTTTCTTCCGGCGGGTTCTTCTCCACAGAAGACAGCCAAATTGTGAACCTGCCTCGACGTCGAAAAATGATTTGTGAAATCTTACTTCGAATAAAACATATTTCATTTTCATTTTCATTTTCAACAAGTAGCTAGGAATTAGGAAAAAGTAAATAAAAAAATACAAAACCTAAAGTTACCTTCGGAACGCAAACCTTTTTTTGTGAGCACGTTAACTTTTTTCCTATTTTTATTTGATGCTTATTTACTATATTGGTCTACTTCTTCCAGTGTCAAAATTATTGCAAATAGAGTATAGCGAGCGAGTGTAGAAGCGTAGCTGGTCTATGCAAAAACAAACTAAAATTCTGCTTGACACACCTATCCAGTATTTGCGCGTTGATGTAAAATATGACATAACTGGATATACCTATCTTTCTAACTCTTACTTAGAGCTTATAAAAATTCAGATTCACTATCCACAACCAGGAAGAAAGAACTTGGGGTTGTTTTTTCTATTTACTACAAAGGCCTCCCCCAAGGATCTCCACAATGATCGGTCCTGCGCTGCCCACATTCAGCGGCTTCCCGCGACCCTCACCAGATCGTCAGTCCACCTCGTGGGGAGCCTGCCCACACTACGTCTTCCGGCGCGCGGCCGCCATTCAAGAACCTTTCTGCCCCAACGGCCGTCGATTCTACGCGCAATGTGCCCAGCCCATTGCCACTTAAGTTTGGCGATTCTTTGGGCTATGTCGGTGACTCTGGTTCGCCTGCGGATCTTATCATTCCTGATTCGATCACGCAAGTAAACTCCAAGAATAGCCCTCTCTATCGCTCTTTGGGTGACTTTGAGCCTTCTTAAGAGGCCCATCGTAAGCGACCACGATAGCGACGCGATAGCAATAAAGCATGAGATTCTGATATACAAAGGCCAGCTTACACACAACATAGTGGTAAAAAGGGAATGCAGAGTAGACATAGGAAAGTGCAATATATATACCTACATAAAATACATACAGTCATACATACATAAATAAATATAATAAAAATACGTACAATTGCATAAATAATACATATATATTAATAAATTTATACGACAAACAAGTCAAAGTTGAAATAGAAAGTGCTCTTTAAGTTTTTGTTTGAAGGAGCTTACAGAAGGACAGTCCTGAATAGCTTTGGGAAGCTTGTTCCATAATTGAACAGCACGCACACTAAAAGATTTAAAAAAGAAATTTGTGTTAGCTCTAGGACACTCCAGCGTCTTAGTACACATAGGGAGGCAGAAGATCGAACCGAGATTATATTCTATCCATGGTCTAAGCAAACAAGGTCTTGTATTCGGACCACGTGACTTCACACAAGCCTACGTCATCATGCTGTTCATCTCTGTCTATTAACACGCATTCGACAAGGATGTACAGCATGATGACGTAGGCTTGTGTGAAGTCACGTGGTCCGAATGCAAGACATTGTTTTCTTAGACCATGATTCTATCTAAACACTATTCCCGGAGTCGATCTAGGACCGAGTTCCCAGTGCGACATAGTCAACTTGTTTCTTGACGTAAAAAGAAGCTTGTATCCATTATAATAACTCTCGTTCATCTCGCCTAAAGAGTATAATAATATGTTCTAGCAATATTTTTACCTCAACGTGATAGCGTAAGCGTAGAGTAGCGTAAACTCGTAACTTAATTTGAAAAATCGAAAACACATTTCACGTGTCGATATCGAAAAACCTTGCGAATATGAAGCAACGATCTTAGTCACTATGCTATTGACGACACCAATAATCTTTAGAAAACAACCGCAAATAAAACTAATAGATCTGATCTAAAATAAATTAAAAATGGTAATAAATATAAATACGTACCACTAAAACCAGATATTAAATTTTTGGATTCCATTTGTACGTAACTACCAATTAGCAATTTTTGATTGAACTGAAGGAATACAAATAAAAATTGTTCGTATAGTAATGCTTGAATAACACACACTATCTCTGTTTATCAGTACATATCTCGTGTAGGATATCTGACTCATTTTGGTGTAGCACGAAAGGCATATGGCACTAAAATAAATTTAATGTTTGGTTACTAGTAATAGTAACACATACTTTAAGGACCTGCGAACTACGACGAGTGTTATGAAACGGTTTTGTTATTTACTAATTTCTTTTCTTCATACAAACTTTCAACCCCTATTTTCACCCTTAGGAGTTGTTTGTCGGAAAAATCCCGAAACACGTGTTCGAAGTTCGGTTACACACAGCAAAACCGTTTTGTAACACGTTAACTAAAGTTAGCAAATCCCTAAAGTATGTGTTACTGGTAAGTAGGTAATCAAACATTTCTTTCAGTTGGGGCGAAGTTATAAAGTAGTGGTTAATAAGGTTAAGGGCGATATGGACGGCGAAAATGCTATTTGTTATCACAAGAACCGAGTTTACCGACGACTCACTATCGATAAGATTGCTACTTCGACGTCGATTGAAGCATGACACGTCCAAATTTTACAACATAAGCGTAGGTCAGCTAAAAAATTGAACATGAATTTACTCGTATATTAAAATTTGAGGATCCTTCACTTCCTTAAAAAATATTTCACGAAAAATTGTCTAGTCGTTTTTGATCTACAGCTATCCAGTCAGATCAAAACGCTATTTTTGAAAAATGATTTTTAAAATAATTTTGTTTATGAAGTGCGGATATGGCAATTATCATACTAATCATACTAATATTATAAAGAGGAAAGATTTGTATTTTTGTGTGTGTGTATGTTTGTAATGAATAAACTCAATAACTACTGAACTGATTTCAAAAATTCTTTCACCATTAGATAGCTACAGTCACCCCGAATAACATTACTTTTACGGCGGAAATTTTCTCATTTCCACGGGAAAAACTGTTTACGCGGACGGAGCCACGCCGGAAAGCTAGTGTAACATATTTTTATCTACTCATCATGCCCTTTCATTTGCATGCACTCTACATTTTAAGTTCATTTTTTTTCGGCAGCCATATTTGATTTGAGGCACGAGGAGTTAAATTTCGAAACGCTAATAGCAAAACGAGCAAAGCCCAGGAAAAGCACTCTTAGCAAAGTAGTAACTCATTTACAGCTCATATATGTTCCCACCAAAGGGGCTCGAGCCTACCCTGAAATCAGGGTGAATAAGCATTAGTCGACCACGCTGGCCCAGTGCGGGTTGATCAACTTCACACACAACCCTTGAATTACTTCGCGAGTGTGTGCAGTTTTCCTCACAATATTTTCCTTCACCGTAGTACCTACCTATAATCTGAGATTACATAATATGTTGGTGGCCCCCGCCACTCCCCCGAGTTTGTTGTTTATCATGAACAAAAGATAAGACATGCAATAATAGGTGAGCTTTAAAATTAAATTCAAGGTTTGCGTAATTTATTAAGGTATGAATATCATGCAAACGCTAAATGTTATAATATAATAATAGACTAGCGACCCGCCCCGGCTCCGCACGGGGAAATGGTTATTGTGGGTTATCTTTAAGTATATTATGCATGTATTTATACATATAAACCTCACTCTTGAATTACTCTATCTATTAAAAAAAAACGCATCAAAATCCGTTGCGTAGTTTTAATTATTTAAGCATACAATACAAAGGGACATAGGGACAGAGAAAGCGACTTTGTTTTATACTACTATGTAGTGATTATTTAATATCCATCCTTAATTTATTTTTTTATATATAAAACAAATAAATTTACTATCAATTAATAAACAAATAGATAGTAATAATAATTAAATAAATAAACGATGCAAGAATAAATATAAAGAGCATAAAATAATGGTGGAAGTGGTAGGTTGGTAGGTTGGTAGGTTGGTAGGTAATAATTATAAATATGAACTATGCATAGTACCTATCCTATTTTTGGACTTGAATGAGACCTTCGCGTTTAGTGACGTCGACTACAATTCAAAATTCGAAATAGAGCATGCCTTGTTAATCCTACGATAAATAAAAGAAAAGGAAAAGATATTCAAACGATGATCAAAATTAATGAATTTAAATGTTTATTTTAGGGCAACGAGAAATATTAAAATCGCTGCTATTCTGAAGAATGCGGCGATTGGAACACTGCTTTGAATAATGTAAGTACAATTATTGACGTCTTCTATGATCCTAGTCTGTTTTTTAAGAAACTTTAGAATAATATAGCTTATGCATCATAATAATACATAGGTTACCTTTTCATGGCTCTCATTACCACGGGTAAAGAAAAATTGCGCGCTTCTGAAGAATTGCAGCTGTATACGATACGATGAACTAAGATCAGGCACAAGAGCACAACACATCCCTACAACAACGCGTAAGTACCTCGTTTTTATTGCTCATAATTATGACTAAAATAGGGGAGGAAATGTTTGTCGCGCATTTCCTTGTGGGTTGTGCTTGTGGTTAATTTAAGGTACCTACGAAATGCGAGTTTTATATACTTTATCCAAAGCAGCTACGAAAGGAGAAAGTTCGAAGTCTTGTATTTTAGCAGAATGCTTTTGATCAAACTGCTGCGTTGCCTGTAGAAAGCTTCTTTGGTGCTTTAAACTCAATTTTATACAAACGATTCAGGATTTAAGTCTTTTTTTAAGTAGTAAGCATCACAATACCTATATATATATATATATATATATATGCGTAATTATTTAATAATAACTAATAATACTAGCGTATTATATGATTCATTCAATGAGTCAAAAGATGGGATAAGATAATACAAGTAGACTCAGAATTTTAGATAATAATCTCATAATAATACGATAAAATGATAACCCTTGGCTCTCCGTAACGATGACAGTACCGTTTTACTTTACTTCCTATCCTACTAGCTTTACGCCGCGGCTCCGCCCGCGTTTACATTTTCAAACTCAAACTTTATTGTAAGTGAACATAATAGACAGATCTTACAATTAGGTACAGACTCGAGTGACGCCCTGAAAGGGCACAGCAATATTGCGAGAGAACGCATTTAAAACTATTATAAATTAAAAAGAAATAAACATATTTGAGTTCGATGAAGTTAATTTAATTATTACACATTTTCAACATTAAAAAATCTGTAAGATTATAATAAAATTTCTTAATGAGAAAAGATTTTAGCTGTTTGTCAAGGAAGAGCTTCTCTCTATATTTTTCAAATCGTTGTATTTTACTGGCTTAGGGGACATCTCGCCCCCTCCAAAATCTGGGCCGCAGCCCAAATGTCCACTTTTGAAAAGTCAAGGGGTATTCTCGGCCACATCCAAATCTGCTCTCAGGGCGAGATATCCCTTGGGAACATTATAGAGGACAACTGGCCCGGACAAAATTCTGTTGACTAGCTATGCTTATTTAAGACTTATTTATCATTCCAAAAATAATGAGACTTACAAGTCAGTAAGACTGATTGGTTCGTCCCTGGGGAATAAAATTACGTAACTTGTACGCAATACATTAGAGTAAAATATAACAATAGAATCAGCAAATTCACAAAAAAAGAACGAAAGTAGGCGGCCTTATTGCTAAGTAGCAATTTCTACTAGGCAACCTTAGGGTGAGGAGATAAAAAAGTGAGTCGGGTCTGTGCAAACAGTATAAACTACTTATGACCGTTGGGCAGTAGTTAACTACTTTTTGTAACCTGATTACTGACGTCGTCGCGCTGCTTCAAAATAAAACAAAATTCTTACCTTCCGCAACTGCCTTCAAAACTCGGACTTTGTCATGTTTAGATGTCGCCTAACACTAATTATCATTATAATTACCTTACTGATTAAAAATAACAGCAAATTAACACTAAACAACCATAGAAAATTATCAAAACAAAGAAGCAAACACACGATTAAAATGGCGGACACGTACTAGCTATAATTAGCCATTATTATTTCCGAATTGTTTTTGCAAGCAAACACGCCTAAATGAAAAAGTGCGGTTCGCGGTACTTCTTACTAGCACAGTCCTACTACTCTTTAAATTTAGCATTATTTTAACCGTATTAACTTGCTAGTAAAAAACGTCTGATTCGCGATATATTTTCACTCTTCATTTTACTATACACTCATTTTACTATTACAACTATGATTTTTCAATTAGCGGGATTATCACTTTCTTTTTCATTTCGCATAAGGCGTCAGAAAAGGAGAACAAAAGGTAAGCTAATCGGTTCCGGCCTACCTTGCGTAAAATAGCGCGCGATTATTACTATAAGAGCGTAAGGGACGGAGCGAGGTGGATACACGTGGCAATGTAGCATGGTCCATGTATGCAACGTAGCAAATGGAAGCTAGGATTCATCGACTTACCTTCAGATGAAGACGCGGAACGGAAGGCGCGCGTGCTATTAGGTGGCGCGGTCAATGATATTATGGTTGGGCGATTTAATAATAATAAACTTACTGGTTTTTTGTTACGGGCAGGTATATCTTATATATAAAATTCTCGTGTCACAGTGTTCGATTCCATACTCCTCCGAAACGGCTAGACCGATTCTCATGAAATTTTGTGAGCGTATTCAGTAGGTCTGAGAATCGGCCAACATCTATTTTTCATCCACAAAAAAAAAAAAAAAAAAAAAGGAACGCGGGCGTAGCCCTGGGCGGACAGCTAGTTTTCTATAATATTAACATGCTTCGAGCGTACAAAATCTATTATAATTACGAATAATATTAATGTATGTTGGTTGGATCGGATTTTCAAAATGTGAGCCGATGGGAATCGGCTTATATGGACCCTTCGCCACTGCTAACTTGTAAGTCTCATTATTTTTGGAATGATAAATAAGTCTCAAATAAGCATAAGCTAGTCAACAGAATTTTGTCCGGACCAGTTGTCCTCTATAATTTTCCCAAGGGACATCTCGCCCTGAGTGCAGATATGGATGTGGCCGAGAATGCCCCTTGACTTTTCAAAAGTGGACATTTGGGCCGCGGCCCAGATTTTGGGGGGGGCGAGATGTCCAGGTACATATATTTTAATTACCTACCTACAATAGAATGGGGACCACAGGAAACAAACTAACTTCAATTTGGCAGGGGGACTTCAGTCTAGTCTATTGAAATTCCGATTATTAGGTACGCTTTAATTATGTTTTCCTGTTTTTCCCGTGGGAATGAGTAGGTAATTTTCCGGTAAAAGATAGCCTATGTTCTTTCGCAAGGTCTACCTAGGTGTATTTGTATTTTAGGTATTTTTTTACACCTTTGGTTACATTATTGGAGTTTTAGTAAGGATCCCTATTTGTTTTAAATAGAACATAATAGATAGCATACTTAGTTGCCCAGAGTTCAATAGTTTCGGAGCCTATTCAAAGCAAACAACAAAATGTTCCTCCCTAATTAATAGCTAATCTACAAATTTTTGTTTACTTGCATGATGTTAGTTTAATTACCGTGAAATTGATAAGTACCTATATAGCTTAGATTAAAAATTGAATTGTTAAGTACAGTCAGCACTATAAATCGAAGACCTCATACAGATTTACAAAATCATCTTACGCTATACCATAGGCGCTCTTTGATAACTCAAAAAGTGAAAAAAATAGATAGGTATTATTATAAACTAGTTGTCCGCCTGCGGCTACGCTACGCTACGATAAGTAAATCGGTCTAGTTGTTTCGGAGATTAGCCTGTACGAACAGACAAACAGATAAACAGACAAAAAGAGAAACAAAAAAATCTGGATATGTTCTATATCACTTCTTACATCCCCCTGACTCGATTTTAAGCATTTTTAGGGTTCCGTAGCCAAATGACAATAAAAAGCGGCCAAGTGCGAGTCGGAATCGCCCATGAAGGGTTCCATAGCAGCCAGTAACATAATATATAAGTTTTTGTAGTTCGTTGTGACTTTGATCGATGTTTTAATAATAGTGAAAGGTAAATTGCGGTTTACGATTTATGACGTATTAAAAAAAAACTACTTACTAGATCTCGTTCAAACCAATTTTCGTTGGTAGTATGTATGGTAATGCACATCATATATTTTTTTTAGTTTTATCATTCTCTTATTTTAGAAGTTAGAGGGGGGGGGGACACACATTTTTCCACTTTGGAAGTGTCTCTCGCGCAAACTATTCAGTTAATAAAAAAATGTTATTAAGAACCTAAATATCATTTTTAAAGACCTATCCATAGATAACCCACACGTATGGGTTTGATGAAAAAAATTTTTTTTTGTTTCAGTTCTATGTATAGGGACCCCCTAAATTTATTGTTTTTTTTTTCTATTTTTGTAAGAAAATCTTATTGCGGTTCACAGAATACATCTACTTACCAAGTTTCATGAGTATAGGTATTATAGTTTCGGAATAAAGTGGCTGTGACATACGGACGGACGGACGGACGGACAGACAGACAGACAGACAGACAGACATGACGAATCTATAAGGGTTCCGTTTTTTGCCATTTGGCTACGGAACCCTAAAAACGGAACCCTTATAGATTCGTCATGTCTGTCTGTCTGTCTGTCTGTCTGTCTGTCTGTCTGTCTGTCCGTCCGTATGTCACAGCCACTTTACTCCGAAACTATAATACCTATACTGTTGAAACTTGGTAAGTAGATGTATTCTGTGAACTGCATTTTCTTACAAAAATAGAAAAAAAAACAATAGATTTAGGGGGTCCCCATACATAGAAATGAAACTCAAAAAAAAATTGTTCATCAAACCCATACGTGTGGGGTATCTATGGATAGGTCTTCAAAAATGATATTTAGGTTTCTAATAACATTTTTTTCTATACTGAATAGTTTGCGCGAGAGACGTTTCCGAAGTTCCCCAAGTTCTAAAATAAGAGAATGATAAAACTAAAAAAAATATATGATGTGCATTACCATGAAAACTTCCGACGAAAATTGGTTTGAACGAGATCTAGTGAGTAGTTTTTTTTTTAATACGTCATAAATCGTAAACCGCAATTTACCTTTCACTATTATTAAAACATCGATCAAAGTCACAACGAACTACAAAAACTTTTATATTATGTTACTGGCTGCTATGGAACCCTTCATGGGCGATTCCGACTCGCACTTGGCCGCTTTTTTTTTCTATGTATGTATGTACAGATTTTCAATCTCTAGTTTTATTATATAGAATAGTACCAAATAAACACTATCTTTAAAAAGGTATCAGATTATTTTGAAAGTCAGAAAACACATGTACTAATTTTGCCGACCTTACGTAATTAAAATTGATTAGGTTTAAAGATTTCAAGTGAGATAGCTCTCAGTAACTACACCGAATCACACCATAGGTACTCGTACCACAGTTCCAAACTGCATTCAAAATGACCGAAATATACTCGTCTTTGATAACAATATTCCTATTAACCACCGAAATAATCGCAAGAAAAATCCTCTACAACCTTACAACCCGAAGACCTCTCATGTCGTCTTCCCAGGGAAATTTCAGTGAAAAGTACCATCACAATCTTCAAAATTACTGCAACGTCTCAAACTGGGATGCAATTTGCCAATCAAACGACACGCGAATTTGTGCCGTGAGACCTTTAAGAAAAAACATTCAGGAGACTGTTGATATAGAAAGGGATATGGAAAAAAAAGATTTTAACAACTCCTGTTATTTATTTTTGAGCAATATATGTGAGAATTCTGGGCATGGTAAGTAAAAAACACAAAGAATCATCAGCGGGCGTAGCCGTGGGCATCCTTCACACCACACTGAACTGCAAACCCAAGTAGCAATTAAGAATAATGGTTAAGTCTTACATGTCTTATTTCAATCTATAGTTAGATTTTGGTAAAACAGAAAGGATTTCGTAGGGACATTTGTCTCTTTAAGATTTCATAGAGTAGAACTACCGCTACTTTAGCTATTTAAGTATTTCCAAAATCCAAGTTAAGCATTAGTTTAGCTATTTGTATTATTATATTATGTAGTTTGCCACAAATTCTTATTTTACTACGAGTATACCTACTTGGATTATTTTTTGTACTATTAATACCTGATTGAATAAATGAAGATTATTTTGAATCTCGTAAAGTAAATATAGATTCTTGTAGATTAACTTTAGATATTTGTTACACCATGTCACAAAATAAAAAGTTTCCGCCGCCGCTATACGTACTTTGTGACCATGTGTGGAAACTGCTTCTCTTATACTACTTTCACTTAAATAGTACTTCACTAATACGTTGTTTAGTAAAAATTGAATTCGATAATTCTAAATTAGTCTTTCTTTAAATATACTTTATCTATACTTTTTCTAAACTACACCTACAAAATTTCAATAATCTAAACTGTTAGGTACTTCGCTAGGACGAAATGAGGATTAACGCCATTTTGTACTTTGTATGGCTAAATATTAGAAAAAACATCTAACACCGAATCACGTAACGTAAAACATCACCGACACACCATAAAAACCACTCTAAATCGAAAGTACGATATTGTAACATTTATTCTAATTACATGAATACCTATTTTTGTATTATAACAAGATTATAACCTAAAAATGTTTCAATCGTTATACAAATATCGAAAATATTATATCTTTTTCGAAGTTTTTTAAAGGCCCGTTTACGGTTTACAGCATTTTCTATTAATTTTACACGACAAATCATCACGCGTTTTGAATTCCAACGACACAACGACGTATACAGACAGCCATTTTAAGACACATAATAAATAAATTATTAACGCCATTTTATAATTACCTTTTACCAGTTATTTTTAGAAAAAAAGTACACCATGTTTTCTAAAATAAAACAGACTCTTTAAGGTATAAAAGGATTTAAAAATTACTTAATGACGTCACAATCGTACCTGTAATATTCCAACTGCTAGTCTTAACTGGGTATTGTACCTAGATATCTTCAAGACTATTTTTTTATCTAAAGGCAATCTACAAGTTGTCCTAAAAAAGTCGTTTTAAAACCATAACCTTAAGTAGGGTTAAGTAGTATTAAATCTGTCTGTGTGATTTTTATTTATTTATTTATTTTAAACAAAATTTACAGTATGACAGTAACTTATATTACTAAAGCATTGTAAACTTAATTACAATCAATTGCTACTTGGGATCAAAAAGTTGTGCATAAAATAAAGTTCCGAAATTGACTTGTTATGGTTTTGATATAATAATAATAACACAGACAACTGAGTCCATAAAGTAGTCAGTTACACATAAACTACCTATGTTGTTAGTACTCGTAGGTATAACTGTGGCGTGCTTGCGTCCTGCTTGCTCGCCGCTTTCGTTCTGGCAGTCTATTCCCGAATTTTTGGCTATTTTATGAAAAGTTATAATTTTTTTTAATTTGGCGGCTGCCAAACAGACTACCACAGCCCTGGCTGCGAGTCGGATGATCTTTTCTATTCGCAAAGCATTATGATATTCGCTAATTTAAGCACCATATAAATTTCTTCGTGGTTTCCTTTCCCTTCACCATCAAGGGCCGGTTCGCACAGTATCTACTTACAAACTAAAGCAGATTTGGTGCGCTCGACCATTGTTTCCACAAAGAGACTACTGTTCTGCTTAGCAATCGCCTTCAGGACCCATATATAAGTAATGAAGTTTTTTTTTCTAGTATACTACATTATAGCAGATTCGGACTGCGGGACGTATCTCGCTCGCCGCCGCAACGTGGACACAGTCGCTACAACTGAACCTAACAACGAAATTGTTACAACTGAAGCAACAATTGACGATAGTGATGCAAATATCGCTAGTACACCATTCGACGTCAACGACAGTGTTAATGTTACGCCTGACGGGAATGCCACCGAAGATGTTCTAGCTGATTACAACGGCACCTTATTAGGTGAATGGTGAATTTCTCTACTTACTTCCGTGCGGGTGATTAATTGTTTTGTTTTCTTGAAAGCTAAGTCACTTATGACGATACGACTTCAGCTTTCACTTAAGATTTCGGATTCAGTGATGTCCAAACCCCCGGAAAGCACTATTAGCAACTTGTTACAAGATTTGCCTCTCATCTCAAAAACTAGAGCGATACCTATTTCAATTTCTTTCCTAGTCTAATACCCCGGTGATATGGTATGAAGGACGCCACCTTGTGGTTCTCGGCGTCTTACCAAAAACAACTTTGATCACAGAATACCAAATAGTACCTATACTTTGATCCCCTACCCGCCTCGCTAGCGTAACAAGGATTGTAAAAATAAACAACCTCACATCCATCCGTCCATTGCGTTTGTTTCCTTGCTTATAAGCATTTAATAAATTAGAAGCAAAAAAAGTTTTTTAAAATAGCTTTTAATTAAACGCGAGATTTGTTTATAAACTAGTACCTAAGTTTATTTATTTTTTCAATTAGAACTTAACTAAGGTAGGTAGGTAGGTACCTAAACATCGCGACAAGCTTTTATGATCATATATGAATTGTATACCTATGTATAAAGCCATATATGGCTTCGTGTAGTAATTTCTAAAATAATTCAACAATATTTTTTTATCCTATTCATACTGTTTATATATAAAAAATAAGATATTTTCAGAAAAAAAAATGTTTTTCACCATATCCTTCATAATTCATGCAATAAGGGGTTAATAACCATAGCATATTTTTGTCCAGGAAACCATTCAGCGTTGCGGTCAGAAAAGAAATGGCCGAAGTACAAATCGGATACGCCTTTCGATCCCCACATACATCCAGTATGTCCTCTAAGTTGTCCAACCACCTACAAGCCCGAATGCTTCATTATCAATAGGTTAGTGCAACCCACGCGTGGCCTTTGACCACAGTAAATATTTTGGTGGTCAAGAGCTTTTTAGAGGAGAGCTAACTTAAAACCATCAATTTAATGACTAATCACGTTTGACGTAAGTTGCACCAGCATCAACCACTCTTTATTCCTCATTTTACTCTGGTACTCGACTTTTAGATTCTCACAGAGTTTTCAAGCCCACCCAAGTGGTATACCTCGTGAAGTTGGTCCCTTCTTGTGCCGGTTCTCGGGATGTTATTGCTTTCCATCACGTCGAATAAACGAAGGTATCTATAAATTCGGAAATCAAAAATACTGAGATTTGGAAGAGCTTAGTGGTCGAAGTGAGCGTCGGTGACCAAGTGGCTAGGGCCGTTGACTTCCATTTAGAAGTTCGCGGGTTCGAACCTCGGCACGTACCAATGTGTTTTCAATTTTCGAATTCATTATGTACGTTTACAGTGTCTGTTACTTATTTATGTATGTATAATATTTATATTTAGGTATATGTTTTATGTGTATGTATGTATGGGGTCTGTTTAATTTAATAACTACATTCTTATTCGATATTATTTGCACAACCGCCTTTTATTTCCTTTAAACGTTTCTACTCTCGCCTAAAGGTTGCCTGGAAGAAACCGCTTAAAGCGATAAGGCCGCCATTTGCCGCAAATTCATGTTCGTGTTGTTTTATATGTAAAAAATTTATGTGCAATAAAGAATATTCGTATTTGTTTATTCGACGCTCTTACGGTGGAGGAAAACATCGTGAGGAAACCTGCACACACCTGCGAAGTAATTCAAAGGATGTGTGTTAAGTTGACCAACCCGTACTAGGCCAGCGTGGTCAACTAACACTCCCAACCTGGGTGTTCCAAGGGCGGTTTTTTCTTCCCATAGTTCACCTCAAAATAACTCCAGGCTGTACTGGTACAGTGGTGCCCCTGGGGGCAGGTACCTATGTATACCGACTGTAATTGCTTATTGAGATATGATTTCGGACTCAACCTTTTATTTTGCTTACAGAGCGACTCAGTACATGAAAATGTTCTCATTTGTGAACCATTGTTTGGGTGACCTTTACTATTGTGAGCATCCACAAGGTAGGGGAGTTTCTATTATTCTTAACTAGAATGAAGGAATGAATGAATGTTTTGTTAATTTATTTGCCAAATTAAAATTCCTAACTAGCGGCCCGTCCCGGCTCCGCACGGGAAAATAGTTATTGTGGGTTATCCTTAAGTATATTATGCATGTATTATACATTATAAACCTTCCTCTTAAATCACTCTATCTATCAAAAAAACCGCATCAAAATCCGTTGCGTAGTTTTAAGCATACATAGGGACATAGGGACAAAGACAGCGACTTTGTTTTATACTATGTAGGTATGTAGTGATAATTGAATGGGCTCCAAAACTACTGAACTGATTTTGGTAAAACTTGGCACAAAGATAGAATAGACCTCATTCCCATGGTAAAAACTATTAACGCGGGCGGAGCTGCGGCGGGAGTTTCTAATAAAATAATAACAAGTAAGACTGCCTACGTGTATGCAGCCTTACTAAATATTTCTACTAGGTAATTTTTTTTAATATCGTTCCACTACAGAATTTACAAGGGGTCCTAATAACGACCCGAAACGCTTCACTTCAGACCTCACTTGGGCCTACTGTGCTGCTTTCAAGTAAGTTCAGCACAGTTCTGTTCTAGATTAGAAACACCTCTATTCTAGAACAGAACTGGTCATTTCAATCAAATTTTTTGTGTTAAAATGAAAGATATCTATATCAATAGCCAATAGGTACATATAATAAAACAGTAGAACCCCGTTTGTCTGTACATTGAAAGTAATTGACTAAAATGGAGTTAGGGCGATAGAAGAAGACCAACAGAACACAAATATATATTTTTGGAATATAAAAGAAAGTCGTGTCAGTTACAACGCGGACTGCGAACTTCTGCGGACTTCTCTCTAGGCTTTGCATTTCCTTCATTGCCCAGGGCGGCACTAAGTTTTAATCCGGCCTTGACTGACTCAGGTTTTTAAATAATTTGGAGTGAAATACGTCACTACGTCGTTGCACTGCGACCCGCCGTTACAGTACCTACTGTATTTTTTATTGTATATTGACAGGTTCTTAAATTTCGCCCGGTTCAGCGAGGTGCTGTCCTCAATGGGCCACTACGGCTGGCTGGCGGGTGACTTCAAGATGTCACACATCATGGAGCCCCACGAGAGGATGCCTGGATATGGATAGGCGATAAACTAAGCGTAATACGCCAAGCATATTAGCTTTTTAGCACACCCGTCGTAAAAAAAAGCGAGATTTTAATAAAGGATTCATCATCAGCTATTTGGTATTCTGTGCTTAAACCTATTACAATATAACGTAGTTCATTATCTTAACCGTCTGATAATTAGTATTTGCACCACCGCCTTTTCTTTTCCTTAGTACGTCATTTAACTCTCGCCTAAAGGTTGCCTGGAAGAAATAGCTTAAAGCGATAAGGCCGCCATTTGCCGAAAATTTATTTTCATGTTTGTTTTTCATTTGTAACATATTTTATGTGCAATAAAGAATATTTGTATTGTATTTTTTTTGTTGTATGCCGACTCATAGTTGTATTGTAAGCAAATCGTTACATCGTTTGTAGGCACATCCACATCTGGCGTAACAACAATCCATTTACATCCGTTTGGGTTTTTACCCATCCTTACAAATATTCGCGTTTGCGATTAGTTGCGATGCGAGTGGCGCATTCGCGGCGCGTGGGACAGATGTTCACGAACCTTATATACCTAAATACCTAAACCAAAAAGTTATATATATACACACGTTCGTTTACAACTTGCCTAAAAATTCTTGTAGGTATGTACCTAAAATGTCATAAAACAATAAAACACAAGCGCTCCACTCGTGTTTAACTTTTTTCAATAGTTAACCAAAATAAAATAAAAATCTACTTCGTACTGAAGGAATATAAAATATTTAATCAATACAATACATTTACAACAGCAGTATAGTTATTAATCTTATATAGGAAATATTCTAATTAAGGAAGTGTCCTGGGAAAAAGAAATCGATTCCAATTAATCCGTCATAGTCCGATCAATAAACAAATGTAGAGTTGCGTGAGCGGGCAAGCAGCGAGCGATTTCTTCAGAAACTTATTCAGAGTGCTTAGGGATAAAACATACTAAAAGTCCTGACGTCTAGGAGGTGAGCTGGAGGGAGGGGGGAGGAAATGAAAGCTTATAAAGTTCTCTACAACTTCAATTTTTCATATTCCTAACCGTTTTTGAACTACACGCTCCTGAAATGTAGAAAGTATTGTTTAGCCCCTACTAAACTGATTGTGGTGAATGCTGCTACCCGACCATATTTTTTTTGTATCGATACTATTCCCATGGGAAAAGTAAACGACATTTATGTGGAAAAAATTATGTTTTGCGAATGTTGTCCTAAAATTTAGTTTTTTTGTATGGCCACCCTATTTTATAATTCCGAAAATGAATTCTACGTTAACGAATTATTCGAAAATGATACCAAACTTGTCATAGTACATACGGTTTCTTCACCCCCCTCCCCCCGGCTACAGAGGGAAAGAGTCATGGGTCCCGGTGGATTTCTACTCAGGATCACCTATTCTACAACCATGCCAATTAAGTTTCGTCGACTCGTCCAATAAAAAAATATTTCCCATACAAAGAATGCAATAAATCCCCTACTAAACAATACTTTCTATATTTCAGGAGCGTTTACTTCAAAAAATGTTAGGAATATGAAAAATTGATATAGAATAAAAGTTGTAGAGAATTTTATATTATAAGCTTTCTTTCAGATCATATTTTGCTACAACGCACCGTTTCTGTAATATTGGCGAAAAACTAAAAATGACACCTTTGACCCCTTCCCCTCCCTGCGGCTCACCTCCTAGACGTCGGGACTTTTAGTATGTTTCATTCCTAAGCACCCTGAATAAGTTTCTGAAGAAATCGCTAAGGCTCCCGCTCACGCACTCTACACCCTCCTTTATCAGTTAAATTATCGAAAAAAATTAAACACGATTTTTTTTTCAATTTCACGAAGATATATCGCATCAAAATGTAGAAGATTGCTATGACGTCACTTTTTTCGTACAATTTGTATGGCGGCGTGTCGTGTCGTCACTGGAAATTTCAAGTGCTGTATCGCCGGCATTTTTGGTTTGCCAGACAAAAAAAATACGTGTACATACTTTTTTTAGTAATATATAATATATAATCTAACTGACAGACTAAATTGATTTTTTTAGGACACTTCCTTATTGTACCTTCTCAGTACCTACTGCACGTGGCATGCATGGCGCAAAACACTGTGCGGCTTGTGGCATTCCACACAATTGATAAACAATTTTTACAGTAACATGCTTTGAAAATTATTTAGCCATGAATTTGCCTTATAGTACCTACATAAAACACAAAATTAAAAAAAAAATAACCCCCGACACAAAACCGTTACTTGATCTTAAGTTTTAAGTTTTTATAATAATTTGATTTTGCCGTTTTATAAAAGGAAATATTTTTAGAAAAACTGTTCTGTAGGCCTACTATGTAAGTAGCGACAGGCTCGAGAAGCTGTCAAACGCGACATAGTGACGTTAGAGCCATGGTAGTTCTGTCAATACGTCGCGTTTGACAGCTTCTCGAGCCTGTCGCTACTTACATAGTAGGCCTACTGGTGTGATTGCAGCAAAAAACAGATGAGAAACCCTTTTTTATTACTGCCATCCAATAAAGAGAAGTGTACGTAACCACACCAAGGATGTCATAAGTACTAAAGAGTACTACTATAGAGTACTTATAACATCCTTAAACCATACACATAAATCCACACAAATCCAAAAGTTTTTAAAATTAAAATCTCAGATGTTTTCGCCGCCGCCGCCCATAGATTCTCAAAGTTCCCAATAGTGGTGAGGGTGACTAGTTGCGTCTTTGAATGTTAGGGAAGTTTGAAACCACAGTCCTATAACTTACTTAGTAGCTGCGTTTGACTAGGGGCATAATCCGGGTAAGGCAAAAAATATAAGCAACTCATATATAGACAGCAAAACAGGTCTACTTAATATATTAAAACTTAATAGAAGCCTGCCCACAAAAATAACAATATCTGAAGCCTACTATGTAAGTAACGACAGGCTCAAGAAGCTGTCATACGCGACATAGTGACATTAGTAGTAGTAGGCCCGGTGGGCGCGCCACAAGTTTTTTTTTGTTTCTGGCAAAAATCTTGATATTAACAAAAATAATATTTATTCTTACTCTATAATAATCTAAACTAATGTTATATAGAGGAAATGTTGCAGAGGAATTGAGGATGTTTGCATTGAATAGGCACCAAAACTACTGAACCAATCTCAAAAATACTCTGACTGTTAGGAAGCTACATTATCCCCGCACGCACGGATAACATAGGCACACATGGGCTATATTAGAAAAATGCCAAGAATATTCTTAATAATTAAATAGGCGCCGGAACTATTTACCGACCGATTTTTATTTCAGATAACCGATTTTGATGAAACATCTTTACAAAGACTTGGGAAAGAACATAGGTTACCTTTTTACTGCGGGAAAATTCCTTATTCTCACGGGAAAAACTGTTAACGCGGGCGAAGCCGTGGGGCGGAAAGCTAGTATTATATTAATTCCATTGGATTTATGCAATGCCACTTATTCTTTTTTATGGTCATACTCTTCATACAATTTTTTAATATCTTCTGTTACAAGCAACATAATTTTAATTTCAAGAAACACATATTGCTATTAAGTAACTTTTACATTTGGTTTGTTGATTAAGGCACTTGGTATTATAAATTCAAATTATGATATTTTTTATATTAATGCCAACTGATATTGATTAACAGTCCTCAAACTTATCCTTTTAGTAAATAACTAATTACTTAAATAAGCAAAAGTGAGGAAATCTACATTCACATTATATGATCAGTTTTACTTAAAAATAAAGATTGAATACAATTAACAGTCTGTGGCTATGTATGTGACATCACGGATCATTTAAAAAATACAAGAAACAAAATATTGAAAAGAAAATACATTTTTGACTAAAATGTAAGTGTTGTAAAATTCTATCATCTATAAAGATAATGCATAATAATTCTGTGATTAATTTCACCACATTCAATAACAATTGATTTAATAAACCAACTGCACCGATCGTTGTGGAGATCTTTGGGGGAGGCCTTTGTCCAGCAGTGGACATCTTTCGGCTGAAATGATGATGATGAATAAACAAATTGTTTAAACCCGTAATATCTGCAACTCACTTTTCTTAAGAACCGCTAGATAAATAATGCCAGGTTATACTTTCACAGGTTCTTATAAGATTACTATTTAAATACAATTTTGGCCATTAATCTACCATTTGATTCCATGATTCATGATCCTATTCTTGGGTGCGGCCCTCAATTCGCGGTCCACTGTAAAAATAATATAATACCGATCATTATACGATCCTATTATTATACATGCAAAAGTGAAACCATCTAAAAACAATAGTCTAAATGTCTGAACATATTGCAATAAAAATTATTAGCTTTACATCAGGCATAAAAATAATTATAATAAGAAATGTTTTATTTGCCAAAATTATTTTTACAAAATAACATATGTATTACATGTGAACTCCACACTAGGCTTAGCCTGTATCGTGGCAGTTCAGTCCAGTCATAATATGCATTACAAACAATGTAAATAATGCATAATTAAAGTCATAGAATCATCTACTGGTCAATTGACTAGCACTTACCTATAGTTATTACCAGATCGGAAAATTGAAGTCCCGACAACTTCTGTACTTATTTGACTATAGGGATTCTATTAAATAAATAGACTTATAGGTATAAGTGTTTTACAGACCTTAAGCGCAGGGCCGCCTTCTTTCTGAAGCTCTTTTTCCCGCTTCTCCATCTCCTCAGATCTCTGTTGCATTCGCATCACTTTGGCCGGGTCTTTAACACCTCTCGATTGTTCTGCCTGCCGTCGTGACTCAGCTGCCTCTATCAACTGTCTTCTCTTAGTCTCCTGGTAAAAATAACAAAAGATTGCGAAATAGAAACGATACAAAAAAACATTTCGAATAATTTTAATCAGTTTGCGAAAAAAGAAGTCTCTTCAAGTTATCTATCAACTCCTCCAAAAATTAACTTTATAAACAAATTGTTTAGCTTTTTGTGTAGCCCTGATTCACAGTCAATCCTTCTAAATTCCATAATCTAAATAAAATATATCGTGTTTTAAAAGAAAACAGACAATCTCATCATCATTCTAAAACAATCATCGTGCAATGTAGTTCAATTTGGTGACTAAATTAAAATAGTTGTAATTGGCATATAATATCGATTGAAACTATTTGAGAGGGTACCTAACAGAGAGAACGGTCGATTTTGATGATAACGTAGTGATTTACTTGCTCAGTGCTCAGCGGATTTTGTTGGTAGGTAACTCATATAGAATCAGCCTCGTAGGTTTATTTACTAGACCGTTCTATGCTCTATTTCATTACTTACAGCATCAGGGGTTATTACTTCACTCGCCGAGGGTTTGCAGCAAGACATAAATATACCCATCCCGACGAATATAGTGAATTTCACTTGCAGGCAAAACAGAAAACTTGCAAAAAACAACAGGTTTGACAACAGGTCAACAGGCATGTTTTTTTTTTAGTTTATTTCTCCCTTATGGGAAAGGCAAAGGGGTCAAAACCCATACAGCCTAGTCTTTAGTAATAATAGGATATCTTCAGTTTCATTTGTCGTCCGTCTTAGTACAGACTATATTTATACTGTGTCTATAGTCATAATTCCATCTTCGTCTTCAGTAGTCTTGTCTTGTTGAACGTCTTCAGTAGAGTTGTCTTGTCAAGGGATCATTGAAATGCAAGGGTGGTCATTACATTCCAATGACATCGGAGTTTAACTCGGGGTCACTGGGCGGTCACTCCATACAGAAAACGCGTTTTGACAAGCTGCTTCTTTTTGAATAACAACGGAATATCAACTACAAGTCAATGGCGCTAGTTGCTATGTAAAACACCTCCGACCACCACCGGCGGCGGAGTCCCGCGGTGCCTGCGGGGTGCGGGGCGTGGGGCGCTATATCGGGCGGAAACTCATTTTGGCGCGGGGGGGGTGAGTGTCCTTTCTGTACGGGTTAGTACTATTATTTTCTTCTGTGCTCGGGGTATCAAACCAGAAACAACTAAGCACTCATTATTTCTCACTTCACTAACACAACAATTACCATAAAAAACTAATTTTAAAAAGGACGTAACAATGAACCCGCCATTTCTTCTCGATTCCCGCGTAAAACCTCCTAAACACATTTTTTTTTTCTGATTCAACAGACTATACGCAGTACGCTGTGCTATAAGTAGCGACAGGCTCGAGAAGCTGTCAAACGTGACATATTGACAGCACTACTATGGCTCTAATGTCACTATGACGCGTTTGACAGCTTCTCGAGCTTGTCGCTACTTACATACATAGTAGGCCTACTGCGGCGACTACATGGACAAACCCAGAGAGTTGGGAGCCGCTTCGCTTGTATTACTATAGGTAAATTTACATACAAATATTATTATACATGTCAAAAAATAATGAATTAATTACTGCATTTATTTCAAAATAAATCGATAAAAAAGGCCTCCCTAGTGACAGAAAACCATTTTTTGTCTATGGTCTATCGACAGTGCAATGGTACATCACTAACGCAAAGTAGAAATTTCTTTCTGGGGACTGTCGAAAATCTTGAATTGTAAATTCTTATAAAAATATGCTTTCACGCGTAGCTTTGCGTTCAGGTGAGTGTTTGATAAAGTTATTCTTCAACGAAAATCAATAAGTGTAAGTAAAAAAAATATAACCTTGGTGTGTCGGGAGGTTTATGTAATCACCTTGACAAGGCCTGGAAGGATTATCTGCAGCATTATTCTCATCATTTTCGCATAAATACTTATTAAAATATGACTTTTAGTTGAGTATTTATGTGCTTGAAACTTTCTACTGGCCATAATCAATAATTTGTGCAACATTTTTATTGACCCACCCTACATAACCCTAGCTATTAGATACCTATTATAAAAGTCAATATTCTAGACTTGTAGAGTTAATCAAGAAATTGGTTTACCACCGTAAAGCAGCATATTGTTTGCACATAATACAACAAAGTTTTATTTCACTTGCCAACCAAGATATTAATCTCAATTTATGCTGAGCCTTAACTAAATGGTTTTAAATTATTACTAAAAATTTTAAAGTAATTACTAGCCATACTTACGTTACTTATGTTGCCGACTGGCTGATGCAGCCTCCTTCGTTTTGACCCTGTTCTTTTTTATATATGTTTTTTTAATTGCTTGTTTGTTTAGTCTTTGCTGACGAAGTTGACCTGTCAATCTGAACATATTACAATAGGTTTATATATTACAATTACAATAGGTTTACATACTCACAAATACATCTCATTGTAAAACAATTGGGTCTTCATTATCACTTCCTCATATGAGTACAAGATATAACCACAATCTGGTGAGGCCAAGAAGGTCTAGTCTTGAAAGGGCATATAAGAAAGGGCCAGTCATTATAGAGATCAGAAAGCCATTGTCTATATTAAAAGTATTTGGATTTAAATTAAATTGATCTTGTTGATACGAAGCAGTCAATTTTGCAACTACACTAGTACAGTCAACCAAGGAATTGGTTTACCCCTGTAAGGTTGAATGATTATGATTTGAGTGGAGGGGGAAGGGCAATAGATACCCAAGACCTCTGCGACCCATGGTGGATCTATTGTGGTCAGTCCTCATAGGCTACATAGTCTCTTCCAAACCTACAGCTTTGAAGAAGTGACCCACCGACTTTAAATAAATGTGTGAATGTTCAGTACTGTGATAGGAGTGTGTGATTGCAATGCGTATGTACAACCTCAGTCAGAATATTATAGGTGTGCTTCAATTTTCTTTCAATGGGAATCTGTCCGTTAGTAATACATTTATTTCTAATTTCTAAATTTCTTGGTATGGATGGGGTTCCTGTTGAAACCCATTGTTTTCTGAGTTTGTATTATTTGCTTTGTGTTTTCTTGATGTCAATAAAAAATAATTGTATGAATATTTCGAAATAAAATCTTAACTTTTTTTACTTGTTAAATGGTTAATTAAAGCAAATGTAAGTTGAAATAGTTCACCATAAAGAAGAAATTTCCTTAGCTTATTTGTACATTATTATGTGTGCTATTTGCAAAAGCTCTTGACATTGGCGAAATCTTTAAAGTAATTTACGTCAACAGATATTAACTCGACCCTCATTTTACTTACCTACAGTTTTTGGCTTTAAAGCGAGTCTAACAAACCCAAATCTATAATTTTCTATCAAAAAAACTAGCTCGCTTAAGAGATAATTTAATGAACCTGCTCACAAATTTCACGAACATCAGTTGAAAATGCGAACTATGAAAACAGACAGACTGATAAACAGAAAGACAGATGGACATAGGAAATTAGTTTCAGCATGCTTTTTAACCATTGACGTTGATAGTATAACAAATTGTTGTTTGCAGTCGCGGCCAGACAGCCTGCCCTAACAGCCCTCGCGGCAAGGGGCTCCGCCACAGACTCCGGCACCCGCGACGAGGGCAACTTCCCGCGCCCAGTAAGAGGGGAGCCCGGCAAAGTCCGCCTCGGATTCGTGCCCGAGGAATGGTAATACCTAAAGAATATGGTCTTCTCCTAAGTAGGGAGTTCTTCTATGTTTCACAGATGAGCAAAGAGCTTTCTCTCTTCCTGTTTCTCTCACTCAAGTGAGCTTCTTGTAGCATAATTTTCATTCATTCTTTTTATGAAAGGTCATTATCATGTTTTGCATGAAAGAGTAAAAGAAATACAAACTAATGACGTCATATTTTCCGTTAAATATTTTTGTGTGATTTTTACTTTGATTTGCTGTATTAAATGTTTGATAGTTCAAATAGTATACAAGTGATTTCAGATGGCCTGTAAAATATTATCTATCCTCAAGCAAATAAATCATTAGGTACCTATTATTATTTATCAGAAAGTCAACATCCATCTATAAGAGTTGCGCTCTTGTCGGTGGAGTATTCTCCTATCACAAGATGAGAGATTGAACTTTGGTTGCTATCGAATGCATGGTAGGATTTATTTATTGAATAAAATCGTCATTATAAGCTTACAGTGTAAAACCAAAACACTTGACAGAAATGTTACTTTACTAATCTATGTAAACATTTTGTAAGATTCTGAATGATGATTACTTTACTACTATACTATGCAATTAAAAAATACACCCAAAAAAATAGGTATAACTATTATGTACCTAATTTGTCAAAATTCATTGTCTCGTCCTCCAGGTTCCAATTCTTCCACCAAAAGACGGGTGTGACAGGTCCGTACACGTTCGGCGTAGGGCTGGCCACTTACCTCTTCAGCAAGGAGATCTATGTCATTGAGCATGAGTACTACACCGGTCTCTCGCTGCTCGTTATGGTTTACGTGGCCGCCAACAAATTCGGCCCCAGCCTTGCCAAGTGGCTCGATAAGGAAGTTGACGTGAGTAGCGTTGGGGACATATTGCATTGAAGTATGTTTTGTATCATATTAGTTGGCGTGTCGACTTGGACGCGTACAACAAAGATTGGTGCACAGTGATGCTTTTGACCGCATAGCATTGAGACACGAAAAGTTTCATAAAAATCATATTTGCTTACGTCTAATAGCATTAAAGCCTGACCAGAGGAATAAAAAACCTTGCCATATTGCGGAATTTCAATAGAACTAATTTTATAGTGGAAATTGTTGCCATAAACATAAAAATGTACACGTGGCGCCCTCAAAGCGGTTTTTTTATTTCTTTGGTCAGGCCTAAACTCTGATTCCGTTACAAATTTTATTAATTCAATTAAAATTACCTCAACGTATTACGGGTTTGATGTAGAATCATCACTTTATTAATGGACTTTAAATACAGGAAGTCGAGAGCAATTGGAATGAAGGTCGCACTCAGACGATCAAAACCCTGGAGACCGCGATTGAGGACGAGAAGACTTCCCAGTGGCGCGCCCAGGGCCAGGAGCTCCTCATCCAGGCGAAGAAGGAAAACGTGCTCCTGCAACTGGAAGCCGCTTACAGAGAACGCCTCATGGCCGCTTACTCTGAAGTAAGACTCGCAGGCCAGAGGCCCATATTGCGGAATTTTAATGGCACTAATTTTACACTACCCAAACCAAATTGTTGCAACAAAAACTAAATAAGAACATGTGGCGCCGCTGGAACCGGCTATTTTTCTAGTTATGCCTCCTAAATTCAGCCAGTAGACACAACGGGACAATATACAATCGATCGCGTTTGTAAACCAGCGCCATTTTGAATAACTGGCTTAAATCGTGCAGCCACTGCGGCTTACGCCCCTATCTGCATTCTGAAGCACGAAACGTTTCTGTTCGGACAATCAACCAAACCAGGGATCTCTCACAACGTTTTTTGTTCGACAGTGCCCCGCCGGGATTCAAACGTTCCGTAAGAATAGTGAGCGTTCTACGTTACCATTTGGTTATTATAGAGGTAGTGACACTAATGTTATTTATTTCCTCTTTTAGGTGAAGCGTCGCTTGGACTACCAGCTTCAGAAGAGCACAGTTGAACGCAGAATGGCTCAGAAGCACATGGTTGACTGGATAGTCAGCAATGTTACTAAAGCTATCACCCCAGACCAGGTACGAATATTATCTTACAGGCGAATTATAGGTCAAATCACTCTTATGCACTCAACACAAGTTCATTTTTTATTTACTTTGCTACGATAAAGTGACAAAGCTTATAAGAAACGAACGCCTATTAAGTTAACTCCGCGAATTGACCGGGTTACACCGATATGGCCACGGTAGAAATTGTACAGTAAGAGTGAGAATATAAATAAACAGGTTTTTCGTTACGGACTGTCTGGATGCGGGTTATCAAACATAAAGAAACTTGTAAATTTATCTTCATTGACCATCAAATTTAAGCCCGTATGAGCCGGTCCAGGTCACTCCAGCCCCTCTAACATGCTCGTCCACGCGTGACAGACATAATTTTGTCGTGCGTATTCTCGCATCCTATTGGAGGATATTTCAATATGGCGGGTTTCTCGGGCGACAAACTTTTGTCATAGCACTGCATGTTACGGGTGCAGGTAGTCTGTACCGATAACTCCCAACCTGTTTCTCTATGCGTGAGCACATTAAGATAGTTTACCTGCCCTATGCTTGTGTAGAAAAAGTGCAACCAATCAAGCTTCACTGGACTTGCGGGGGAGTGGAAGACTCTACCCCAAAAAAAGTCATATACCAACGAGGGAGCCTCGGACCACGGCCTAGCGCGTCGATACTGAAAAAATCGTGAAGGAGGCGACGCCTGAGGGACTTCGTCTCTGATTATCAATTTTGATTTCGGTTATGGCCGCGCCCCCGCCAGCGGGTACGGGCGTTGTTACCTGCACTCATCGGTACCTACCCGTACCGGTTTATCTGTGCCGGAAACAAAAAAAAACTGTCTCTTTCTGCATTGGTACATAGGTAAACTTCTAATGATCGAAATAAAAAGGCAAAGATAAACTCACTGCGCTTTAGACTGGATTATTCAGTGAACTGTTCAATTAAGTGCACAAATTACCACAGTGGCACTTTTCATTTTCACTAAAACTAATTTAATAAACACAGAATACTTCAAATCGCATATTAATGATTGTTTCCACGAGAATTACCTCCCGAGACAAATTACGCGGCACACCATATTGTAACCTTTTCTGTTTACCGTTTTCTTTCATTTGGAGACAGATATGATGTTTTTTCAGTGTGTAATTTCATTTGTTTTTGCCCCGCAGGAAAAGCAAAACCTAGACCGGTGCATTGCTGACCTGGCCGCGCTATCAGCCAAGAAGTGAACGTAGAACGCATCTAGTAGTTATGTACCCTAAATTAAAGCTGTAATTGTTATCAATAAATCAAGTCAATATTGAAGCCGCTGTTTAATTTGCATCGATGCCTACAGAAGCATCTAGGTTAGGTTTTGTCTCTTGGTTATTTACACGTACATCCGTCGAACGTCTCTCTTCACCCTAATTGCTTAGCTACTCGCAATGAGCATTGTCTTGAATTTTTCATCTCCTTTTTGGATAGTTTTTAGCATTTTACGAAACTAATTATTCGGCTATTTACCTATATAATTTGAAAATTATATTATGTAACTTCCGTCATCTCCGTTGGAATAACTTGGCAAATCTTTGTCTAGCTAGAGCAAATAATAATAAGAAAAACACTCCACTTTCTATCCTTTTTGTAGGTGCTATGGTCTAGAAAACAAGGTGTTGCATTAGGACCACGTGACTTGACACAAGCCTACGTCATCATGCTGTTCGTCCTTGTCTATTAACGGTGTTGGCGTTACCCCAGAGCATCACCGTGATCGAATTTAGCGAATTCAACTATACAGGCCTTTAGTCAATAGTAAAGTAGATTTTGTCAAGCAGTCGTTCAAAAGTTATAAGGGCTAGGTGCTGTAGTTTTAGAGTTTTAAGAACGGTGATGCTGCCCGCCCTTATAACTTTTGAACGACTGCTTGACAAAATATGACAAAATCTACTTTACTATTGACTAAAGGCCGGTATTGTTGAATTCGCGAAATTCGATCACGGTGATGCTGGGGTAACGCCAATATTAACGGTGCTCTACGCGCAGAGCAGAAAGTTCGCAGCCTGGTTGTGTCTTGAGAGCTGCATTGCGTAGGGCTACTACGCGTTACGTCTACGATTTTTTTAATTTTTTTTTTCGGCGTCTATATTGGGTTTGAGGAAGCTCGGCTAGAATGGAAACCTACCACGCTCGTTCGTGGCAACAAGTATTTTTATATAGCTTAATGTCCCTAGAACACATATCAAAAATCAGTTGGCGGTACGCAAATTTTTTAAACGAATCTCCTTTGAGAGTCCGCTCTATAGGTAGTGCGTAATTTATAAAAGCGTGATTGTTCGTTTTTTGAAGTACCTATAATTTTTTGCTGTTTTTATTGTCAGAGAAAACAAGACTGTCATTGTTACTTATTGTTTTTACCTAATAAATATAACACTAAATTAAAAAAAATAATAACCCCCCTTTTGGAGTGTAGGTGTGGTATGGTTCCCCAGAAAATGGACCATCTCATTAGCTGCCCATCTTGTCCTGTCACCTGCACGCGAGAGGACTTGATGAAGGCTACTGACGACGCTATTCGTGTGGCTGGTTTTTGGGCCGAGACTGTCTGATTTTGCTGTCGACTCGAAAAGAAGAAGAATAACCCCCGACACGAAACCACCGTTACTTGATCCTTTCAACAACTAGAAAAGAGCTGATAATCTTCAAATGGCTGAAGATATTTTCTTGGATCATATCATAGCTAAGAACACTCTCGATTGTGACACCTTGCAAACAAAAAAAAACTAGATCAAAATCGGCGCATCCGTTTAGGAGCTACGATGCCACAGACAGACAGACAGACAGACACACACATCAAACTTATAACACCCCTCTTTTTCGTCGGGGGTTAAAAAACAAAACATACCTTACGATGCGGGTGAAAGAAAGAAAATACCTACCACACATAAAGTTAAGACACAGGTTAAGAGGACAAAGCGGCAAACGGTGGGAGGCGGCGGCGGCGTGGCGCCCACTCTGGCACTGATTCTGGTCGGCACAACACTACCACAATCTGTAATAATAAGTCCATCGCTCGACCACAGAATAAATAATAGTACTAGCTCGACTAAGTCTGACGCGGTCCCTGATGGATGGAGGCGCAGAGAAGAAAGAAAGCAAAAAAATATGTTTTAACTCTGTCTAGATATATTTGAAACTAGCTTTCTGCCCGCGTTAACAGTTTTTCCCGTGGGAATGAGGCATTTTCTCGCGGTAAAAGGTAGCCTATGTTCAAATTCATACGCTATTTATCTCACAAATTCAATTTACCTAAACTAGGCTATGCACAGCTATGCAAAAGAGTACACTTGTTACCACTAGACACGCGTCGTGAATTAGCCGATACCAGCTTACTGATGAAAATCGCCCAGGGTATAGTCGAATGTCCGGAACTCCTGCGCATGATTAAATTAATTGTCCCTACTCGCAGACTACGTAAGCATACTTTGCTCTATAGCCCACTTTGTCGAACTAATTTCAGGAAAAACAGCTTCCTGCCGCGAAGCATTAACAATTTTAATGACCTCAGTCAGAACAACCAAATAGATTTGTTTGCCAGCAGTATACAGAGCGTTAAAAGCAAAATGATACAACTTTGTACTCAGGCCTAAGCTGTTATAACGCTTGGACTTCTAAGCAGCACTGGACTCTAGGTAATTGATCAATTTGTACTTGTTGTAGATTTCGAGTCGGTGCTCTTAGATGTCTAAGTATTTTAAGCATATATGTGGAAGTTTGTTATTGGCTTTTTGTATATCCTATTTTGATTGTATACGTTGTAAACGATTGCTGTTAACTTCCCAAATAAAATAAAATAAAAATGTTACTCAGGATAAATTTGCTTTCTTTTAAACTTTCTATTACTGGTGAAAGAATTTTTGAAATCAGTTTAGTAGTTTTAGAGTTTATTCATTACAAACACACACAAAATACAAATCTTTCCTCTTTATAATACCTATTAGTATGGTAATGGTAAGTATATACAGGGCGTCCCACGGCTATGCCACATGGAGGGAAAGTACCTACCTTAAATATTGTAGATAGAACATTTTACTGAATGAAGATTATTTTATTTCTAAAAACTATTAAAACTGCATTCATACATGTTTTAATAATTACATGGTTGAACCGGGAATCGAACCCGGTATACGAGAAAAAAAATACACCCTGTAGTTTTATCATACCAATCGAAAGGCTTCATCATAAGGATTATTTTTTGCTAAATAACGTAGAGGGGGGGGGGGGTCTGATTTTTAAGTTTATCGCCAATATTACAGAAACGGTGCGTTGTAGCAAAATATGATCTAATAAAATGAAATGAAAGCTTATAAAATTCTCTACAACTTTTATTCTATATCAATTTTTCATATTCCTAACCGTTTTTGAACTACACGCTCCTGAAATGTTGAAAGTATTGTTTAGTAGGGGATTTATTGCAATCTTAGTATGGGAAATCGACGAAACTTGTCATGGTTGTAGATTAGGTGATCCTGAGTAGAAATCCACCGAGACTCATGACTCGGACTTCTTCTGAAGCCGGGGGGAGGTGGGTGAAGTTGGATTTTGCCGCCCTTCTTGTTGACGCTATATCTCTACAAGTTACAACTGTAAGTACTATGACAAGTTTGGTATCATTTTCGAATAACACGTTAACGTAGAATTTATTTTCGGAATTATAAAATTCGCAAAACACACATGACATTTCCCATGGGAATGGTATCGATACAAAAAAAATATGGTCGGGTAGCAGCATTCACGGGCTTTACAAATAATATATTACTTTCATGGCACTTACTTGACTTACTTGATAAGATATATTTTGTGGAAGAGTAGCGCCACGTGACACAGGTATTTGGTGGTGCCGAGCCAACTCTATAGCATAGACATATTCGTTGTAAAAATAAACTATTTTTTTCTATTTTGATTTATTATGTCGTGATGTACCTGCCCACCCCAATGCTCTAATCTGGTTAGGCTGGGTTAGGCGGTAAGCGCAGTCGGTCGTCGTTGGTAACGTAACGTTTTTCTCACTGGCTAATCGTCATAACAAAAAGAAAGGCCGACAAAAAAAAAATACTTACCCCATATTTCTTTTTGAAAATCAATAAAAATATTTTTTATACATATTATCGCCAAAACATTTTCAAAATCACGTGCACTTAAAGCAGAGCATGTTTTATTTTGCTAGTCAGGCTTTAAACGTAGTTAAGTTTTATCTATTCGTTCGAAACTGAGACAAGTCCTCTTAGTCTCTGTATTTTCTAGAAGTTCGTTATTTTATTTCAATTTTAGTTCAGACTAGGTGAACTGTACGAATCAGGGCCAATATGTCTGGATAATATTTTCCAAGTAACTCAGTGACAAGCCTTTTGTGATAAAACTGGGCCGTTAATTATGTTACTATGGTTACTAATGGATCTTCTCATAAGAATCCTTTATTTTCATTTCAAAAGAATTTCTCTTATAATAGCATTTTCTCGCAAACAACTTGTTTACCTACGCTTGGTTCGTGCAACAGAACAGTGGAGTCGCTTGCCTTGCAATAAACTTCATAAAACTTTTAAGTATCAATTAAATTTAATTGGTTGAACATTTGAGTTAAAAAGACGATTTTGATAACACTTTTATGTTTTATTGCCCCCAAAACTAAACAAAACAAAATTATTTTTAATACAAGCTATTATTAAGAGGCCGTCTACAAAATTATCGCCGCAAGTGGCGCCGCCAATTGATTTTCCTCAATTTCTTTTAACACAGAGCGAATTTAAATAAAGTAATTCACTTATTTGATGTAGAAAATCATAAGCTTTTTTTTAAACAGGCAATATTCTAACTGCAATAGTCCTCATGGTTATAATTTAGAAAACCGCCAAAAACGGCCACTTTTGGCGATTTTCATAAAAGTATCTAGCTGTATTATTGCCGTTAGAATATTGTCAGTTTAAAAAAAAGCTTATGATTTTCTACATCAAATAAGTGAATTACTTTATTTAAATTCGCTCTGTGTTAAAAGAAATTGAGAAAAATCAATTGGCGGCGCCACTTGCGGCGATAATTTTGTAGACGGCCTCTTAACTTAGATGCTCTAAAAAATTTGGTTTCATTAAACCCAATAGTTTATTATACTACATACATAGTGTAATACGTTTAAAGGTAGATAAGCTAGTCGCGAGATTAGCAATCTGTATCAAAATCATTTATTTTTCTCTAACAATTTGATGCCTACTTAGTTTCATTTCATTAATTTGGTGCTTAAAGATGAGACATTGACTAAACTAATGCGAAAAGGAAAATAAAAACAGTTCTGCACAACAGTTAACATTTATTACAATAAAAACTTGTTACATTTTGTCTTATTTCACTAGAATTGTTAGTTACCATGATTATTGTTCATCGTAGATAAAATATTTTAGAAGCACAAAGTAAATAGGTATATATATATATATTTTAATGTGTATACCAACTAATATTATAAAGAGGAAAGATTTTATTGTGTGCTTGATTGTCTGAACCGATTGTAATGAAACGTGGTACAAAGATAGAATAGAATTGGAGAATGTCATATATGTCAGCGGGAAAATGAATCATTCTCACGGGACAAACTGTAAACACGGGCGGATCCGCGGTGGAAAGCTAGTGAATTATTAAAATATACATCTTATTGTAAAATTCTTGGCGAAGGAAAATCATCCTCCGTGGTATGGCTGTGAATACAGTGCAACTGTATTAGAATTTAAAAATTTATAAATGTTTCAGGACTGGACAACGGCAGACAGTAATACGCTCGCCTGACATTATGGAGGAATTCTGGTAGGGCACTCGCCGAGCAAATATTTGGGAGTTTTCCCAGTTTGGTCAGGACATTGCAGGATGAATCATCAGATTATCTTTAAAAAAAGTGAAAATCCCGGGTTCCAACTACAATCTACCGGTATAGTCTTTGTAATTTTTTATGTACCTATTCATATTTTTTGTCTATTCCGAACGGATACCATTGTTTAAACGAATTAAAATTGAGCGGACTGTTTGATTAACTATTGATACCTACCTATTCGTTCGGTATTGAATTGATCTAGAACAAACATTACCAGTGGTATTACATAGTTGTTAGGATCGGATTGAAATAAATAAAACATGAAGAAAGGGCTCGACCACTCTCGGCTTTGTTTCACACTAGCTAGCACATGCGGCTGTACATATTGACCTTAAGAGCGCTTTTATTCCGTTGTAGTAAGAGCGAAACTCGTAGTGTAAAGCGATTGTCCAGCCGCATGTGCTGGCGTTTGTACGTTATTGTTTACAAAGTGTAAGTGCGTCCTCACGCTGCCCATACAATGTCACCTTTCTGTTATACGCAGTACCCAGGTGATTGATAATTCAGGCGTGGGTACTTTGATAAAGTAAGGGCGATTGTGCACTACAAGGAATTTTACTGTCCGGCAGTCCGATATTTTACGGTCCGATATGGCACGCCATATAATGTATATACTAGTTTGTGCACTATACGTAATTTTACCGTCCGACATTTTACTTTCCCCCATTCCGGAACCGGAATAATTTCCGGAGTAATTTCGCGTGGGTGGCGTGTAGTTTCAAAGACAGAGGTGCACGCACAAGCCAATCATCCGTGTTTTTCATGCCACTTCGGGCCGTAAAAAATCGGATGTTCGGACAGTAAAATTCCTTGTAGTGCACAATCGCCCTTACTTGTTTTTATGAATTTTTTACACACACACCGGGCTATGCTACGCATACGTATACGTCTACGCCATGGTCTAAGAAAACAAGGTCTTGCATTCGGACCATGTGACTTGACATAAGCCTATGTCATGCTGTTCATCCTTGTCGAATGCGAGTTAATAGACAAGGATGACCAGCATGATGACGTAGGCTTGTGTCAAGTCAAGTGGTCCGAATGCAAGACCTTGTTTTCTTAGACCATGGCACCTACAGAAAGGATACCATTGTGCTCAATGTTAGAAGGTAAATAAAGGATATATTATGTAGAATCGGGCTCATTATTTCTCTGGCATGTGGCATTATTATAGGAATGCTTTAGCGCGCTGGTTTTTACTTACAAAAATATGTCTATTTTAGTTCTGATTTTTTTTGTTAAGTTTTTCAAGTACACCTATTACACCAATCTTTAGTTTCGTTAGACAATTTAATATAAATAAAGGTTTCCTGTGGATACTGAATTCTAGAACATTCTGAGGTGTGAATCACTCGTTTATCTATATCTAGCTCAATCAGTTGTATTTTAATGTTTTTCGTTTCTTTACCACCTGTATAGCATAGAGCCTGTATGTAATATCTGTACATTCAAGGGGTCCATAGGAAACCCTACACAACACATAAAAAACATCGAATTTAAGTTACCTACCGTCTAAGGTGCAATATCAACTCCCCATAGAGTAAAATAAAATTTGGGAGGATTTTTTTTTATTTATACTCTAAGTAACTCCCACTTCCCCAGAAGGTCAGTTTTGACACGAAACGTTTAAAATATGTAGTTTGAATACTGAAACCTATGAAAACCTTTGTGCATTTATTTTTTCGCTATAAAGTTGAACAATATAATATCAAGTGTATCAAAAAATAAAAAAAAGTATAATATTTTTCCTCTAAAATGAATGTAAAACATTCCGCAGACTAGTTTTGGAAGATTAAATTGAATTTGGACCTTGATTTATGTGACGTAATATTAAATACCTACACCATTTACACCTGTCGATTTTATTAGAAAATTATAATTTGAGGCGGGTGGATTTAGGCTCGTTTATTAATTTACCATTTTTTTTCTATCAAGGAGAATATTAATATACTTAGTAAAAATTAATGTTTAGCAGGTGGATAAAATTGGTCGGGTCACTATTCTCCGACGGTAGCGACTGATAACGACCTACTACATGTCTATATTCGTAAAATTGAAGAAGACAGAATTTTTGAATCTAAGTCTATCTTTGGCATTGACGTCAATGACAGATTACTAGATTATCTGAAATTATGAAAATCCGAATTTATCAGATTTTATATCCCAACAAAAACATAAATGTAAAAGTGGGAGCCAAGTTCAATATTTTGATATGGAGTGATTGTTGACTTCGCCTACAAATAGATGCGTTACGGCAGTAACTATAGAGAAACCTGAAATTAATTTAACTAGGCTTAACCAATTTTAAGAACTTAACAAAATTAATATTTAGTTCAATACTTTTTTTAGTTAGGAAGGGGACAAAATTGGCTCCAAAAGGTTCGCTTAGACATGGCTACTGCTTGATTTGAACTTGGCTTGACGCGCCCCGCGCGGCTTGGTCTAGATATAATGGACGTATCTTTAACTTTGTCTTAATTTTTTTGTTATCAAACTTGCATTTAAAGGATATTGACAACTGAACACAAATTGCATGAACAAAAGCTTCCATAAAACTCTCCTTATATAAGTATTTATAGCGGAATTTATCATAATCATTATCTCAGCCGAAAGACGTCCACTGCTGGACAAAGGCCTCCCCCAAGTATCTCCACAATAATTATCGGTCCTGCGTTTATCATAAAAATACGAACAAATTGTGAAGACGATTAAACTGCTAAACATTCACCTTCCTCGACTATTTATTAGAAACTTACATACGCCCATCATACGCCATAATGGTGATGAAAGTACGCGACTATAAATTCATTGCACAAGTACCTTAATGTCTTGTAGCACCTGTTAAAATCGACCAGTACATTTTACATTGCCGTAGATTATATTTTCTATACTGACAATTTACATAAGAAGTGACATCATTACCAGAAGGCAAGGACTTTCTTAATATTTGACAATTAAGAGAGTACCTACGAAAAAGACTTCTGTGGGCCAATTCCGAACGAAGACAAAATACTATAGCGTTTTGCGATAATATCTTTACGACACAAATTTTGTTACGACTGGACTCAAAAGAGTTTACTGTAAAGACGATTTCTGTAGAGCGCATAGTTTCTCTGTTACAGGTGGGCTCTCAATCTTCCATGTGAAATTATTGTTCATTATTTTTGTTACTAAGATTTGCTTTTTTTATTCCTTTGTATTAGCTTGTTAATATTTATGTGTGTGTGCAATTCTTTATGCAATAAACATTTTCTATCTACTCTATCTACCTACCAATTTTCGATAAATTGACTTTGTGCCCTAGTAGGAAAATAACACGTAATAAGCACACCGAAATTTATTTCATAAAGTGTCCTTTAATTTAAAGAGGTTAGGGTCTAGTATTGTTACTAGGCGACTATAAGTATTTAGGAATCGAAGATTCATTGAATATACAATCAACCCTACACAGACATTGAATAAATCATTGCATTATATACGACATTTACTTATAGCTAGATTATACTTACACCCTATGGTTACAAGTAAATAATATTAATCGACCGGATTCAAACTCGCAGATACCCGCACAAGGTGTCTTGGAATCATCCTTGTAATAATACATGTTATTGTGAAGCTAATTTTCTTTATTTTATTCATCAATAAATTTCCTCACCCTTGTGAGGTTTTTGATTCAGGTTTCTGAATAAACAAGCAACTGTTGAAGCTGTTTTTTGATTTAAATTCTATAGTGTTTGATTTTTGCTTCAGATGCGCATATAGTCCATTGAATGAGTCCCTCCAAGGGGGGTCTAGAGTGCGTGAGTTAGTAACGTAAGATGTTTCTTCGGAAACATGTCAAGAGTCTCTAGGTAATAAACATACTAAAACCCCGGGACACTAGGAGGAGCCCCGGAGTGGGGGGTGGGGGGGAAAGGGTCCATTTTTTCATTTTTCGCTTAAATCTCAAAAACGGTACATGTTAGAGAAAAACTTTCAAGGAAAAGTTGAAAGGCCATAAAATTATCTACAAGTTGTACCTAAATAATTTTTTTCTATTCGCAGCCGTTTTCGAGCTACATCCCATGAAAGGTAAAAAATATGTAAGGATTAAATTTCCGAAACCACCCATCAGGAATCACCTGCGAGCCTGCGTATAATTAATTAGTATTTGGTTTACGCACACAGGGTTTAAGAAAAAGCTGCAGTAGTGTAGGCATTTACGATTTTTTTTAATTTAATATACTAATTTGTTTGTTACGATTTATAAAAAAATCTAACTTTAGTTATTATTTGTTACAGCAAATGAATATGTTTTATTGTGTACTTGGGAAATATAATAATTACAAAATACCACTCCTTTTCGTTACACCCTGTTACATGTCACTATAACTAGTTTTTTTATCGTATATTAGCTTGTTAAATTAGAAATATTTGGTAGTTCAAAACAATACGCTTATTAATAGTAGTGCGTTTTGTGACATTATCACTACACTTGGAAAAGTAAAAAAATATATATTAAAATAACAACTTACATTGTCTTATGTAACGACCAGTTCAAATGCAGAAAAATATCATGAAATATCAGCAGTTCGCAAAATATACGTTTCTTGTGAGTATAATTTGTTCCAAGATAAGACATCAACAAAAATGTGGATTCCTCGCTCCACGATGAAATACTTCTGACATAAAAGAATTTCCGGAATATAGGTAATTTGATTAGATTGATCGGTATAAGACGAATTAGTTACGAGGAAAATATGATTAAAGCAGGGCTGAGTTAGTATGGCACCAAGGTTTGGCAATATTCTGAAAGTAATAAGATAATATTGACTTGACATCCACTTGTTGATGGATGACTACCACTGGTGTGCGGGACCGGTGTGGGGTGAAATTGTATATTACGTGGATATGTAGGTACATATCCACGCAATTTATGGAGCTACCCTTATCACATAAGCGAAAACTCGTTGACACGTGTATTCTGCCCATCCTAACTTACGGTGCTCAAACATGGTCGCTTACCGAATATCAAAAGTCCAAACTAAAGGTTTGTCAGAGAGCAATGGAACGTAGATACTGGGTGTCACACGGCTAGACCGAGTTAGGAACACAACCCTACGTTCCCAAACGGGCATCGCTGATGTTGGGGAGAAAACAGCCAAACTTAAATGGGATTGGGCAGGGCATGTCAGCAGAATGGGTCCAGTCCAGATAGGTGGGCCGGCGTCGTCACGCATTGGGTGCCTGAAAACGGACGTCGAAGTCGGGGCAGACCCAGAAAAAGATGGCGGGATGACTTGGACGCCTTTTGCAACAGCTGGCCTAAACATGCTCAGGAAAGAGTTGGGAGAGGCCTTTGCCCAGCAGTGGGATCAAGTAGGCTAATAATAATAATGTAGGTACATGAAAACCAGAAACGATATTTACGTAGATTTTGTAAGTAGATAACACATTAAAATTACGTACAGGGGAACTTTTAGCGCGTACGCTGTGTCAGGCGTGATCACAACAACGCGTGCCGACCGACGCGCCGCGCGCCGTGACCCCCGACGATGTGGACCCGCTGCGTAGCGAGTACGCCCAGCGCAGCGCAGCCAAATCACGCATTCGGTACAATAAACATCGTGATGTGTGTAACGGACTCTATGAAGTCAATAGCAGCTAGGACAAAATTTCGTAAAAGAACCACGCCTGAGCGAAACATGTCGCGCATGGTCGTACGCCGCGCGATGGCGGCGTTTCTTTTGTATTTAGCTGAATTTACTAAGCGCGCGCGACTTTGCTTCGGGGTTCACGCCTGACGCAACGTCACAGCTTTTTGCTACCCTTCGTTATTAAACAAGTTTGAATAACGAGTATAAATATTGGAAAAAGAATTGATAAAAACAGGCGAGGCAGTTTAGTAAATTTTCTTAAATAAGGTAGAAATCACTTTTAGGTCAGTCAACGTTTAATTATTTTCTTATAACAATGTTGGTTACTTTTACGCGTACAAGTTAATATCTTAACTCATAGATTTTCCACATGTCCATTTAGTTATTTCGTTTGTAAGTAAGCTCTTTGAGTAGGTATATAACAATTGTAATCAATATAATTATATATTCATAAACTGTTTGTAATAAAATGTACGATGCCTCGAATTGAAAAAACCAGTATAAAAAAATCCGCTGGAAAATAGCTGTTATGAATTATGGTGAAAAATAGCTGTCACTGATTGCCTTTTTTTAGCTCCGAATTACCCAAAATAACTTTAAAAACTGTTTGTAATAAATTGTACGATGCCTCGAATTGAAAAAACCAGGATAAAAAAATCCGTTGGAAAATAGCTGTTATGAATTATGGTGAAAAATAGCTGTCACTGATTGCCTTTTTTTAGCTCCGAATTACCCAAAATAACTTAAAATATTTACTCCAAAATAGCTTTTCGTTATATAAAGTGAAACGTAGTTTAACCATCTGTATTTTTTTAAGTAATGCTTTAAAATAACTTTAATTATGATGATTAAAAATAATAGTATCACATACAATACTATTACAAAACTTAAAACTAGTAAATACACAAAAATAAAAACAATAACGCCTTATTAAATAAGACAGCACACAAAAAATACAACTTGTTAAAATATATTAAAATAAAAAATAAGTAAAAAACAAATTGAACATATTATGTTACTATTAAGATTTAAAACGAGGCATTTACCGTTAAATCATAATAGTCATGTAAACAACCTTGTAAGCCTTTGAACATACGTTTTTTTTTATAACTTTATGTTCGATCGCACAACCCAAGAAAGATATATAAAATGAATCCTTTGTAAGATGGAAAACTAATAATTTTGTGGTGTTCATTAAAATGTGTCTGTACATCCGTCTTTCAGCGCCCTCCAAAACTACTGAACCGATTGAGTTGGAATTTTGTACATAAATGACACAAAGCAAGCTCTGCTAGTACCATAAAAAAGTCCGTGACGTAAACACGGTCATGTAATATTGAATATGGAATTCCGAAAATATTCCGATAGTATTTTTATGCGTTTAGTTTCCCAAACAGACTGACGGACGGGCGAACAGACCACGAGTGATCCTAGTTTCCATTTTTATACTTAAGAGGCACGGAACCCTAAAAAAATAATTAATAATTCAAAACATAAAAAGTACCTATTTAAGTTATAAATAAATAAAAGTAATAATTTTTTTTATTTTATATGTGGGACATCTCACACACGGCCATCTGACCCCAAACTAGGCAAAGCCTTGTACTATGGGTGCCAGACAGCTGATATACATACATACATATATAAATATACAACATCCAGACACAAGGCAAACACAAGTGCTCATCACACGAATGTTTGCCCTGGGCGGGATTCGAACCCGCGACCCTGTGCTCAGTAGGCAGACGCACTACCAACTAGGCTACGGGGCCATCAAATAAATAAAATTAACAAATAAAAAACGTTACATCCATTGTTGTTATAATATAATTTTTGACCAATACTAGACCTAAATAAAAAAACGAATATAAACGAATAAGCACTCTAACAACTGGCGTATGGCGGTCACATCGTGAACTTAGTGAAGAGCTCTTGCATCTTATGATAAAAAAAACTCATTCGATGCAGATCAACCAGTCATTGGGTAAAGAAATATATTTCTTACTCTATGTATTTATATGACTTGTGCAACACAAATAAGTAGACGAAAAATGGTTGCGGTTACTGGCAACACGTTCAGCTTTAAGCCAACCACGTCCACCTCCGATGTCTACAACCCAGCAGTTAATTTGAAAGTGGTGTGATTATTGGTATTAATTTAATTTCTACTTTTTTTGTGTCGAATTTTCGTTATTTGGCAACGTCGTCGTCGCTTAATAAAATACACTTGTTTAACGAACCACGACCTTGTACAAAATTATATAAAGAAAAAATATAAGAATAACTCGTGGCAAAATGTGGTTAGCTGGTTAAGGTCGTAAAGTGTTTGGGCACTACAGTAAAATACCGAGGTTGGCAACATTGCGGCGATATGAATACGGCAGAAAGGACTAGGATCCAGGCCAGAAAAAAAAATAAAATAAATTGGTTGAAGCCGTTTACACAAAGTTGCTGGATAATGCAAGAAACTACTAAAGACTAGGCTGTATGGGCTTAGATCCCTTTGCCTTTCCCACAAGGGAGTTACACAAAGTTGCAGCGGCAGGGCCAGGAACGTCGCTACGCTAGTCCCCCTTGATTTGTATTGAGCCTACTGACATGTGCAAAACGCTGCCGCTGCGGCATAATGTGTAAACCAAAGACCGTTTCGAAACAAAAATAAATAAAATAATGCAAAGCTACCATACATCAATGAGGGATTTTCAATATAGCATTAAGAAAAAAAAGGTTCTATTGACTCAAATAGATGGCGTGCATGTCGAGTAAAATGTCAATGTCAAACGCGAGTTTGTCAAGCCAATCAGAGCAGATAAAAAATGGCAACACTATTTTTATCACGTCAATTGTCACGCACTTTGGTGTGTTTAAATTTCGTTTCATATTTTTTCGTGCTGAGTTGCATTTAAAATTTTTATTCGTTTTACAAGTACCATTTTGTGATTATTATTTTTTACCTTCAAGCACGTCTATTTTATTTGACGTAAGAGTTCAGTGCAGCGCCATCTCTTATGACCATAATGAAACCTTTACTTGTTTTTAGAACTGTCAAAATGAAAATCCCTCATTACGGAAAAAACCGCGAATCGGTGTTGTTTGTTTCGGTCGTTTACAGGATGGTGCACTTGCGTTTCCTCCTGCGCTCGCCGCCGTTCTTGGTGTTAAGACGCTCGGCGTTCTGGAAGCGGCGGACCAAGCGGACCAGCTCGTGGAAGGTCTGGTCCACGTTCATGCGGCTCTTGGCGCTGCACTCGATGTACGGGATCCTCAGCTGCCTGGACAGCGCTTGGGCTTGCTCGGTAGTCACCTACGACCACAATTAATAAGGACAGGAGCTCTATTTCTCAAACGTTCTTATGACTTAGCGTTGGCGTATGCGACATAAATCACAGTCGAATTCCAAGTCGAAGGACGCTGTTTTTCCATATTTCTGAGTCACTCGTCTTCGATATGGTGTTTTGTTCGTTTTACGCAGAAAAAATAAAAACTTTTTTATTCCGAAACTAATACGAAACGTAAATCTATGGTCGCTCACAATCGAGCGAGAACGTCATTGTTGGAATATAGACGTTATTGCTTGGCGTTTAATCTATCACTCGCTTGTTGCAACGAGTGCTTGCGACCACTCGTTGCAATCGAACGATCCAAAAATGCCGTTTTTCGTTAGACGAGCGTAAATCAGTAGAAATCGAGCGATCTTAGCGACACGAACGTTTGAGAAATAGATCTCCAGGAGTGCAATTCTGTAAAATTTAAAACTCACCTCACTTTTCATTTCGATTTTCACAGTCACTTCGATCGCAAACTCGCACGTACGATTTTTAGTATTCTGTAAGCTCAAGTGAGGTGAGGTGATAATCGAAAACTTTGGTGAGACCTAGAGGAGCGGTAAATCTTTGTGTTTTTAAAATCGATGTGTTAATCTCAATTTGTTCGTCTAATTAGACACTCTTCGGCTTAATATTATATTTAAATACAATCATTGAGCAAGAGTCAATGTTTTTATAAGCTTTTATTTAACTTGCACTGTATGATATGTATGTTTGTTCGGGTGGAATCTTTGAACTCAATTTTGAAGTATATATCTTCAACCGATTTGTACACACGTTTAGTTTCTCACTGGCACAGAAGAAAATAATACATAGTAGGTTAGTCCCACTCTGGCAGCATTCACTCCCTGAATCACGACCGATGATCGCGACCCACTCGCGACCCTTAACTTCAATTAATCTCATTAAACTTAAACACTTCTATTTCAGGATGGCTTTAAAAACTCCTTATTCATTAGTACTTAAATATTTTAAACTAGCTGTTTTTTTTTTTACTTTTTCGTGCAGTCTCCCGTAGTAATAAGATATTTGCCCGTAAAAACTATCTAAGATGTTGACCGGGGATAAATGGTATCACCATAAAAAGTTTTATTCAAATCGGTCAAACAGTTTCGAAGATTAGCCCGTACAAACAAACAAACAAATAAAAAAAACTGGATATGTTCTTTATCACTTTTTAACAATCCCTGACTCGATTTTCTTTTCTATGCCCTGATTTTTGACCACTACAGTTTTATTATATAGATAGATGCACTCTTTCGCAATACTGCTCTGCCATTCCGGGCGTCACTCTAGGCAGTCTGCATCGTGTCTGTACCTATATGTAAACTCTTTTTGTTGTGTCCATTGTTGATTTGCATTAAACAAGTTTGAGCTTAGTTTTATTGTACCTCCGTCATATTTCGATTTATTATTTTTTTAGTAGAGCTTTACGTATATATAGAATAAGATAAGCACACATTCACTGAAACGCAACCTCCCCGCTCTCCCGGCCGAGCAGAGGTGCTTTCTCTCATATGAATGTAAGATATCAAATTATTGCTAAATTAGCTATACGAAATGGCGTTTTTATAAAAATGTAGTTTGCATCAATGTTGTTCCGAAAGCGATACTATCCGTGACATCGAAATTTAACCGTATAAACTTGTCGATGGTCCAATAGACCCTACTATCGGACTATCGTGGCCCTCGATAAATTACGATATATAATATGATCGATAGTTCATAGTATCGTCAAATTTATACTAACACTATCGACTATTCGCAATTTTCTAGGTCGTGATGCATCGAAAAAAAAAGGCAGTAGATTAAGATATAAGAAAAAACTCACCACACGCTGGCTTTCCAGGTCGGCCTTATTGCCCACCATCAGCATAGGGAACTCCTCGCGATCCTTAACACGCAAGATCTGCTTTTGGAAGCGGTACAGTTCGTCGAAGCTGATCTGGTCGGCTACGGAGAAGATGAGCAGGAAGCCCTCGCCGGAGCGCATGTACTGCTCGCGCATGGCTGAGAACTCCTCCTGGCCGGCGGTGTCTAGTACTGGCGCAATGGGGCAAAGAACTATTCTTCAAATGTTGAGCTGATACCGTTTCAAGTAGGCTCTATTGATAGCGTGTTAGAATTCAAATCAAAAGGAGCTCGTGTCATCTGGTCGCACTTTTACTGATTCAAATGAAATGTCTGGTCAAAAGGTTTTGAAAGGGAGATTATTTTGACGCGGACTGTCTGCGCAAATAATATGAACAACACTTTCAATCACTCAAAAACTAATATAACTGTACGAAAAAAATATTTTACGCATGTGACCAAATGATACTAGCTAAAACACGTATGTTGAACAAGGGGTTGACTGCGTTATTTCAAATGTAAATCGAAAGTACATTACAATCAAGTGCTATCCTCGATTCGGAGAAAAAATCCAAGGTACAAAATAATTACTTCAAATGAAAAGAATCACGTTTTATATCTTTTGTTATTTTGTTCAGCTTGTTTTTTTCTATCCATTAATTAGTGAAAAGGAAAAACAATGTTATTTTCGCTAAGATTTCTAAGGTATCGGTTGTTTTTTCGCAGTCACCCCCCTGCAGGGGGTTAGTAAGCAGCGGGGCTTGATACCGACCTTTGTTTTTATTTTATTTTCTCTTTTTGTAACGCGCCACTGTACAAACAATAAATTTCCAATTCAACTTTAGACATAGACGGCCTTACTACAAAATAGTTTAAAAATCTTGTATAAGACTTTTCATACATGCGTTAAGGTGTCTTCAATCGGCTACGGAGACTGTGGTAATACAGACAGAGAATAAGTAAAAAAAATTGAAATAACTACTTAATGAATTTTTTCATGTTTATTTATTTCAATTTGCATTCACAGTACCTTTAATCGAAAATAATGAAAATTAACGTCGGTTTCAAGCCAGGGGTTTCGTCTTGAATAAAGCTACAGGCTTTCAAGTATCATTCAACGGTTGATAAATAAACCTTAGAATTCATAATATTAAAACCTAAACAATTTTGTAACACTAGCTTAAAATTTATGTATTTTTATTTTTCTGGAATAAAAAATAATTAAAGCCTTTAACTTCAAGACACGAAACCCTTTGAAAAAGCAGTCAAGCATCTCGATATTTTCTTACATCACAAATATCACAATTCATAAAGTAACAATTAACACCGTCACCATGGAATTGGGTGTCCGCCATGAAGGAAGAAATATTTTACTTCCTTCATGGTGTCCGCGGAAAATGTTTCAACTTCGATATCTATAATCATAAAAGTATCCCTGCGGAAAATCATTGCTTTTAAAAGACGCTTCTACCGTGAACACGCGATGCTGAGCTGACCAACGATCTGTGGCCAGTGCTATGGCTACAAAGATCCGCACGAGATGCTTGCATTGAGCAAACACCCCTCCCCGCCCCTCGAATTCCACGCACGCTCATAATTCGAAATTGAAAATTGTACAACTCGCACAGTCGTGGTCGAGTGGTCAAAAGCTCGTCTGACGTTACGGAGGTTCCGGGTTCGAATCCCGGTGGGGACTCGTCGACAAAAATATCACTTTGTGAAACTTTCCTCAGTTTGGCATTTCAGGCAATCTTTCCTCAGCATTGCAGGCTGAATCACCTGATTGTCCGACAAAATATTTTTACAAAATATTATTGCGAAATATGATTCCGTGCTTCGGAAGGCACGTAAACCCGTTGGTTCCGACTGCTATATAAGGATGTAGTCGTTATAGGAGCCATGTCGGACGCCTAAGGCGGCTTAACAATTCCGCCACTAGGTTTTGTGAGGTAGGTTAACCTCCAAATCCACTCGATAAGAAGAAGACTCGCACAGAAGGGACATTCACCTCCCCGCACCTGCGCGAGTTGCCAGCCCGATAACGCTTCAAACCATATGAACTGTTAGAAAATGTATATAACTCAGCAAAGAAGTCGAAAAATTCTCAGAACAGAATTAATGTAGTATGTAACGTAGTATCGGTACGATTTTGTATTGACTTACTAGTTACTAGTAAACTGCGCTTGAGTCGTCCGACCGTAGAATACATATTGTACAAAGTTATACACCGTGCAATTTAACTGGTTGCTTATTCGCTACATAGTGGTACGAGTAGTCCACGTGAAACAATAACTTTTAGTACCTAAAGAACATTCGTTGAAAACTAAAAATTAAAATTCAACTTAAAGAAGCTGGTTACATGACTGAAGTTTATATGAAAAGTTGAAAATCATTTTTGACGTAATTTCACGGTGTATTAGTTAATTTTATCTCATTGTGTTCGCTTTATAGACTTGTACTAGGATAAGCATCAAGTACTTACGGTTTGTTTATCTTAAATATATCATCTGTCGAGGCCCTCGGTCAGGACGTATGAGCTAATACCGAAGAAACCCCTTTGACGGATAATAATATGCATTTGCAAAATAACCCTCCACCAATTTGCGAAAGTCCTCAAGGGTTGTTTGCTTATTCGTGGCAACAATGGCGACACGGTTTGACCGTTACGACTTTTGAAGGTAGAAGACCATCGATCACCGCTGTGTAGTGTTTGTGCACCAAACAAACATGGTGGCTATCTGGGTGAAAGGGACATTTTAATTGAGAGCGAAACGTAGAATCATGCCCAATGTAAAACTAAACTAAAGTCTTGGATCAATAGTTGTACCTTAAGTATTACATTTCATTTTTTTTATTTTATCAGTTACTGGCAAGATTGTGTAGGAAACTGGATTTTTGCACTACCAGGGAAAACGCTAGGCTAAAGAAGATTAGCTAATAGCTCTACGGTAAGTGAGTAATAAGATGATTGAAATATATTTTTAAATATGCAGTGTGGAACAAAGTGTCGAAGCTTTTTTTTTGCTCTTTCATAACCTTGAGACTTATTGAAAACAATTTGTTTATTAATAAAGCCGCCGCGCCGTTAAGTTGAGCACATTGCATTTTTAGAAATATCCTTCTTACATTTTAATAACAAAAAGACGTATTCTGTTAAAATACAAATTATTGGTATAACGTAGAAGTAGAAAAAACATAAATAAATTACGTACATAACCGTTTCAATCAAACAGATTTTTTTTATTGTTGCTCTATTGTTTCATTCTATATAAGCAATATCGATACGTAATGTTGCTCTAAATCAAACGTGCTCAAACTAAAGGCTGTCAGTGTCGCCTTCTATACGATTTCATACATAACAAACAACCAGTAGTGCTGCCAGGGCAGCATTAGGGGCGAAACTAGGGCCACATCATTGAATTGTAATAGAACGACTACTCGCCTATCCGTAAACGCGAAGACTATAAATTTGAAGAGAAATCATTCATAGTTGAACTAATAAAAATAACAATTTTAATCCTGTAGGTATACAACGACGTGTTTCATAAAGTACAGAAATAGCTAATATTTTTCATCTCAGTTACTTAATACGACATTCCCAACTCTATTGGTCAGCTGTTATAATTTGACGTCTGAGACATAGAGTGCCTACTTTCAGACATGACAGCATTTGGTTACTCATTATTACCTACGTCCCCGAGAAAGGTTAAAAAAATATTATTAGTTCAAATAAAAGCTACTTTTAAAAACTCTAAGCGGTTCAAATAGGTTACAGAATTTAAAAGTATGTTCTTCTTGAAATACTTTCTTCGCTTTATATTTTTTATAAAACATTCCGTTTTTGTTTCTGGATTTTGTCTTTTACAGGGAATAGTACTAATATTCTTAATTAACCAAAATAAAATAATCTACAAAATTTAAAAGACGTGAAAAGACATGTCTGCAGACATGCATTGCCATTATTCTTTGCCAGTATCAGTGCTTCCGTGAATAATAGAGCTGGGTTCATATGATGAAAAAGAAATTAAAAAACAATGTTACTTTTTACCAAGTCAAAATATCTTGCTACAGGTCTCATACTTGGTCAATAAACTACTTACAAGCAACCTCTCTGACCTCTTTTAAGCTTTACGGGTATTATTTTAACACCCTGTAAAAGTAAAAGTTATGGTATATTATTGCAAAATGAATCCATAACATTACAATGTGAAAAGCTGTAGAAACTCAAATTTAAGACAAAAGTCTCATTTTAAGGTTTAATGTTTTTTTCTGTTACCTGTGCCGTAAGATATTGCTTCCTACCAAATTTGAATATTCTATGTCAACGGGAAATGCCATGACTCTATACGTGTTACTTCATTTTAAATATGATTTAAGGAAAATAATATTTAATCATATTTATGGCAAAATGTAAGTAGTTGACAAAAACATACACGCTTTATTTGTCAACTACAATAACTGGTTCTTTTTTTTATAGGGCCTTGATTTCCATGTTCGGCTCTGGTCGTTAGGTAAATATATCGAGTTTCCATTTGGTCTAACTAAAGCACCCACTAGAGTGTATGTGCGTCAGTCAAGATTGAAAATAAACGCTGCCAAAGAGTTTCACAAAAACAAGGGGTAGTGTAAAATATTTTAGTAAAAACATTGTATTTTAGCACAAATGTATTTTTTTCTATCGAACAAAAAGGTACTAAAATACAGAGATTTAAATTTTGCGAGACGGCTCAAGAAAATCACAGAAATATTATATAATAGTAAACGCTGTGTTTTTTTTTATTTCTTTGATAATACTACTGTGATATGGTAATACTTAATAATATCTTACTTTCCTTTTTTGTTGTGCATCTAGACAAATTTATGTAACACCTTTTATACCATTGTAGAATGCAAATAAAATATTTAGTATTGAGTAATGGTAACCACTAGGTGGACCGACGATCTGGTGTCGTGGTCGCGGGAAGCCGCTGGATGCGAGCAGCGCAGGACCGATCATTGTGGAGATCTGGGACTTTCTTGAAATACTTGGAGTTTCCCTGTGGCCAAATCAGGAATAATAAGATTGCAGGCAGATCAAATGAAGTTGACTTAAGCAAAACCAGGCGAGAGCTTCAGAAATTCAGAATGGCTGGTTGCCTGTGGCGTTGTTGGTCTATGACAATTCGACAAATTGTTTATATTTGCTTCGTATAATGAATAAATTGCTACAAAGGAAAATCTAAATATTTTTTGACCAGCCATCCTAACATTTTGTTGGATGGGCACTTCCTAGTTTTAAGCCAAGCATGCAGAGATTTCCGAAATGTATTGCGTATTGCTACATATTTAATTATTTACTTTATTTATCTATTTTAGCTGTAACTTCAAACATTTCGTCTAATATACTTATTATGTCTCTCCGGTCGAATTTAACCTTCTCTTATGTGAAGATAATATTAGTTGTCTGTCTGACCCCCATAGTAATGCTAGTCAGATGACAGTGTGTGAGTTGTCTGTCCCCAAATATGTACTTAAAACTTACCACACTTCTAAGAATAAATTGAGATAGGTGATGATGATGATGAACCGATTAATTTTTATTAAAATATGTAATCAGTTAAGTTCTCGTCGAAAAACATTAGTCTTATACAATACAATACATTTTTTCAGTGAATACACGAGAAGTTTAAAAACAGTCAGTGACGTCAGTGTAGCAGGTTAGATATGGATTATATGGTGATAGACATAGACATAAATTACTCGGCAAAACACAATATCAATATCTTGTCCTGTCACCTGCACGCGAGAGGACTTGATGAAAGCTGCTGACGACGCTATTCGTGTGGCTGGTTTTTGGGCCGAGACTGTCTGAGTTTTGCTGTCGACTCGAAAAGAAGAAGTGAGATTAACCTACATTGGCAGAGATTTTCTCAATTGGAAATCAGAGGTTAAGGGATCATAATGCTAAGGTACATCACATATTATGTAAGTTATTTTCTTGTCTAGTATCGAAATTATATTGCTTTTTGCCGAGAGAGACTCAACAATAAAGTTGAAATTGCAAAACTTTGAATTGTTTTACCTATATGAAATAGACGGCCGTGATGGCCCTATTTGCCGCTTGTTGTTTTGTCATGTTTAAATATATGAACATACTCGTAAATACAATTTTTAGGCATTTGAAATAATTGAATATTTTATCTAGAACGACTGATTAGAATAGAGAAAGAGGTTTTTTTTATCAAAATTTAATAAAAATTATTTGAGTGTTTGCTGCTATTGCGATTGCGCCTTGTACACATTTCAACGTATTTTAAAAGGCCTTTTCTTTTCGAGATACTTAATATGTTTTACGAATATCTTAATTGAACCCGACGTTTCGGAGGGATGGCACATGCCTCGGTCGCGAGTTGTTTAAGTACGTTTACGTTTTTTTACTGTTCCGGAGCAATTCCGGCCTTTGCGAAGTATAAATTAATCATCATCATCATTAACAGCTCTTACACGTCCCCCACCGAGGGGCTCGAGCCTACCCTGAAACCTATAAATAAATGTAGGAACTAAAAGGAAGCTTATTCTAGGATAGAATTTCATATACTTTAAATCATGCTACTAAAAATCTCAATAAATCTATACTTTAAAATATTTATCAAATTAATTTCAAAAAGAAGCAAAATATTGTTAACAGGCGCGGGTCACACAATAAATAACTGTTTAAATTAAATTTTCACAAGTGGCTTTTGTTCTTTAGCGCGCATATAAAATTACAAAATATTCCTAACTGGCTATTAACTTTTTTTTTCGAGTAGTGAGCCAGGTAGCAATATTTTGTGCAGGTCTTACATAATTGTGTGTCCTACACGCCTTTTTGAGACCTAAACGCGTACTTACTATCCAACTTTGCAGGGATGCCATCGATCACACACTGTTTAGTGTAGCTGTCCTCAATAGTAGGATCGTAGTCAGTCACGAAATAGCTCTGCAACATTCGTACAAAAAGGTTAATAATAATAATAATAAACAAAAAAAATATATATATAAATAAATACCTATGTAAGATCAACTCACAAGATCAATTGACCCCAGAAAAAAGATCGAAGTCAAATAGGCGATACACATACACATTACACAAGCTAATAAATATATTCATATAAACATAATACAGACACAAAAATGTTTAGCCCGAAAAATTTCAAAATTGAATAAATATGGTGTATCATTAAAATTTGAAAATTATATTTAATAAAAAGTAAGTTCAACTAGTACCTACACACAATATCTGGTTACAACTAGACAGAGCTTGAAGAATTAATTGTAAATGTGGTACGTATTCTAAATACAGATGGCCACGCAGGTTAGGTAATATCTGTTTTGGTCAGGTAATAAACGTAAGCAACAAAATGACCGCGGCCCAATTTAATATAGTCGCTTACAGTGACCAGCCCCCGTAACATGCAGCGCTATGACAAAAGTTTATCGCACATTTAACTGTCAAAAAGCTGCAAGAAACCCGCCATATTGAAATATCCTCCAATAGGATAAGAGAATTCGCACGACAAAATTATGTCTGTCACGCGTGGACGGGCATGTTACAGGGCCCAGGAGTGCTATTCTGTAAAACCATAAATCTCATCTCACGTTTCATCTCGATCTCACGACCTCTGTTTGAATAGGGTTGGAAAATAGTAAAATCTTACACAATGTAAAGAGAAATGCCAAAACAATGAAATCAATCTGCGTACACAGCAAGAAGGTTATAAGTACTACGTACACAGTTACTAGTGTTATGGCCTAAACTCATTCGAGTCTAGTTGAGTGCGTATCGAGTAATTTTTTTTAGATTTCTTGACATAATTGTTGAAAACTTGTAGTAACCTCTACTCGTCTCATGCGAGAAGCTAGACTTAATTTCGCTGATACTAGGTTTCCGCCGCGGCCCCGCCCGCGTGAACAGGTTTTCCCGTGGGAATGAAGCATTTTCCCGCGGTAAAAACGCTATGTTACTCAGGGTGAATGTAGCTTTCTAATGGTGGAAGAATGTTTGAAATCGGTTCAGTAGTTTTTGAGTTTATCATTACAAACATACACATAAAAATACAAATCTTTCCTCTTTTTAATAATAGTATGAATAGTATGACGATTGTTTAGTCGCCTGCGTTGGTACTCAGATATCCCCGCCTGTTCACGACGCTGCCTGTCTGTATTTGCTTGAGCCCGTTCAGCCGAGCACTATGGTTTTCTTTTTAAAAACACGCTAAATACGTTACATAAAGATAATCGAGCGCACTCTTTATACTCGAAAATCGAATCGCACATGCATTAAGGTTAAACGTCATTGCCAGACCGCCATACTACGTCAAAAGATGGCGTTACTACTGCACTTAACGCGGTTTTTACACTAATTACAATAAAAGTATACAATTTTGAATATTGCGACAAACAACGACAAATATTTACTGCAGATAATAATATCAGCATAAAAATGTCTCCTTTTAAAAAAGGATTTTCGAGTATTTATGTCTACACAAATTTACGTTGTGCGGTTTTCATCGTTATACACGTCTTCTATTACGCACACATATACGAAGCAGATGGCAAATAGTGAACGCTGTTTTCGCTAAGCTTAGAACACTAGGTTTTCATCGTTATACACGTCTTCTATTACGCACACATATACGAAGCAGATGGCAAATAGTGAACGCTGTTTTCGCTAAGCTTAGAACACTATGGTATAGCGCAATTGGTTAAACGCTGTGCATGGTACGGAAGGTCGGAGGGTCCAATCTCTTCGGTATTCTGGAAATTTTTTTTTTACTTTTTAATACTTTTAGTTATTTGTCTGTAACTTGTGTTTTCTTTTTGTTATCTGATTTGTATATTTTTGAAAGAATTAAGGGCTAATATGAACAGAGTACTTTTATTTTTGAGCAGCCAAGTGCGAGTCACACTCGCCCATGAAGGGTTCCGTAGCAGCAAGTAACCCAATATAAAAGTTCTTGTAGTTTGTTGATGAATATTTGAAACTTTGATCGATGTTTTAATATTAGTGAAAGGTAAATTGTGGTTTGCGATTTATGACGTATTAAAAAAAACTACTTATTAGATCTCGTTCAAACCAATTTTCGGTGAAAGTTTGCATGGTAATGTACATCATATATTACCTATGTTTCTTTTGTTTTATCATTCTTTTATTTTAGAAGTTACAGGGGGGACACTCATCTTACCACTTTGGAAGTGTCACTTTCGCAAACTATTCTTAGAAAAAAAATTGATACTTATTAGAAAACTCAGTATCATTTTTGAAGACCTATCCATAGATACTCCACACGTATCTTAATGCGGTTCACAAAATACATCTACTTACCAAGTTTCGAAAGTATAGTTCTTATAATAGTACGGACGGACAAACAGACAGACAGACAGACATGACAAACCCATAAGGGTTCCATTTTTAGTGTTTATACTAAGTGATGTAAATAACCTAACGTTAAAAAAATAAATAAAGACTCTTCTATTAGTATTACGAGATTATTTTATTCAACACTAGCGACCCGCCCCGGCTCCGCACGGGAAAATGGTTATTGTGGGTTATCCTTCAGTATATTATGCATGTATTATACATATAAACCTTCCTCTTGAATCACTCTATCTATTAAAAAAAACCGCATCAAAATCCGTTGAGTAGTTTTAAAGATTTAAGCGTACAAAGGGACATAGGGACATAGGGACATAGGGACGGAGAAAGCGACTTTATTTTATACTATGTAGTGATGATTATAGGTAGGTACTATCTTGGCATCCTATTACAGTTACGTTACGACCAGACGTCTACCTGGCCTTTTCATTAAGTTGACAAAGACGCGTATCCATGGAGAAGGGCTCAAGTTTGATAAATAGAATCAGGTACAGACGAAAAGCTTATTTTATTATTGTTAAAGTGTACGTACTCGAAAGAAAGGTATTGTTTGGGAAGCGGACTGACACGCACTGGGCCGGAATGATGCGATTGTGGGAACATCATAATAAAGCTCATTATATTGATTCGAATAGAAAGGGCGCCGTTAAAGAAAAACACATGTCATATTTCATTCGGTTTTCAAAACTTCTTGTGGCTGTCCTGCGAGGCAACTAAAATAGAGAAATAAAAGTACCTTAAAATAAAAAAACACACGCTTCTCTTAAAATACTGTTTGAAAAATCATATAGAACATTTTTAAATACTCGCTAAATATTAGTTTTTTTTTTTTGTGGAAACAGAATGATAATTATTAAAGAAGCGATGACAAATTCGACAACCACTTAACCTAAAAAAAATCTCAATATTTAATATTGTTAGGCGGTATAGATAGCAGCAGAATAGAATAAATCGAACAACCTACCATACAGCTAACTGTAACTATATTATGTCGCTACTAACATTCCGCCCCGTGGCTCTACCCACGCTAACATTCATTCCCTTGGAAATTAAGTCATTTCCCATGGTAAAAGTTAGCCTATGTGTTATTTTCATGTATAAGCTATATTATTGTAAAGTTTCAAATCCATTCAGTAGTTTTTGCATGAAAAAGTAACAAACAAAGTTGTTTATCAGCAATATAGTAGTAGACTCATGAAACTGAACAACTTTCACTAAGAGACACAAGTTGAAATCTTAAAAATAATATTCAACTCTTCATACAAACTTAAATCAATTGACCAGCCACCATGAAATCAAATGAAAATGAAATGAAAAATGTTTTATTCGAAGTAAGATTTTACAAATCACTTTTCGACGTCGAGGCGGGTTCACAATTTGGCTGTCTTCTGTGGAGAAGAACCCGCCGGAAGAAACTCCACAGGCGTTGCATCTTTTCAAAAATATTTTACAAAAGTTATTATTTTATACAATTTGATTAATATGTAACAAAGAGAGCAAACGAAAATATGCAATTTGAAGAAGGCAACCAGTCAAAGTAGAAAAAATTAAAACTATATAACCAATAAAACAACCGGCAATTGACTAGAGCAGACCAGCCAGAATTTGTATGACAAGTTGAATTTTAATTTAGATTTCAGCCTATGTTCCTTAGGGAAAATGGTTCAGTTTCAGAGTACTACCTACCACCCACTATGTTGCGGATAAACAGGCAGTTAAACACAGTGTATACATCCATCCCTCCTCACAAACATTCGCGTTTATAATATACAAGCGACCCGCCCCGGCTCCGCACGGGAAAATGGTTATTGTGGGTTATCCTTAAGTATATTATGCATGTATTATACATATAAACCTTCCTCTTGAATCACTCTATACACCGTGCACTTTTAAGCGTCTTACAAACGAACCCCAATGTTTATGCCCGTGATATAGAATATTTTGGCAATGTTACTTTTTTTTATTAAGAAAAATAATCTAGGATTTGTTTTAATAAATCATTATTCACCATTAATTTTGAAACACGCCGTATCGCGCACGGCCGACGTAAGGCCGGGACTCCACCAAAGCGGAGAGGAGAGGAGATGTCTCATTTTTCTATAGAATTTTGTGACGCGCGCGAGCTTAGCGGCACAGCGCGGCTCAAGATTCTATACAAAAATGAGACATCTCCGCTCCGCTCCGCTTTGGTGGAGTCCCGGCCTAAGGCTCGAATGGGTTATTGACCGGGACGACGACGCACGTGGTCACGTGGTTGCGACTCAGCTGGGTTGTAGTTGTGAGGCAATAAAGTTATTTACCCACTTACGAGTACTATCTAGGTACGAACAAATTAATCCCATTTTCCCTTCATACTTTTACGGGCTTAGGACCGTCGGAAACATTTTTAATTAATTATTATTCGCGTAAATTAGGTTGTAGCAAAGTAACAAAGTAAATTGTTTCAGGCGTAGGTATTTAAAAAATGGGAATCAACTGTTATTTACATAAATTACCTAATAAAAAATCAAATTTACATGTGTTAGAGCTTTACCTGTAGGTTCTGAAGTAATTTGTTCACTAAATACACGACAGGAGCACGGCTTACACTTACACGTTTCACATTGTTATTCACTGCGTAGTTAGTACCACAGAATACCAAATAGTAGTCCCTCCTACTATGGTCAGAGAGTCAACTTTTGTAAAAACTCCATATTGGAGTAAACATTCATTACGGTCGCGGTCGCGAAAAATTACAACAACCAGCGTGTACGCACTTCCGCATTCCTGGTTCGACTGATTCATTGATTGAAGAAGGGAGAACTTTTTTAAACGGGGGAGAGAAAGGGATGTAACCTAGCGCGTGATTGGTCATGAGTCCACGTGGACTAATATTGATTGGCGTGAGACATTTATCTTGACCAATGCGGAATACAATAATTGCTGCGCGCGCAACTTACACGGATTCTCACGCATGCGCAATTCGTTACTCAATTGTAAACATTATGTACAGGTTGATTCAACATTATTTTGCATTATTTTATTTTACGTCACGGTCTTATTATTTTATTGGTATAAAAAAAAGAACATTGCCAATATATTCTATATCACGGGTATATACATTAGGGTTCGTTTGTAAGACGGTTAAAAATGCATGGTGTATATTAAAAAAAAACCGCATCAAAATCCGTTGCGTAGTTTTAAAGATTTAAGCATACATAGGGACATAGGGACAGAGAAAGCTACTTTGTTTTATACTATGTAGTGATAGTGAAGTAGGATTCTTTAAATGTCACCTGTTGCCAACTTGTTGCTAAAGAAACAAATGAATTACTCCTCCCAAAACTTCCGAATCGAAGGGCGTCAGCTTGACTCCCATCCAAAAACCCTAGATAACTGTAATATCTATATGTAGTTATTTCATTCTAATACACTTCTCATCAAAAAAATCGAAACACCTTGCAAGTTTACGTTTTGTCAGGATTATCAGACTCGAAGGATTATAAGATTTGTATTTTTGTGTGTTTAAGTGTGTGTGTACATTTGTAATGAATAAAATCAAATTAATAATAAAATTATTATCTTATTTCTTTTTTCCGGTAATTACTAGCGTAGCTATTAAGAACATACATATTATAATAATATGTAGACACATAAGCACAAATACAATTTCGCTGAAATTTGAAATAAACAAGCATTCGCAAAATAAGCAGCACAGCAAAAGAATCTCATTAAATAATAATAATAATAATTTATTAAAAAAAAACATAATTCACAAATAATAAAATATACATAGAAACGATGCCTCATCATTTCGATTCATCAACGAAATTATATAATTACATAATACGAAAGTAATTTAAAGACACGAAACGTGTTCCACAGGGTGACCCATTTAGATACTTTGTTAAGTTACTTTAAAAGTTTATTATTCTGCCATATTATAGATTTCAGTAACAAGATAGATAACTATTAATCATTGTAAATCACAAACAACATGACATGTTTGATGGATGACACATAATTTCGCGCCAAAAATCTGCTATTTTTATTTTGATATATCCATTATAATGACTCTCATAAGACGAATCTAACGATACGTCTCCAGTCAAGTTAAAATCTATCAAGCCGTATAGCCTGCTGAGCGTGCCAAAGAATATGCAATCTCAAAAAGATAGGTGGTAAAAAAGGTAGGTGGTCGCTTACGATGGGCCTCAAAAGAAGGCTCAAAGTCACCCAAAGACCGATGGAGAGGGCTATGCTTGGAGTTTCTTTGCGTGATCGATTCAGCAGGAAACCAGAGTCACCGACATAGCCCGAAGAATCGCTAAACTTAAGTGGCAATGGGCTGGGCACATTGGGACAGAAAGGTTCTTGAATGGCGGCCGCGCGCCAAGACGTAGTGTGGGTAGGCCCCCCACGAGATGGACCGACGATCTGGTGAGGGTCGCAGGAAGCCGCTGTATGCGACCAATCATTGTGGAGATCCTTGGGGGAGGAATATGTCCAGCAGTGGACGTCTTTCGGCTGAGATGATGATGATGATGATGATGATAATGCTCTCAAAAAACACAACCCTTGTTCTGCCGCTGGGTAAAAACACTCATATTTATCCATCCAAATTGGCCCCCTGGTTTTCATTGCTCCTCGTAGGCAGCCTCATCAATCATAATAATAACACAGAAGAAAATAAGTACTAACCTTAGAGTATAAATAGAAAAATTTCTGTACTAACTAACTCGCTAATATTATAAAGAGGAAAGATTTGTATTTTTGTGTGTATGTTTGTAATGAATAAACTCAATAACTACTGTACGGATTTCAAAAATTCTTTCACCATTAGAAAGCTGCATTCACCCTGAGTAACATAGGCTACCTTTTACCGGGGGAAAATGCCTCTTCCCCACGGGAAAAACTGTTAACGCGGGTGAAGCCGCGGCTGAAAGCTAGTGATGTCATATTTAGAAAAAGAAAATAATTATCCTAATTTAGAAACATCCAAATTAAGCTATTTCTTACCTGTCGAATGCCTAACATTTATTCTAAAACAATACCTTTAAAATGTATAGCCTGTGTTACTCTCATTATTCCATTAAAATCCATTCAGTAGTGTTTGCGTGAAGGAGTAACAAAGATCCATGCATCCATACATCCATCTATCCTCACAAACTTTCGCGTTAACATTTAAATAAATTTTAATATAGTAGGATATGGAGAAATTGTACATATTGATCAGAGTTGATATTTTGAACAGAATCAACAGGTTGATACGACGGTTACAAATAATAGTCAGTTCGTAAATTTTTGAATTAGAATGAAATCTGGGCTATTATAGGAAACCCAAAAGATATCCTCTGTAAATAGTATGGTAATAATCAAAGACCCCTAGATCTCAAAAACCGTTCAACACACTTTCCAGTGTTGATTGAAATCGCAGTTGTCAATTAAGGAACAAAACACGCCCTATATTCGTGAAATGGTTATATTAGGTTCAATTTAAATCATACTTAAAATAAATTATTAAAATTAAATCTGTTTTAACACCGAAAACTACAAAAGTAACTAAAACTAAGTAAGTAATTACATAGAAAAACAATTCGCATTTCGCATAGCGATACAAATATATGTATACCAACCGTACTTATGCAGCCCATGCCGAATACACAGAAAAATTAACTTATCTTAAATTAAAAGTTGGTAAAATTACACTAAGGTACGCAAAATAATAATAAAATACACTAGATTAGGTATATCAAGGATACCGTCCTACGAAAAACTAGGTTATGAATGAAGTGAGCAATACCCTAGGGATATCCTGAAACGCATGTGCAAGCAAAACTTGACCTATTTTTGAAATAGGTCAAAATTTATTGATTTAATATTTAATGCACAGTGCAGGTGCAAAGGGTGGCCAGACACGCTCAAACTTACACATAATTGGGGAGGTTTTTGTCCAAAATCTACCCTTGGTTCTTTTAGCTAAACTTATATTAGAAAACCAGTATTCTAACAGGAAACATAATCCACTATAATTCACATCAAATAACTTGGTTTTCTAATAAGAAATTGAATCGATCTGTGAGCTGCGCTCTTTTGTGTTATGATGTATGACGTTAAAAAGAGATTGCCTGGTGAAAATGTATACTTTACTTAGCAATAAGGCCGCCGCCGTCATATCGATTTGCTACGTATATGTTTGTATCGGTGTTCTTGTGTGCAATAAATTATTTTATATTCTAAGTATCCAAGACACCTGGCAGTGCATGTGATGCATATCATGAATGATAAAATGCATGAATAAAATACTTTTTCATGAACATTTGTTATTCAACAGCGACATATTAAAAAAAAACTACAAGGACAAAGTGTTTGTTAGCCTCGTTGCGAAACAGCAGTGATCATACTCATATTTTTTTTATGAAACTCTTACGAAAGACGTATTTTGTTACAAGCTTTTATACCTTACACATATTATTATACAAATAAGAGGAAAATTTAATATTCTTATTTGTATGTGTGTGTGGAGAAACACATAAAGAAAAGATGTGGAGTTTCCTTATTGGTCGTTTTTCTCCACGAACGAACGCCACCTTTGGACAACAAACCATGGGAGCAGCTCTTAATATTTATTAGCAGGAATGTTTTTATTAATCTTCGAATTTTTTTTTTTTAAACAGCGTAGGCAAAGAGCATTTTTGAAACATTTTGGACAATAAGATTAAATAACAATGAAGTAATTTGTGTGGTAATATCGGCAATGGGTCTGGAAACATTGCAGGCGCATCCAGAGGTTGCTTGAGGCACGACGACGCGTGCGTCAATACGGGAGCGGGGGAGACATCCGGCTGGGTTTAATATCCTACACCAGAAAGGGTACTAGCAAATTAGGTTACGGATCGTCAGAGCAGGCTGCAGGCAACTGACAGTTAGGCTATGTTATTGCGAAACTTCGTCACTGCGAAGCCACTAAGATCGGTCAAAGCTTCTCATTTTGTATTTCAAGTAACTAGAATTAATGTCTGTAAGTTGCTGTTCTGTAGGTTTCTCGTCACTCGCAGTCAGTCACTAACTTAGTAATATCATAAGGTAAATTCATTATTTTTGTCAGTTAAAAGTTTAATTAACAGTCCCTTATTTAAATACTACCCTTTTAATACTAAGCCATATTGAATTTAAGTTACTATGTAGGTAGTTTTAATAATAAGATAATCCCCGCTATGTTCTACTTGAGATAATAATAAATCCATGTAATCTTTTTGACGCATAGCAAGTGTTATGGAAAAGTATTGACAATTTATGAATAATTCATAAGTGTATTTGAGTGTGTGATTTATTCGTCTGTGGAAAACCAATTTATGTCGAAACAAGGGTTGTATGTTGAATATTTTATAATATCTAATACATTATTTATTGTTTACAGGCGGGACGAATAATTTTGTTTAATCTTAGACTGAAACGCATTAAACTGTAAAGACATAAAAAGTCGACAGCAGACGGACGGACTTTTTTTCAAAACTTGTATTTTTGTGTTCAGTCAGCTACACTCCTTTTATCACCTACAATTTATTGGAAAAATTCTTTAAAAACAAATCAATACAGACACGCCGATTCTTTAGTTGTATAGATAGATTTTTGGCGTTGTTGTTTCTTTTAAATTTAGGTCAAATCTTGCAAGCTAAATTAGAATAAACCTTAGGTATTTACTCGAAATGGTAGGTATAAGGGGCTAGACAACACGACGTGGTAATACCATATTTTGGTTTTAAGTCCTTATAGATCCGGAGGGGACAGTACCTACTTATACTTGACGTACTACAATTGAAAGAAATGTACGCCGCCACGATTTTTAATTTAGAATTTGGAATATGTGTTGTTCGCCTAGTGAGGCCGTAACAGTTGCATAGATTAGAATGTAAAGTAAATATATTATACAGTGTAGAAAAAAAATCTACCTCTATGCACAGTATTGTGTGGTCTGTTGCTCAAAAGTTACAAGTTCACAAGCTTCAACAAAGAAATTAACAGATTATTTTTTTTATATCAAAATTATGACGCCATCAATATTTTAACGAGATTTGAATATTTTTTTCATGTACCTATCGTGTTTAAGGGGCTTCTTGAGCTGGTTCTAAAAATATCAATCGGTCAATAAATAATATAATAATCCATGAAGTTTGGGCTTCTCCAGGTCCCTAGGTTGTTAAGTATTTTCTTGTAATATATACCTACACGCCAAATGTTTCATAATATGCTCTGATGTCAAAAAGGCTAATTGGAAAAGATTTATATTTAGATTATTGAAAAAAGTAAAGATTTAGATTGTTGGGACCTAAAGTACCTATGTACCAAACGGCTATCCTGTAAGTATATCGATTTGTGGTTTTTAGTCGATTTTTGCGTCGAATCCCGGCCACTTTATATTTATACTAGCTGTCCGCCCACGGCTACACCCGCGTTCCTTTTTTTTTTTTTTTTTGGGGATGAAAAATAGTTGTTTGTCTAGCCGTTTCGGAGGAGTATGGAATCGAACACTGTGACACGAGAATTTTATATATTTATATATAAATTATGTTATATATTTATATAGCCTATGAGCGTCGATCACAATAGATCCTTTTGGGTCGCAGGGGTTTTTGGGACGATCTCAAACTAAACTTACGACCTTAGAGTATAACTAGAAAAATAACTGGCTTACGACATTCAAGTTTTGCGTCCGTCACAATAATTAATAATCTTCGTTTAGGCACAGGTTCGCCCTCATTATTTTTGTTGATAAGGTGTATATCGAATTATCAACTGAACATATTGCCAAACTTTGTTAATTGAGGTGGTTTGAGTTTGTGACGACTATAACTCTATTACGAGAACGGTATGATTGGTTCTCCTAAGACAACACTTATGTATGACAAACGTAGAAGGTTCTTTTTGCCCACAGATCCTTAGAAAATATTTCGCGGAATGTGGCTTTGAAGAAAACTTTTAACTTTGATCCTTTACATCCTGTGAAGTTTGAAAGCAAAAACATTTTTCAAATTTTTTATTTTTCGGTCAAGGGTTTTTCTTGCTTCAATCCCGTTTTTAGGGTTCCGTAGCCAAATGGCAAAAAACGGAACCCTTATAGATTCGTCATACCTATACTGTTATACCTATAATACCTATACTGTTAAAACTTGGTAAGTAGATGTATTCTTTTTACAAAAAAAAACAAAAAAAAAAAAACAATAAATTTAGGATACCCCATCATCATTATCAGGATACCCCATACTAAAACTAAAACTAAAACTCAAAAAAAAATTTTTCATCAAACCCATACGTGTGGGGTATCTATGGATAGGTCTTCAAAAAGATATTTAGGTTTCTAATAAAAAAAATTTCTAAAATGAATATTTTGCGCGAGAGACGCTTCCAAAGTGGAAAAATGTACGTCCCCCCTCTAACTTCTAAAATAAGAGAATGATAAAACTAAAAAACATATATGATGTGCATTCATTACCATGAAAACTTCCAACGAAAATTAGTTTGAACGAGATCTAGTAAGTAGTTTTTTTTAATACGTCATAAATTGTAAACCGCAATTTACCTTTCACTATTATTAAAACATTGATCAAACACAACGAACTACAAAAACTTTTATATTATGTTACTGGCTGCTAAGGAACCCTAATGAACCCTTCATGGGCGATTCCGACTCGCACTTCGCCGCTTTTTTATTCAACTAGCGACCCGCCCCGGCTTCGCACGGGTTCAATGCTGATACATACCCGACCCGGCCGGTACCGATGCAATATGGGAAAAAGTAAGAAAAACCTGACGTGGTCGAGTGTTTAAAAACTCGCCTGACGTTACGGAGGTTCCGGGTTCGAATCCCGGTAGGGACTTGTCGAACAAATTATCTTAGTGAGACTTTTCTCAGTTTTGGTTAAGACATTGCAGGCTGAATCACCTGATTGTCCGAAAAGAAAGACGATTCCGTGCTTCGGAAGGCACGTAAAGCCGTTGGTCCCGGCTACTATCTGCGGATGTAGTTAGTTCTATAATTCTGACACCATGGTTTGTGAGGTAGGTTAACCTCGAAACCCACAAGATAAGCAAGCGTCACCTGCGTCACCGCTGCCGTTATCTAAGTCCCTACCGCCTGGACATAACATGCCCTGGCCGATATGGATGTCTCTAAACAGACACCACCGGACCAAAGTCGGCTAAAACAGGAACATAATATTTTAGTGTGGTTACGGCTCGGAGATAACTTGCCTGTGTGGTGTGGTGGTGCCTAGTATACCTTATACCACCTGTGCGCGCGAAGATCTGCGCGAGGCCACAGACAATGCTAAACAGGGTGGAATTTTGTAATGTCACCTGGAGTACACTTAATACTGTAGGTAGAAAATACTGCTCAAAGGAAATATTCCTTTACTCGTATCTTTAAAAAGAAACAAAACTGTATTCAAAGATTTTCGAAAATTCGCTTTGACTTCGCAAAGCTTATCGAAAACTCCAGGATCAGAACTCCAGACCAATCCAGCTGCAGCGGGATTAAGACGTTATTTCTCTGAAACTGTTCACCGCTGCATTGTAGGATGTCTTTAAAGCTTCTGGATTGGGAAGGATATGGCATCAATATCAATAGCGAGTACATAACTCAGCTTCGGTTTTCCGACGATATCGTACGTAGTCATGCCTGAGACCTTGAAGGACCTCGGCATAGTGCTCGATAACCTCAACAGAGTCTCCCAAAAAAATGGGTCTTAAGATGAACATGGAGAAGACAAAAATAATGTCGAACGCCCATGGTACCCATTCCAATAAAAGTTAGGAACTCAGCCCGCGAAGTTGTAGACCATTAAGTCTACCTCCTGGGACAAATAGTTCAATTAGGTAGATCTAACTTCGAGGGGAGGACATAGCCCGAAGAGTGGCAACGGGCTGGGCACATTGCGCGTAGAACCGACGGCCGTTGGGGCCAAAAGGTTCTTGAATAGCGACCGCGCGCCTAGAGAAGTAGCGTAGGCAGGCTCCACACAAGGTGGACCGATGATCTGGTAAGGGACGCGGGAAGCTGCTGGATGGGGGCAGCACAGGACCGATCGTCGTGATGATCTTTGGGGGAAGGCCCTAGTCCAACAGTGGACGTCTTTCGGCTGAAATAACGATGATGATGATGAGGTATTCAGCTGTTGGGTGTTGCGTATATTAAACACTGTCCTTTGAGGTAAGTAAATATTTCTTTGATTTGGTTATTGTGGTGTCCACCTATCAAGGCTGGCACCACAGATGAACTTGTGTTTTCAAATGAAACAAACAAATAATCTCAGTAAGTAGGACACTACCAACAGGGACGTCTGCTCACCACGGGTGGCGGATTGCAACTGACGAGAGGGCGCCACCACTGATCAGTGTACTACATTTATTAGAACACCACATCTCTTCCTTTTTATAATTTGATTAAAAGTCAGATTATATTTAACTTCTAAATTAAGAAAATAATATTGTACAGTATCAAACAAGCCAACACGTCACATTAAACTTTTGTTTGATGGTTCTTCATGGACGACAACTTCTTCTTTCTTCAGATGTACGATATTCCTTCTATACTTCTGACCAGTTTCATTATTTCCGGATCTCTCTTCTTCAGCAAAGTGTTGATCAGCCATCTCCACATTGGTATCAGATTTTTGACGGTTCTACATCCATTTTTCGGTCTGTCTTATCCAAATTTGCACCCTCGTAGACGCTAGTGTCGCCGCCGCTGGACTAGCTGCTTGTCATCAGCGATCAGTGTATCTCTAAACCTCCAGCTACCTAGAAGGATGGCTTAATCGCATGCACAGTACAGGTTTTATTAGCAAATAAAAACTTGTCGGGTCTTATAGACCCAACCTCCATGACGTCGGGTTAACCATCTAAATTATAACTCTGTAATATTAAAACTGTTAGATTTAACTGAGTATTGTAGATAACTTCAAGTCCACTTTTATTATCTAAGTCTATCCACAAGTTATCTTAAAATATGTTTGAAAATCACAAGCTTAAGGTAGAACTTTGTTTAAAAACTTGTAAACTTGTTGTACTAACTAGTATTAAAATTGTCTAGAATACTGTGCCCACTTTTACTTATCTGACCCTTGGCTCAGGGAATATCTAGAACATACCTTAAGGAACATTTTGTTTTCACAAACTAGTCAAATAGCCTTCAAGAAATCTACAATACTTTTCCGGGACATTCAATTGCTACGTAGGTGTTGGAATATATAATTGTTATTTATCAAACCTTCCATTGGATTCATCAATAGTAGTAGCTCAAACTTTACCTTTATAATTACATACATATGAAAGTGCTCGATTTCCCAAACCAAAGCTGACGCCAAAGGCCGAAGCCTCTCTTCAGCCCAACAATACCTGTTAAACACAGAGCCATCTAGACGATATTGACCGAACTAGATGGCTTGTTAATCATTCAAGACGTTATCTTTAGAGTTTGTCATTGTCAATATATCATTGATAAACTAGTTCGAGACAGTATTGAGAGATGTCGCTAATAGTTAAATAGATGTATACTGTTATATAGGGCTAGGCTGCGGGGCCACCTCCTTGTTTGCTTCCGATCGATCCATAATAAAGATGTATCAATTATTCGCTCCTTTCATTTGGGCATCCATTTTACAATACCGTTTTTCAACAACAACAAACAAAACTTTTGTCTCCTTTCAGAATGATCAGAATGATACAAGGTCCTTGGTTATCGTAATTATCAATCAATACAGTCTTACCTTGAAGGATTCGATAATTACTTGGCTGCAATCTTTTGAGTCATAGTAGCCCAGACCCAGAGTATAAATCTTATGGAAACAAAGTTATAGATATTTGGAATCCATTTCCAAAGAATATATTAGACCAGGGGTTTTTGATTCTAATGTTATTATGTATTTGTCAAGTGGGTTAATAGCTGACGATGGAAGTTCGTTGCCCAGAAATTGAATTGACTTTGAATTAAGAACGCATTTGCTTTTATTAAAAAAAACATTACTATCTCCGTGTACCATTAATACACGTAGGGTGTTGGAGGCCAGCATCATATAACTCATAGACCCGGTAGTATTGTAATATGTAACTAAGTCTACGATATAATTAACTATGTTACCAAGTCCATGGGCATCATGTTATTTTACGTGACGTCGAAAAGCAATAATATTATTTGAAATTTACAACACAAATATAGATAAATCATCGTCAAGCTTCAGAATTAAAACCATCGGAGAAACCCAAAAAGACGGTTTTTTATTTTTTCGCCTCTATCAAGTTTGATTTAATAACTCAATGGGAGATTTAGCCAGCGTTCCTTAAGATTTCCATAGATGACGCTAGTAAAATAATGAGAACTGTAAAATTTATTGTTAGACTACTTACCCCTTTTTTTTCAATACATTTGTATTTATACTCTAAGTTCACTACTTACTAGTGCCATCTGTTGAGGCGTTATGTAAAGAATTTTTTTTTTTTTTTTTTTAATTTGCTGCTACTGGAAATCTTTCTATTCACTTATAAGACAGTGTTTTTATCTTTGTGCCCGGCAATCAATCATTGCATTGCCATTGATGTGGAACATATTATTATAGTCCTCCACAAAAGACCGCACATTTTGCTTTGCTGAACTCGCCACTAATTTAATTTGAAATCATTTCATTTCATTCGAAATCATTTCATTTCATTCGAAATCATTTCATTTCATTCGAAATCATTTCATTCGAAATCATTTCATTTCATTCGAAATCATTTCATTTCATTCGAAATCATTTCATTTCATTCGAAATCATTTCATTTCATTCGAAATCATTTCATTCGAAATCATTTCATTTCATTCGAAATCATTTCATTTCATTCGAAATCATTTCATTTCATTCGAAATCATTTCATTTCATTCGAAATCATTTCATTTCATTTCATTCGAAATCATTTTATTTCATATAATTTCATTTCATTTCGAAATCATTTCATTTCATTTCATTTTATTTCATATAATTTCATTTCATTTCATTTCATTTCATTTCATTTCATTTCATTTCATTTCATTTCATTTCATTTCATTTCATTTCATTTCATTTCATTTCATTTCATTTCATTTCATTTCATTTCATTTCATTTCATTTCATTTCATTTCATTTCATTTCATTTCATTTCATTTCATTTCATTTCATTTCATTTCATTTCATTTCATTTCATTTCATTTCATTTCATTTCATTTCATTTCATTTCATTTCATTTCATTTCATTTCATTTCATTTCATTTCATTTCATTTCATTTCATTTCATTTCATTTCATTTCATTTCATTTCATTTGAATTCATTGATTCTTGCATCGTCATCGATGTGGAACATATTGAACGAAAGGTTGGCATCGGCCCTGGGTTTGCTTGTGTTTTAAACACAACACTTGAACCTTTAATATATAGGTATCTGTGCTTGAACCGCATTTCATGCAGTTATTAACATTAACCTCAGGGCATTCACAACATCCACATTTGATTGCTGTTGCCACATCGGCAACAGCAATCAAACTTTTTTTTTTCTATAGCACTTAGTACTAAGTATATAGACCTTTCGTTATTCGGTAAGGCTAGGTACTTGTGCCCTGTCTATCATGAAACCCGTTTAGCTTCCGTTCTACAGATCCATGAGAGTTTGTTTGCTTCTACTATGATTTTTCCTAAAGTTTCCGTGACACCCAATAATAAAATATGCTTCCGCAACTTATTTGAGCTACAATTTACCGATACTTAATTAAGATTTATATAAGTTCTCGTTCATGAAATTTATTAAATTTTAAAATTAATTACTTTTATTGGGAGAAAAGTAGGTGTTTATCTTATTTCCGTTATTTATACTTTATACACGCGGTGTAATATATACATATTTATAATTGTTATTTATTTTTATTTTTAAACAGTTCACACCAGCTTATCTGTTCCCTTAGTCTTTTTCCCTGCCCAAAGGTTGCCTGGAAGAAATCGGTTAAAGCGATAAGGCTGCCAAATGTCTTTTCTGACCTACTTTTATTCTCTGTACATACGCGTTTTATGTGCAATAAAGTGTATTTGAATTGAATCGACATTTTATTTTATAGGATCGGGTAGGGTATATTAAAATATACATCTAGTAATGGCGTGTCTCCGGAATGTAGTCGTATTGCACGATTTTTGTTTTGATCGTAATGTTTGAAGCAATGAAATATATTTCTAAGGCACGTTTCTATAGTTCCCAATAAGAATCTAATATTACGCAGGTAAGATCTCCTTCACAATCGAATGCTTCTAGTGTCGGTATTTTGTGATTGGAACATGTTAGGATAGTCTGCAAATAAGGGAGATTCTGTATAAACAAACGGATGTAAGTTTATTTACGAAGTGGTTTACAGCTAATTTTAATGTTTATCCGTAAGTAATGATGAGTACCTATTTCTAAACTATTTAAGTTAATGATAACCCAAACCTTTTGGACACATCACTAAATGTACACGGAACTCTTATTAGTCGAGTTTAACCCTCATTTGTGGTATTCTTATTGTAAATTGTAAATAAACAAAACACTTCCACAACGCTCATACAAACTGTCACTTTAGTTTTTTTTTTTTTTTTTTTTTTGGACCATACTGAAGTAAAATTGCCATTATATTGTTTCATAAACTTCCTACCATTCGTCAGACCGCACAAGCGAACCTTGCATGGTTTAGCCGTAAAAAACCGATTTCAAAGTCGAGAATCTGAACCAGTCATGTATGCGTCAATCATTTTACGGCGCGCGCGTAGTAGAAACAATCATGTATGGTTTTTTTTTATTTTATTCTTTATTTTATTTTTATTTTTAGTGTTGAAGCGAAAGTAACAATTTAATAAGCAACGAATTAATTCGCAAATAATGTTTTTGATTGTATTTGTTTTAATTTAGGTAGGTAAGCTACTAGTTTCATTTAACGATAGACAGTGCAAATTGAGCTCTTACAACTTGTCACACTTGTGTGATACCCTACTTGTTTCGTTTTGACGGTAACTTAATACCTTGATCGAATCATTTGATCCGATAGACATTGGTGAACAGATTGATTTGGTCAACAATGTTTTGACGGTAACTTAATACCTTGATCGAATCATTTGATCCGATAGACATTGGTGAACAGATTTGGTCAACAAAAGTTACTCTGATCTTCCAAGTGATGCAGGTGGTACGTTGGGTACTTTTACATCTTTACAGTTACAAGCATAAAATAATATGAAATAACAGTAATTTTCATAACAACATTGTGTACGACTATCACTTTCTGAATTACTGAAACAAATCGAGCATAGGTAATTAATAGGTATTAACCTCGATTCAACTCAAAAATGCGAAAATTACCAACTCCACAGATATTTTGTTGTAGACTTGAGAAGCCATCAACTCCACTTTGTTAAGTTCATGCAAATCTAACGCGACGCGACGTAACGCGTTCTAAAATTTTAAAGACCTTAAAGTGATTCAACTTGACACATCTAAAACTTGTTGCACTAATAAATAATACTTTTTGGGTAACAAAAAGGTATAGGATAACAGAACTGATAAAATCTAGTTTTGTAAATACATCTACTTTTTCCTTCTTTTGTAAGAAGAGAAAGCACTTTTGCCGACCAATTCCTGTAGTCACATTTTTTTTTTTTTTTTTTTTTTGAAAGGAATGAAAATGAAATGAAAATGAAAATATTCTTATTCTTCTTCTTTTTACTTACTGCGCTTTTGCTCGTCGCCATTATGTGGTGTCCACCTATCAAGGCTGGCACCACAGATGAACTTGTGTTTTCAAATGAAACAAACAAATAATCTCAGTAAGTAGGACACTACCAACAGGGACGTCTGCTCACCACGGGTGGCGGATTGCAACTGACGAGAGGGCGCCACCACTGATCAGTGTACTACATTTATTAGAACACCACAGTTATGACTAGATTTTTTAAAGTATAATTTATTTTATGTTGATGACTAATTTTTGTCTAACTAGAAAATAGATAGAACAAGACGAGATATTTGACTTTTCCCCTGGGAATGAGATGTTTTCCAGCCTGAAAAAGTAGCCTACGTCACTCTCTGCCTCTGGCTGCTCTGGCCTTTAATAAGCGAAACCAGCACAGACAGAGTTACTTTCGCTTTAACTTCCTACACACTCACAGATTCCTCCGTGGAAATAAGGTATTTTCACGCGGTAAAAGGTAGCCTATGTCCTTCTTCAAGGTTTATTCTACGAGTCTCTGTACCTATTTTTTTTATCAAAACTTTTCGTCCTGCGGCTCTACCCGCGTTAACAATTTTTCCCGTGGGAATGAGAAGTTTTCCGTGGTAAAAGGTAGCCTATCTATCTCCAAGGTCTATTCTATCATCATACCCCAAAGTCAGATTCGTATAGATACCTACCAAGTTTCGTCAAAAGTTTCCGCCTCACGGCTCCGCCCGCGATTACAGTCTTTCCCGTGGAAATGAGGCATTTTCCCGCGGTAAAAAGTAGCCTATGTCCGTCCCCAAGGTTACTCTATCTCCATACCAAGTTTCATCAAAATCGGTTCAGTGGTTTTGGCGTGAAAGCGTAACAAACAGACAGACAGACAGACAGACAGAGTTACTTTGCATTTATAAATATTAGTAGGAATTTAGGGAAGTACCTACGGTAATAACCCAAAATTAACAATTAGTTTAAAAGTTGTCTATAATATTATTGTACATATGTTACGCTCAAAGATCGAAAACGCTCAGTGAGCGGAAAAATAGCTCACAACGCGTTGTGGTCACAGTAAAACATCCACATGGCGAAATTCGTGTTATGGCTCTAATGAAAACGCGCACAACGCGTTGTGGCAATCACAGAAAGACGAAATAGCGAAATTCGTGTCGTGGCTGACATGCTATTCGATCTCAACGCGTTGTGGCAATGAAGAAAAGCCATGACGCGTATGGAATATTATTTGATTACGACGCACACTACTTTCCGATATGGATCCTACTAGGCCTGGGCTGGAAACGTTTTGGTGGATGTCCTTAAGAAATATTTTTTATTTTGTAAAATTATTAGCGCTGACATTAAAATTCACTCTCTTAAACAGAAAAGAAATGATTAAACTCTGATGTTTTAATGCGTCGTTGCACCCGAGCCGACACCGACAAGTTTCATACAACCTGTCCGTCGTGGTATGGTTAAAACAATGAATGCTCAGAACGTGTCATGGCTTTCCTTCATTGCCACAACGCGTTGAGATCGAATAGCATGTCAGCCACGACACGAATTTTGCTATTTGGTCTTTCTGTGATTGCCACAACGCGTTGTGCGCGTTTTCATTAGAGCCATAACACGAATTTCGCCATGTGGATGTTTTACTGTGACCACAACGCGTTGTGAGCTATTTTTCCGCTCACTGAGCGTTTTCGATCTTTGAGCGTAACACATACATGAAATTGACTCATTGTAGAGTCCTAGCCGTCAAGATAGTAGCTAATAAATACTATGAGACCATTTAGTAGTCATGATCATGAATCACATTTTGAGAGCGGGCAGTGGCTTATGACAGTAATTTTAGGCCTATATCGCGGCGACCTCGCGAGAATGCTAAGATACACAAAAGTATGCGGTTTCACGACCATATGACGAGCTGTGGGTGGTGCGTCGCTAGGAACCTTGACATGGAACAACAACTACACTATTTTTAACAATGAACGCAACTGATGCACTTTTGTTTAACTTGTTCAGAACAAGTTAATCGACGCGTAGACGAAAGTAATTTGCTAGGAAACTTATGGGAAGTACATAAAATATCAACATCTGACCCGTAGGCGTATTGCTAACCTATTATAAAAAGAACTCACCTGGATAAACTGTATTGTAATAGCACTTTTTCCGACGCCTCCGCCACCGACGACGACTAAGCGGAGATGCTGTACTTGTACGTTATGATCTACACCTCGAGACATCTTCAATTGACGATAATAAAACTAAGTCAAAGTTAGTTTACTCAGCAAGTTTGATTTTACAGCAGCACTGCCAAGTAACAACCGATAGTTCAAGAGTTGCAATGGGGAATGAAATGAATGAGAGATAAATTAATTTCATTCATACAACGTGCGTGCGTGTGAGTAGGAAGGGTAGACAACCTGTCGCAAGGGAAAAATGTGAAGTGGGAACGAGAGAGAGATAACTATGACATTTAGTTTTATTCGTTCCGTTCCATAATGAAAAGTAAAGTTTTGATAGATACAAATACTGGGTTTAATTTCACTTAGCCTTGTATTAATAATTAATAATTTCCAAGAAAACCTTCATAATAATAATTGAGCTTTATGTCTGTTACATACATTTCAATAATTGTCTATTTTTTATTTGCGTCCAAACTTTTTGATGTTATATTTTTGCGTATAAAGGAAAGTATTAAAAATAGTTGCTATGTTAAAAAAATTATATAAAATGGTAGAGTTTGGCAAATGAAAGTAGACAATGAAAAAAGCGGCAAATTTGAAAAATAAGAATCCTTAGAGCAACGCGGGCCTAAGTTAGAATGAAACACTCCTCTTCTTCACCGAAGGCTTGTTAGTCAAAGACAAAAGACGAAAGGGACGCAGTTATGAGCAAAGAGTGTGCGCGAAGGCGCGGTGTATTTGTAAAGCCCGACCAAAGAAATATGACACCTCGCCATATTGCGTTTCAATGGAACTAACTTTATAAAAGAAATTGTTGCCATAGTCGTAAAAATATACACGTGGCGCCCCCAGAGCAGGTGTCTTATTTCTTTGGTCAGGCTTTACCTCATTCACGCTTAACTGCGTCCCTTTCGTCTTTTGTCTTCGTCGCCAGTGAAATAGGTGGCTAAGGGAAAATTCATAAAATGAAACGAATTTAGGCTATTTGGCTGGCACTTGGTAGTCAGTAAAATTCGGATATTTAGTTCTCCAATGTCTGGCAACTAGTGCACGCACACTGGTAAGCTGCGTGTCAGTCAGGTTTGCATATCGTACGATAATTATTATTATCATATTTGTACGATCATTTCATACTAAATACTATGTACGATCCTAAGGGATCGTACGCGAAAGTACCTACTATCTTTTTAAATTCATTTCCATTTACCCACTGTACATATAGTATAAAATAAAATTTTACATTTCGTAACAATGAAGTGTCAAAAATTCAACTGCAGCGTGCACTACGCGCATTTAAGACTATGTATGAGCAAGATAGACATGATGTAATTAAGTAAGTGCGACGACGCCGACATTATTATTGGTTGAGATGAGACACAATTAAATATTTGTATATAAAATACTGCTCTCCCATTACCACCGCCTTGAGTGAGTGTTACCATATTATATATTTATGGTTATAGGTATATTAGGTATATGATTTTATTGGTATTTTTTATTACTTATTGCTAACTAGCGACCCGCCCCGGCTCCGCACGGGAAAATGGTTATTGTGGGTTGTCCTTCAGTATATTATGCATGTATTATACATATAAACCTTCCTCTTGAATCACTCTATCTATTAAAAAAAACCGCATCAAAATCCGTTGCGTAGTTTTAAAGATTTAAGCGTACAAAGGGACATAGGGACATAGGGACATAGGGACATAGGGACGGAGAAAGCGACTTTATTTTATACTATGTAGTGATTATTATTCAAATAAAACATTTTTATTAAATGTCTCTTATAAATTACACATAGTATTTTTTTTTACATCTCCTTTATACCTTATTTACAAATCGTACGATAATTTTCGGTAAATACTATCTTTTTGACTTCCTTGTACTATAATTTTCGAAGAGCGCAATTCCAACACTGCTGCATGCAGCTCAGTCGTGTCAGTCAGTCAGTCCAATTCAGTCCATGTCAGTCAAATTCAGTCAATCAATCATTCAAAAAAGTCTGTTTCGCAGTGTTTCGCATTTTCCTTCGCCGGTCGCCGGGTTCGCAGTTCTTCGTTCGAATAATATTTGAATTTTAAGACCATCGTAGTGGAAGTAATCTTTAAAATAGGTACAACACATAATTTCATTACGGTTACATAGAAATGTTTTCTACGAGTACACAGAAGAAGTTCTGGACTTTCAGCGACGAGCATGAACTTGCCCTGCTGCGAGAGAAACACAATTTAGAATATATCACTAAACATGGGGCGCACATTGACGAATATCAGAGGTATAACTTTTTCTTATCCTCCGAAGAAGAGAGACTCCTATTAAGACAATACGACCTTCACCTGAAGGAGTTCTGCAAAAGATTCAGTCCGCCTATGATAAAAAGTGTCATCGGTACCGCATTTCACTACTTCAAGCGATTCTATCTCAACAATTCGCCTATGGACTACCATCCAAAGGAGATATTAGCTACATGCGTGTACCTGGCTTGTAAGGTGGAGGAATTTAATGTATCGATCGGACAATTCGTCGCAAACATCAAAGGAGACAGAGAGAAGGCCTCGGATATCATTTTGAATAATGAGTTGCTTCTTATGCAGCAATTGAACTACAATTTAACTATACATAATCCCTTTCGGCCGGTTGAAGGATTCCTAATCGACATAAAGACTCGCTGCTCTTTAGCTAACCCTGAGAGACTGCGAACCGGCATAGACGAGTTCCTCGAGAAGGTTTTTTTGACTGACGCTTGTCTTTTATATGCCCCATCTCAGATAGCTTTAGCTGCTGTGCTGCATGCTGCAAGTAAAGAACAGGAGAACTTAGATAGTTACGTTACAGAAATGCTCTTCCGTGATGCTGGACCTGACAAGCTAGCAATGCTAATTGAAGCCGTTCGCAAGATCCGTTCAATGGTGAAAATGGTTGAAGCTCCTGCTAAGGAAAGGGTCAGAATAATAGAAAAGAAGCTTGAACGTTGTAGAAATCAAGAGAATAACCCAGACAGTGAAGTATATAAGAGACGTATGAGAGTAGCACTTGACGAAGAAGACATGCCGCATACAGGGGGCAGAATGTCCTTGGACACTAGTGATCACTGTCATATGACATCACCTTCAGCATCGTAGGTATTAATTAGTATAGAATTTTATAATTAGTAAATAAGAATTTCTTATTGTAATTAATGAAGTGTCTTGTTTGTTCATATAATACCTATGGAGCAATATGCAGAGAATAAAGTAGGTAGATTTATTGGGGTCGATGATCTCAAATAAACAATATGGTAATGTTAATTTGCAGAGAGCTATTTAGTAAAATGATAAAAAGTTCTTTCTATTTCAAATTATGAAAACATAAATTCTTGCTATGGTTTATTAAAAATTTGTTTAATTGGTTCTATGATTTGTTGTTAAGGGTTTCTGAAATATTTTATCATGAAGTCAGAATGGTTTTAACAAAAATATGAATATTATGTTGATATTAAAATGTTGTTATTAAATGACTATTGGAAAAACTATTCAATTCTGCAAAAAAAAAGTAGAACAGTTTAAAAAAAGCTCATGATGCAAGAAGTCTACTCTATCTACTTTAATCTCCAGTAATTTGTCATGGCACTTTATTACTCTGACACTATTATAGGTATTTTAGAGGGCTGGAGACCTCTTTTCTATAAACATACTAAATAGATATTTAAAGACATCTCCCAAGGCAGTCTGTCCCTAAGCAGAGCAGAGTCTACACAGTTATTTTACTTTATGAAATCAGACTAATTATAGTGTACTAGGTACAAGTAAGTTTTCATCACACAAAAGTTAGTTTGGACAGGATTTAAACCCACAACCATCTCTGGTAGACATTACAGATACAGTATTCAAGTGATGCATGGGCACTTGTCTATTTATTATAAGTATAAATTTATCTATATGTTTCTGTTTATCTGCTTTCTGATTCTGATAAAATGTTGCCTATTCTGGTGTCATAAGGGTGAACAGGCTGGTGCCAATCTCTGTTTGTGAGATGTCTTTTTGATATGTTTAGTGATGAAAATAAGAAATAATTGCATTTATTTGTCAACAGTAGCTATAAACTTGACTTCTGATATGAATTGTTGTTATTTAATTATATTGATAAAAATTGGTGATTGATGATTTTTTGACATGCTCTCATAAAATCTTTTTGTGACTTACTCATAGGAATATTTTTTAAGGAATTTGCAATGCCCAGCCTGCTAGCCAAGCATAGATGTATAGCAACATAATATTTATAGGATAAGTCTGTAGTCCAATGGTGCACAGCTAGGGCGATTTGCTGCGCCGCGACGGCGGCAGTCGCCCTTGCATGTTTGGTGCCGCGGCGTCACGTCGTGGCACCAGTGTAGTGCCAAGACAAGACTGAATGCAGGGCTGACTGCCGCGGCTGTGTTACCAGGCTGTACAAGGCCTCTCAAAAGGGAAATGTTGTTTTAATCTCTTTGCTAGCTGGCTGGTTGATCATTAATTTAGATTGAAGATATCGCAGCATTTTGTTTATATCTAAATTTGACAAATTTTAGCGACAATTTGAACTGTGCAATAATAAGACAGTATAATAGAACAGTTACAGGCAATCTAATATAATTCTGTAATGTTACTAGGCAAATCTGAAACAATTAAATATGAATGATAACTTTGTTCTGTTGTATTAATCACGAATAGAATTAAATAAAAATGTCTCTTAATAAAAAACCGACTCATTAATTTCCTACCTATGTAAAAAAAAAAATACAAAATTAGTTTATATGAAATCACTGTAAAAAATATTATTATGCTTAGTGCTGCTTGGCTGCTACACTGCCATTTTGCTGCTTTTCATCTTTATTCGCTTCTAGCGACACCTACAGGAAGAGTTCATAGTTTCTTATAACAATACACAACACAAATAGCAATGAGTCCTGCAAGGCATTCAATTCATTTCCTCGCCCCTTAAAAGATGGCGTTAAATCCAGACTTTCGTTAACTCTACTATCATACCGTTGTTCTACTACACTCCTACAATGCGTGCTCCTGTAATTAGTACTGAAAGAAAACATAGATGTCACTACCATTCACAAATCTATATTCTATAATATAAAAATGAATTGCAAAATGTGTTGGTAAGCGCATAACTCAACAACGCCTGGACCAATTTTTCCAATTCTTTTTTTCAATATAATAATGAATCGCAAAATGTGTTGGTAAGCGCATAACTCAAAAACGCCTGGACCAATATTTCCAATTCTTTTTTTCATATGTTTGTTGAAGTCCAAGGATGGTTCTTACGGAGAGAAATTAAAAGAAAACTTCATACCCACGGGAAATTTTTTTAACGCGGGCGGGGCCGCGGGGCGCAAAGCTAGTACTAATATAATAAAGGCGAAAGTTAGTCAGTGTGTATGTTTGTTACTTCTTCACGTCTAAACGGTTAGAGCGATTTTAATAAAATTTTGTATGGAGTTAGCTGACACCCTGTATTAACACATAGGCTACTATTTACCGCGGAAAAATACCTCATTCCCACGGGAAAAACTGTTAACGCGGGCAAAGCCGCGGGGCGGAAAGCTAGTTAACTATAATTATTGTAAAATAATGTGAAATTAAAAATTATATGGTGTCTCTCGACCTGATAACAAATAAATAAATAACTTTTAGTTATTATTTAGCCATCTACTTACTTTTAATGCGGGATTTGAGCTTTGTCTGGAGCACGTTTTTTTGTAGGGCATTGACAGTCCTTTCGAGTATATTAGTCCATGGTATTATTATATATTAGTCCATGGTACTATTATATATTTATTTTGTGCCCTAGCCGCCTTTTAGCGTAGGTATCATATAATTTCCCAAGGATGTTATGTACTACCGTATACTTGATTATTCCCCATACATACACACATAAAGACACGTTATTTTTCCCTAATGGGATGTGCAAAGTTTTACTAAGCTCGCACAGGGAACCCTTATTTACTTACAATAGGTAGGTATATTAATAATTATGACAATCAATTATGTGGGGACATCTCACAACGGTCTTCTGACTGTAATATGGACCTGACAACACGAGGGCGGGCTATAAGGGCGGCATTCGAACTCGCGGACATTCGGGATCGGATATGTATTTTTTTGTTTGTCACCCACCATTTTACGCCTAAAATGTTAACTGGATTGTGATAAATGATATCATGGGGAATTATAAAGGAAAAATCGTCCAGCATATAGAAAGTTAACCGTCTTACATAACGGATAGGTATAAACACAAATAATAAAAAACGTTTCCTGAATGCATTTTAAATTGTTGTTAAAACAAGTTAGTAAAGTTTGGAAAATAATGTATTTATTTATTCTTAAAATATATGCGGTTTACAGAATTTTGTTCCAAAACACCTGCACGGTACGTTACCACAGTATACTAAATACTTAAAACTTAGACACAAATATTATTATTTTATCAGCGAATCAAAGCAGCGAATATACATAATATATTATCTAACTAAACGATTGCAGTGGGCATTAAAACGTTAAAAAAGCGAAAAAGAGTAGGAGTCGGAGCATTTTGCAGCAAGCAAGAAAAAAAATTTTGAATCTACAGCTATGCAAAGTATGCTCGAAACGCTACTTTCGAAAAAATATTTTTTAAATAACTTTGACTAGGGAGGGCGGAAATAGCAACATGTTATATATTTGTAATCTACTCATGATGCCCTTTCATTTGATACCCCACACGGTTATTATTTTAATTTTGTTTTCGGAATCTATATTGGGTTTGAGGAGGCTCGGCTAAAATGGAAACGCTCGCTCGTGGCAACAAGTATTTTTATATAGCCTAAGATCCCTAGAACACATATCAAAAATCAGTTGGCGGTACGCAAATTTATTAAACGAGGTGCCGGTGGGAGCCAGCACTACTAGCTAGATGGCACTACCAGACCCCTCTGCGTTAATTCACTGTCACATTATCTACCTACAGATTACAGTATGCAAAAGAGAGTAATAATGGAGCGCAAGCAGTTTAGCTTTTGTCTCAACATAAGCCTACTATTCCAGAGTGCCGTGTGCGAGTTTTGCAACCAAAGTAAACGCGCTCGAAATCGAGAGCGTAAACGCGATTTTGTATGGAATTGAAACTACGCCATCTGTAGACAGTTAGCTGAACTAAAATTTCTCCATACTAAATGCACGTTTACGTCGGCGTTATCGAGCGCGTTTCGTGAGTAAAAAACTCGCACTTGGCACTCTGATACGTAGGTACTTACCTACAGAGAGGGATATAATAAGTCCAGCCTTCATATCGTTTAAATTTGCGTTGGATTTATCATTAGGGAATATTCGACTCATACGGATACTGCTCCAAACTCCAATTTGCTACGGACATCTTTATCCACTGACACATCGCAAAACTGTGAATTCTTTTCTTTTTGTGTCGAAAAAGTACGACCAATCATGCTTCAACCGGACATGCGGGGGAGTGGAGGACTCTACCCCAAAAAAAGTCATAATATACCAACGCGTTTAGGGGCGGCTCAAGGGAGCCTCGAACCACGGCCTAGCGCGTTGATATTGAAAAACATCGTGAAGGAGACGACGCCTGAGGGGCTCCGTCTCTGATTATCAATTTTGGTTATGGCCGCGCCCCCGCCGGCGGGTACTGTTAGGTGTAATCTAAATTCTTTGGCTGCTTTAACTGCATCAGTGATTTCGTCGTCAGAAGGGCAAAACTGTGAAGCAACTCTCATAATAAAGCCCAAAGTTTTGTTTGCATTTACGTGATAGTAATATGTGGAGATCCTTGGGTCCCTTGGATCCTTGGATCCTTGGATCCCTCTTTGTCAAGCAGTGGACGTCTTTCGGCTGAGATGATGATGATGACGAGTAATAAGTATGTTTATGAAAACTTAGCACAATTGTTTTTCGCAACACTTGTTTCATGAGTACAACCGTTTCCACTATGTCTACTACTTACAACCAGTAATATTCGTAGGTACTTATTTATTAGGTACCTACCTACTGGTTGTTCTTTATAATATTAGGTGAGGAAAGTTTTGATGGTGTAGGTGTTTGCATTGAATAGGTTCCGAAAGTACTGAACTGATTTTGATGAAATTTAGTACAAAGATAGTATAGACCTTGGGCCCTTTTACCGCGGGAAAATTCATCTCTTCCACAGGAAAAATTGTTAACGCGTTCGAAGCCGCGGGGCAAGGCGTAAAACTAGTATAGATAATTACTTACGTCTGTCTGCTTGTTACGTTTTCACTTGTAAACAAACGGCTAAACGGATTACGACAGAAATTGACAGATTTATATAAAAAAAAACAAATACTACGCGGGAAAGCCGGAGGGCGGGAAGCTAGTTTCTTTTATAGTACTTTCCAACATCAGACAAGGGACCAGAGGGAATAATTCACTGAATCCTTACAGACGTTTAATTAACTTGATTGTGCCAAGTTTTAATGTGGTCAGTGCTTGAGATAACTTAAAATAAAAAAGAAATAATAGGAAATGCTTATAGGTTTCCGTTGATAAGATAGAGACCACAAATTGTAGGTCAGTAAAATAAAACGTGCCCAGAGATACGACTGGCTTCAAAGGGATTCGTACCCAGAGCCATAAAACAGCTGAAAAAAGAAAAACGATTTACAGACAAAGTGACACATACATTTACCACTTTGAATTTCTACTAAAAATCACCGCGCCACTCTAGCGGCTCTAGCGCATTCCACAATCCACAATAGAACTGCGCCTCGCTCTGTTTGGCAAAAGCGGCACGCGTGTATAGCCGGCATAAGCAAGTGCAGTCGGCCTTTGCCACAGATCGCATAATTTCTCTAAACTTCTCAGTTTTTAGATATAGCTACGTTTTTATTACATTATATTAACATCTGTTTCAAACATACCTACTTGTTTCAGACTTGTAATATTTGCTTTCATTCCGCGAAAGGACCATCTCTAAACATTTTTATTATCATCCAACACCACTCATCTAGTATTCCTCGTTCGTATTTCGTAGGCTTCTTTTCATTTATGTTGATGAATCTTCCGAACAGTGGTTCCCAACATCGGTGCATCTTGGCCTTCAACCCAGTCCTTAGACCCAGCCTCTGGAGGTGTCGGTCGAGGCTGTTCGGGACAATGCCGTTCTCGGATATCACAGGGGATGATTTCAGTAGACGCCACACCCCACATGTCGGTTACCTCATGCGCCAGGTCGAGATACTTCGTCAACTTGTATTATTATTGTATTATTATTATTATATATAGTTTAAAAAGAACTGGCAGGTGTGCACTGCGGTGTAGAAGAACCAATACGTAGGCAAGCTACATTTGAAATAAAGTTATAAGAAGGTATTACATAGTGAAATTTAAAGAACGTGAGCTCAGTAGTAGAGCTTTCTTGTTTCTGATATTCAGACAGCAGCTGAATGAAGTACCTAAATGATAACATTTATTTGTTCATCATAATTTCAGTATGAAGACTAGACGATACTGCTAGCCAAAGACTTCCCTGGTGGATCTCTTTGTCAACACCTCCTGTCTGCGCTGCCTGTGTTACGACTAGCCATCTAGCAGCTAACTGTCACGCGAATTTTCACGCGGATTTCGCATGCTCTCGAGTAATTACAAAACTTTTTTTAAACTGTATCTTTGTGTGTTAGCGTAGGTTACTAATATAGATAATAAGGTAATTGTACTAACAAGCTATGGACTAGTGTCTGATAATAAATGATTTTTATTTTATTTTTATTTTTATTTTTATTTATTATAAAACAAAAAATCAATTCATTAAAACAGGAAAATCTTGCTTTGCGTTATTCGTGAACAGTCTATTGTCACCACCGAGCGGCTCGAGCTCACCCTGCGAAACTGAATAGGCCTTAGTTGTCCACGCTGGCCCAGTGCGGTCGGCCAACAGGTAAATGAAACCGAAAATCGAAATCACATTGGGATAGAAGATAACAGCCCTAGCCACCTGGTCACCGATTCTCAGCAATATTAATCTTTGTATTACCATAAAATGTAAACACTACTACAGAATATTAATCATTTATCAAAATCCAAAAGACTGCTTTGTACTATATCTTTTTTTTAATCGAAGCGAAAAATGAAATTCTCTTAGCTTAGGCAGGAACTTGAACCCGCCTCCTTGGCTATCCAGGCCGTACAGGCGTACTACCAATAAAATTGTACCACAAAGTCTCCGTAGAAGCCCAACGAAATCATGAATTTCATTTATCGCTTCGATTAAAAAGATATAGTTGATATACGCTAACGGACGATATCTGTTGAAAAAGCAATAAACTATAGACTGCTTTGTATTACGACGATTAATATAAACTTTGAGAAACACTACCTTAGAAACTGTACGACTGTATGGCTGCAGCCTCGGTATATAAACCAACTGTCTCCATCGACCTCCTCATTCGTCCGTCAGTTGTCACTAAATACCCAAAAATATCTACCCCGATAATCATGTGCCGTGATTACTTACTTGTATTTGTAATTTCGCTGACCGTTGCATTATCAATGGGACAGCTTACCTTTTCATCTGGATGGAAGCGGTCGATGTACGGAAATGATGCTTGCAAGCCCGACCAAGCGCTGTTTAATATTTACGAACTAATTAAGGTAGGTCTTTATTTATCTAATATAGTTTATTGTTTCCATGGATTTAGTAAGTAAGTACTAACGGAGTACGGAGTATTTAAAACATCCTTGATTGTTCCTCTACAGAAGACAGAAGATAACACCACTTTAAGGATTTTACATAACACAAAGGAGTAGTGATCTTGCCAATTAGTTTTGCTCTTGTTATATTTTACTTTGAACAAAATGTTTAGCAATAGTTTACCTTTTGCACAGACCTTTTGCCAGTTTTGCCTAAAAGTTAAAAATTGAAAACTCGACACTGGCACACAGTTTACTAGTGCCTTAGGAGAAAAAAAAATCCTCTGACGATAAAAATGTCAATGTCATGTGTTTGGATGAAGCAGAGAGTTTGGAAGAGCCGCTTCGAGCGAAGCGGCTTCTTCCAAACTCTCTGGGATCAAGCTGGGATCAAGGATGTCCTAAGCATGGACTTAGTAACATAGTTACACTACCTATTGTAACTATGGTAATACGTCCATGGTCCTAAGTAAGTACTATAGCGGACTCTCAAAGGAGATTTGTTTGAAAAATTTGCGTTAATTAAAAAATCGGTTATTATTACATGTACATTTTGCAAAAAAATATGAAGGAAATATTTTTTTAAAGTCTCACTTTAAACTGGAGTGATTTATTGGCTGATCGTCATGGTAATATTTGTTAATTTTCAACAATCGGCAACTACGACGATTGCGCAAAGTAGAAATGCCAAAAAATTATAATCGTCGGTTGTATGGACTCCTGTGTGATTTAGATGGGGATAAAAAGGCCAAGTGCCTGGTAAAACTTCTTTGAATGCTTCGCTGTGAGTGTACGTCATAATCATAACATAACGGATGCATACTCTATCACGGAGGATGCATACTCTATCAAATAGCATATCAAATATCTAGAATATCAAATAGTAGGATCAACTTTGACATACCCAGCAAGTAGCTACGAGCTACGAGTTTAGTAGCATGCTACGAAATGTTTCGTAGCAAAATTTGTAACTATGCGCACTACGAAGTATGTAAGTAGTTAGTAGATCGCTCATTAATTTGACGGTGCGGTGGCTGAGAGAGAGCACTTTATTTTCAGCTACACAAGAGCTTTATTTAACAATACTATAATTAAATGTGTTTTACAATGAGTTCCTTGGTGCTCGATCTACCAAACTCACTAGGTGCACGGTGGTCGACTTAACACTCAACTTCTGCATTTTTTCGCAGGCGTGTGCCGTTTTTCAGAAAACTTTATATTCTACGAAGTTGTTAGTCGAGTTGGTCTAGTACTGCGTTTTCACGACAGGCAAAGAGAAATGTGTTTGTAAAGAACCAATACGCATCTATGCCCATCTCTGGTGGAAATAAAAACAGTCCCCAAGCGGCTCAAAAACTCTAAGTTTAGGGTTTTAAAATTAACCAAACGTTAAGTAAGGTTGTATTTTTTTCTTGTTGTAGACCGAAGCGGAGCGTCTCGTTTCCTGCCAGAATTAACGGACAAGACAACCACGAATACAACTAGCCGACCGATGAACCAAGGACCCCTGATGGAATTCTGATCCAATGATCATGTAACTTAAGTTTGTATTATCGGTGTCATTGTTGTTGGCAACACATATTAATTAGTTTTTTTTATGAGTACCAATTGAAACGAAAAATAATATTTTGGTGTTGTGTAAATCCTGGGTGAAGCATTTAAAGTTTTATGTAGAATTAAAGACTCAAATAAACAGTTTTTTCTCAAATAAAATGCTTCAATGATACCTAAAGTGGTTCGTGCTTTTTAACTTTTATTTTATAATGGCCAGCTAGATACCTAACTGAACTGTTTTTTTTTCTTTATAAGTCATAGAAGGCATTCCAAAATTTCCAAACCAAACCTCTCCAAACCTATCGTTTTTTAAATAGTTCAGAAAGTAACTTTAAATTTTCCAAGACCATATTGTGGCAAACTGAGTAGAAAAATGCAATCAATTATATATGGGTATCAGACAATGTAAACGCTGTGCCTCTGTTTCGTCGTGTTCCGATGCTTATGCGCGGTGTGATGGTGTGAGTGTACAATGAGAATGAAAATCTATATTATTTCTTTTTTTTTATGTACAGGTGTATTGTACCTACATAGTTCGTGAATGTGAATTTGATCCTAATAATAAATTGAATATATATAAATTGAATAATATAAATTTACCATTTCTGTTAAACCATCATTATCGAGAAATAAATAAATGAATTTATTATTATTTATAATTTTAATATCTTACAGGCATATACTCTTTAACGTTTTGTTACATAGGTATTTTTGTGGCAATATATTCCAGACAATGGTCTGGAATCAAAATTAAATTCTTAAGGAGCTACAGGCATTATAAGTATTTTATATTTTATGTATGATTATTTATTATTTTGTGAACATATTTTACTGTAGGCATTAGTTTGTTATTATGGGTTGTCGCCTGAAATAAAAAATATTATTATTATTTTAACACAACACTTTTGTATTTATTATTGTTTACAAAATATATCTTGTGTAGAAATGTGATCATAATTTTGTATTTGATTACAAAAAACCAGAGCCGTCATAACTTTTTTATATCTCCCTCATTTCTCGTGTAGGTACCTACCTGTTTATAATAATACGTCTTTCTTGTGGTATTGTATATTATGTGTGTATATGTGGCATTTTATGCGTTTTTAGGATTTTGGACTTTGTTGCGCCGGGCTGGAGGCGCTTTTAAACATAGATATATATTTATGTGCAGCAAAAAGAAAACTACTATCTTATGCCACTTATGCTTCATACGGTCCTTCCTTCAGAAATACATATAATATATGTATGCAAACTCGATCAATTCTCAAAAGTCTTTATCGTGTTGGGTCAGTATTTGTGGAATTGAATATCATTAGAATGATTAAATATACATTACTGTAAAGTTCATATTTTATTTTTGATTTACCTGCCACTTTGTTCCTGTGGGTGTCGTACTGGAAGAGATCTCTATTTAAAGATCAGCTCGCCCTTGTACAACGCGCACTAGTAATATGCATGGTGTAAGTAGCAGATTGACCTTTTCATACAAATGTCCGATTGAAATAACAGTATTTTATGGCAGTGTTGATTGTCTTTTATGTTTCCGACAAATGTTTCTTTGGAAAGTTGCTAACAGCAGCTGTTGACTCAGCATGTAATTTACTTATTTGATAAGCTAACTTACACGTAATTAATTAAATGCCTATATTAATAGGACATCTCACACACGACCATCTGTCCCCAAACTAGGCAGTGCCTGTACTACGACGGGTATCAGACAGCCGATATACATACACATAGTCAATATTCAACATCCAGAGTCAAGGCAAACACAAGTGCTCATTACACGAATGTTTGCCTTGGATTCAAACCCGCGACCCTGTGCTTCGAAGACAGACACATCACCAACGAATTGTTCCCTTAGAAACGCTAGGTTACGGGTCCATGATATAATAAAATACTGCGCCAGGTAACAATTAACGCTTCGTCATCCAAAGTCCAATCTGCTTGCACACGGTATTTATGTAGTTGGATTTAGTTACGCCTTCTTCCTTCATGTGGGTTGTATGTAAAGTTATCGACCGACCTCATTAACCCTGGTGAGAAATATAGAGCCGTCTAACTCTGACGTTACTTTCTCTAACGCTTAACATGCCTTCCAAAGCACGGAATTATCATTATTTTGGGATATAATGTACAGGTGATTCAGCCAGCATTTTTGCAACCAGACCGGAGAAAGTTTCCCACCTACCGGGATTCGAACCCAGGACCATGTACGTTTTACCACTTAGCTGAAGAGGCTTTATCTGTTAGTGTAATGACAGATAGTTTTCCATTCATTTCAGAATGTGTATGTTTATCAGGGCAAAACGAATGTCTTGATTTTACACGGTACCGAAAGTTTTTGCGACCTACCTATTCCAATTTTGAATGATTTATAAACGCTCAGAGTATAAAGGTTAAATGATTTCCGCTTAATATTTTTAGGATCAATGGCCAGGATATCAGCAGCTTAAAAGTAGCGGCTTGGGATCACACCTCCCCCTTCGGTGTCTAGCGGAAATACATCAGGAATTTGCAGCAGCGTTCACCTGTGTAATCAAGAATAAATAAATAAATATGTAGGGAAATCTCGGCCATCTGGCCCCAAATTAGGCAGAGCCGGTGCTGTGGTTGTCAGACTGCTGATACAGATACACAGACACAAGGCAAACACAAGTGCTCATCACACGAATGTTGGCCTGGGCTATCTCCTAAGATCTCCACAACGATCGGTCCCGCGCTGCCCGCATCCAGCGGCTTCCCGCGACCCTCACCAGATCGTCGGGCTACCTTGTAGGGGGGCCGCCATTCAAGAACCTTTTTTCCCCAACGGCCACCGGTTCTACGTTCAATGTGTCCCGCCCACTGCCACTTTAAATTTCATGATTCTTCAGGCTATAGTACTTATGGAGATCTTTGGGGGAGGCCTTTGTCCTGCAGTGGACGTCTACTGGCTGAAATGATGATGATGATGAAAGTATCTAAGATGTTGACCGGGGATATAAGTACCACCATATGGGGTACCATCATACAAAATTTCATTCAAATCGGTCCTACAGTTTCGGAGATCGCAATATTCAGTTTCATGAGTACTTCTTTTCCACTATGTTGGGGATAAACAACCAGTAATACTCATACTTATTTATTAGGTACTGGTTGTTCTTTATAATATTGGTATACATACATGTATACCATACATGTATACCAACTAAAATACAGATGCTCGCCACATACGCATGTTGGATCGATTCTACCTCAGATGCCTACGCAAGATCCTAAATATCCGATGGTCTGATCACGTACGAAACACTGAAGTGCTGCGCAGAGCTGGTGTAGGTGGCATGGAGTCGTACCTGATGCGGCGTCAGCTGCGGTGGTGCGGTCACGTGTCTCGGATGGATGAAGAGAGAGTTGCAAAGCGCATCTTCTACTGTGAACTTGAGGAGGGCAAGCGTAAGCATGGCGGACAACTCCTCAGGTACAAAGATGTGCTGAAGCGCCACTTGAAAAGGAGTGATATAGCACCTAATCAGTGGGAGCAGCTGGCTGTCAGGCGACCGGAGTGGAGAGCTTTAGTTAAGTCCAAGGTAGTTGACTTTGAAGCTCGGAGGCGCTCTGACCTGGACTCAAAACGCAATCAGTTGAAAGCCCGTCCACCTGCGGCGATCAACTATAACTACCTTAATGGTGTACTCACGTGCCCGTATTGTGCAAGGTCTTTCACACACAAAATAGGCTTCATAAGTCACATACGGGCACATGATCGCCAGAATCAGAGCTGAAGCAGTCGCCGTGGCCGAAATCGGTCAAGGGAGTATTAATTAATTAATTATACATACATACATACATAAAGTCACGCCTTTTTCCCGGAGGGGTAGGCAGAGACCACTTCCTTCCACTTGCTACGATCCAAACATACTTCTTTCGCTTCATCCACTTTCATTAATCTCCTCATGCATGCTCATCGGTTTAGAGTACTCTTGACCTGACCTTCTGTGGAGTTTCTTCCGGCGGGTTCTTCTCCACAGAAGACAGCCAAATTGTGAACCCGCCTCGACGTCGAAAAATGATTTTGTGAAATCTTACTTGAATAAACACTATTTGACTTTGACTTTGACTTTGAACGTCCCCGGTTTGATTTTGGAACGTTCGTCTTGGTCTTCCCCTTCCAACGCTTTCTTCCACTCTCGCCTTATAAATCGGTTTAGTCAATCTCTCTTCACTCATTCTATCCATGTGACCTAAATACCAATATTGAGGAAAGTTTTGTTTGTGTATTTGTTTGCATTGAAAAGGTTCCGAAACTACTGAACCGATTTTGATGAACATTTATACAAAGATAGAATTAATCTTAGGAAGGAAGTTTGTTATAAATAAATGTCGGTAATGAAACAAGAATCGTGTATTACATTAAATTTTATTTTAATTCCCGCTTGCCTGTTACTTACAATCATTCCTAAATAATAACTTAACCTAATTAATAATAGAGTAATTAATTTGGAAAACGTTAACACATCAGACTGGTATCCAGGATTGTGTTCAAGCCATTCTTTGTTTTCTTTTGGCACCGTGAATGTGTGTTTTGTTATAAGCACAAGTCGTAATTTTTTATTGTTAATTGTTTTCGACCTTTGACCAGGTGGTATTGGTCATTTTAATGCATAGAGAAAAAAAGATTATTTTAGATACTCTTCGTTTTAATGTTTATAATATGCTTCTTACAATACTGATATTATGTAATACCGAAAATTTAACAGTTAGAAGCCTGCTGTTAGTTTATTAAGAAGTTTCAGCTATAATACTGTACTAAAACATCATCTTGCACCGATAAATTGGTATGCAAATCAAGCAAAATGCCTACCAATAACTTCTAAGTCAACAAATTCCTAAAAATCCATGACAATTGACTGCATAAAAATCAAAGGTGGCGAGATGTTTTGCTTCGCTACAAATTATGGCATCTTGTTAGGCTTGTTCGCTAAAGTGACAAATATGAAGGAATAGATTCCATTTCTTCTCTCATTATTCTACCTGCCCCCGTAACATGCAGTGCTATGACAAAAGATTGTCGCAAATTTAAACCCGCCACATTGAAATATTCTCCAATAGGATAAGAGAATACGCCTGGCAAAATTATGTCTGTCAGGCGTGGACCGGGCATGTTAGAGGGTCTGTACTAACAACCTCCAACCGAGGTCGGAGGTAGCTTTCCTTGACAGAAACAAAAGCAACTCACAGTTGAATCTACGAAAAAAGAGTGTTTTTAAATGACAAGTCTGCATAAAAACATACTTTTCTCGTACCTAATCAACGCTAGTTCCGCACCCGTAAAAGCTGTATCAATAGCTTGAGTAATAAAAATTATGCTTAAATAAACAAAAAACTATTACTTTAAAACATAAAGTCTGACCATATTCCTCTATCCAGTAAGTTTGAATTATGTTATCATAATTGGAATGCATATTATTGCGATGTTCTCTTGAAATCTTGTCTAATCTGTAATTAATACAAAGGTCTTAAAGGTCTAATACAATTTCAGTCCCGATATTAGTTGTTTAATTTCTTTTAAAAATTTCAATAACAAGGGTCTGAATAGCTAAAAAAAAATTGCAAAGCCCGTTACAGCCATCACTCTAGTCCTGGACTCTTAACTCTACTTGGGTAGGTACGCTCTAAATACATATTTGTATTTTGGACACTAGGCATCCAGGCAGAACTTCGGGTCCGATTACATTCAAGAGAGTTGCAGCACTAACAGAGTCTCTTCGTCAAAATATCAGTTCCCTTCTTTTTCGTTTTATACCTAGAAAAGAAACGACTTGAAATTTTGATTTGCCTAGACCTTTTAAAAGTTATTTGTAATTTCGTGACTATGCGTAACTGTTTTTATTGTCCGTTATGTCTAAATCCCTTTTATGACTCTGAATAGCACAATCTTATCGGTAGTTCGTAATCCTGTCGCCGGTGTGTGCCCGTGTCACGCGAGGTTCTTCCTGCTCAGCGAATTAACGCCCCACAAACAACATTCTATGAGAAGTCCTTACACGCCTTATAACAAAGGGCCTTCTATTAATCTGTCTAAACAATTTGAGCACTTCTGACTTCTAGATAATATTTCCTTTCTCATATCTTTATTTGTATCGTATACACCATTGAATTCAGAATGATATGACCTTGATTCTAAGATTGTAAACAGATTTTTGTGAATATCTATCAAAGTAACTACACAAATCAATCCACTGTAAAATTAAAAACCCTTCTCAATCTATTTGATATTATTCATCCGACTAAGAACAAAAAACTCTCAAATCGAGGTGTTTATGCCTTCTTTGTTGAACTGGCTGGCAATTCTTTTGCAAGTATCAAGTTATATCACGGATGCTATGAGAACATTCCTAAAATTAGGGTTAACAAATACTTGAATTTACAAGTGACACCGTTGACGTTTACAGGTACGTTCATCCGCCGTCACAGTGAACCCATTTTAGTAATGACCGGGTAATCTCTTTTGAAAATATTTAAAAGCTCCGTCATGCCCAGCAAGATTTCATTGAAGTTACTTTATTGGAATGAAACCTTCGTCTGGGTTTATCTAATCATCCAAAGCCATATTATACTTGTGTTATCCATGGGATTCATGGATTTTGATGTCTGACACCGTCAATTTGTGCCAATTTCGGATTGAGAAAATACTTAAAGTGCCGACTCTGTCCTACCCACTGTGGTTTTATTGAATTTACTTTATTGGAATAAAACCTGGGTTTCCTTGACATCCGAACACCACCGTTGACTTGTTGATTTAAAGCCTAAAGTTCTTCCGCTGGCATTCGACCTACTACTGTTTTCTTTCTAGTATTAATTGGTTACTAATTTACCATAATTTGGTGTTTTTGTAATTCTGTTTTGTGTTGCTGATAGATGTTTCTTTAATGCAGATGTCGTACTTTGATTGTGATGTTAAAAGAATTTGACCTCGATTTACCTTTCCTAAATAAAAAATAATACCGTAATTCTAAGGCACAGTTGTGTTTTTACCATTACACTTTAATTTTCTTTCAACCACAGATTGACTCGTCTAGATGTTATTCGTTGTTTCTTCGACATCATACTGATGTTTACCTAACTGCATTGTTTGAATTTGCCTTCTTTCTCAAACAAAACGTTTAGTTTAGTTGGTTTCGCTTCTTCCATTAAAATTTTAAGGCACAGTATACTTTTCTTTTTCAAGGCTTTTAATTTTACAATGTATGTCGCATGGCGACCCATGTTTGTTGAGTCAAACCGAGGATAAGGTGGTCGCGGCCTCAGACAGAGTGGGGCGTTAGCTGGCTCTACCCCTATTTACCCTCCATTTTTGTCTCTAAAAGCGATTCGAGATTACCAATATTAGTATGGCCACTATTGCTTGCTTAGTTGTTTCAATTCTGCTAACCACACAATATACCTATTATTCTTTCCGAATTAATTTTTCTCATTATATTTTTCCGAATTTCAGTTTTATTATGCACTGACAGTTCTTATAACAAAGCGCACATTTACGAATATGATCAAGAATTTTATAAGAAATTCTTAGATATTAAATTTTTAGCCAAAGAACGATATGTGATTGTTTTATGTTTTTTTTACGAAATGCTTTAATTGACTTGTACTTTGCCTGTTTTTCCGTTAATGAGTATACTTATTAAATTAAATAGTTAAATTAAACTAGTTCCTAACGAAACTATATCCATTCTTCATACAACACTTTTTTTTTCAATACCTACTGTTTTCCGAAACCTGCACATCATTTAAAATTTAATCGATTTATCGGAATATTGAACTATTATTATGTCAATTTATGAATATGAGACCGATCATGTGAGTATAGATTGTTACAATACAAAGAAAAAGAAATCCGGCGCAAGTTATTCTATATCAGGAGCGGTAATCTTCAATAGGGTGTCGGTGACAGGTTATGCTTACCACATTCATCCAAACCTTTAGTTCAAAATTTAGAGGCGTTTTTCTATCCAAATTAATGTCAAATGTCTGCTCCAATCTATAGACTGACTTGCACGAGAGTTCTGTTTCTACACGAAAATCCTCCCACTGACTTCGCTACCTTCTAGGGAATACAAAAGCGTAAGTGGGTGACATTGGCGGGCCTGGATGCAGGGGCTCTGGCGTCCGACAACCAACGCCCGCTGACAGTTTGACAATCGCTGTCAAAGAACCAGCAGACGAGTCACCCACTAGACAGTTGGAATGTCTATGTGCCTGTGGCTTTACTGGTACCCTTGCGCCTGGTACAATGCAACCGCAATGGCAGTTGTTAGCAGCAAGGTGGTGGTCCTTCCCCAGTCGGGTTTGGCACTCACCCTACCACCTGAGTACTCACTACTGAACAAGAATACTGTGACAATCAAATGAAAATGGTTGGTGCAAGATTTTATTGCAATATTAGTTCACTTGTAAGAAACAATTACAAATATTTACATTTCAATGAATATGACAGTACTTTCGTTCATGTGTAAGATGTTTATATCGTTTATTCCACTTTGACTTAAAAGATGTTTATTTTTTATTTGTCAGACGGAGCAGTACAGGGAAAGGATTTTGTTATCTTAATACTATTAACCTACATTGTTACAATAAAGTTACAATCAAACGATTACATAATATTGTTTTTTCTTACTGTTTGTCTACATCTTACTGTAAATTTACCCTCATTTTCTTAACACTCCGTTTTTGCATGGTTAACGCAAGGACCCTTTTATGTTAATAATATCTAGATAGAAGTACAATCTTCCAATTTTGACCAAATTGAGATGAGCAAAATATTACGATTAAAGGGGTGGACCCAAAAGCGCAAGATGGAGCGGGCAGTAGTGGTATTATATGCGAGTTTAATGCAGCTTGTCGAATAAAAAGAAGGCGCTATTGTGTTCCAGGCTGCATATAAACTATGATATTGTCCGACCGACTGCCCGCCATTTTCCGCATCTATAGGTTCACACCTTTAGTCTAAATAATAGGTACTCGTAAATATTGTGATTTTTTATGATGGCTTTGTGAGGTTGATCGTGGATTTTGAAAATAACCTTGTAGGAACCATAGATCATGCGACCGCTATCGTGTATCGAAGTTTATATGCAGCCAGTGGGCATAATTCGTGTTACAAGATGCATATAACCCACACGCAATCACTCGACTTCCCCTTCTGTGGGTACGGATCCTACAGGGTCATATTAAGTCGTCTGTATTGACTATACTATAATCTGGATATTGAATCGTATATGTGTAAGTGTAACAGCTACGTTGGGGGCACTCACACATTTAATGCATGTAGGTATCTATTTTTGTAAGTATAATATGACTGCCTGGGACCTCAAATCTGTCAGTCGGGCTTAAAATTGGTTTGTTAATTTTAATTTCTCAGGTGACTTTGTTTATTTCTCTTGATTTATTTTATTAAATACAGTTTTTTTTACTTCATTCCTACCTAGGCCGTTAGACAGAAGTTATACATCAATCAGTATATGAATTAATAAGTATATATTTGAAATACATAAATATTATTATGATAGACACCAAAATTTTTCACATCAATAAGTGTTAAATTCTTAGTCTACGGCACAATACTATAATGCTATTAAATCCCGGACCTGGTATACAATCGAAACGTTTGACCTTTCATAAAAAATAACAAAAATGTAAAAAAAGGAAACATAATAATGATTATTTGACAAAAAGCGAGCTTCAAATTGCTGCATCGCCAGGCATATTATTTTGCAACAGTCAATACTAAATGAACACGTTGAGTTGAGATACTAATATGAGATATTTGGAAGCCAAATAATTTTGTATCGTCGTCATACAATACAACTAACTAACACAGAAAAAAGTTATTACGAACTAGAATAGCACTTACACAGGTTCCACTAGTTTGTGCAAGTGACAGAAACGATGGCCATTCCAATTATTCGCTAAATCATAAACGATGGTGGTTTGCTTGTATAAACATAAGTATTTACTGGCGCATTTTGTGTTTACATGCTTTTATACTTAGACCACACTGAAATTCAAGCAAAATTTGTGAAAGAAGAAATAACAAATTCACGCGATCTCCGCCAAAAACTGTATGAATCTCATTAAAGTTAAAAAAAAAATACCATTTGCAATTTCAGATAATACGAGAGGCAATAGTTCGCTATGGCATGGCTACGCAGGCCATGTTCAGTGTGGTCACAAATAAATACTGGCGGAGATCGCGGTGTAAATTAGCCGTCAATAGGATGCAGATGATTTCCTATCAACGCTACGAAGATTTTAATATAACTTCCTCAACCCTACACTAATTATAATATTATGAGTGACCCTAAATATACGATTATTATGTACATAATTACAGTGTGTGTATATCTATACGGCGCATGCTAATTAATATTTCAATATCATTCACACTCCTCAAAAGAAACAAACATAAAAATAAATTAATAACGATATTAAAAGACATAAAATAATAATACCTATTAAATTTGTGAAAAAATAAATAATGTTAAAACAAATTAAATAGAAAAAAGCGAAATATAATTTATAGTGTAGCCAATTTTATGATTTTGAGAATTATCGACACTTAATTTGCGTCAAAAATAATTATAGATACGAATATAAAGTAAGTATATTAAATAATACACTTCTAAGTAGGTGATCAATATGATCTCACTATTTCTATGAGTATTTTGTTGTAATTTTACTGTTCAAATATTAATTTACACAAAGAATAGAAAGTATGCATTATTAAATATAGTCAGTAACAAGTAAATATGCTTTGACTTAATCAGCTAAAATAAAGTACGAATAAATTTCGTAATCCTAATTACAATACATATTATAATAATACATTTAAACTAACCTTAATTTAATTTACATTATTAAAATTACTTAAGACATATTACCTTAAATATAGTATAGCTACACTTAACATAGAGCTGCTAGAGCTTTCTTTACAAATTACGGCAATGACTTAGCAATAACAACGTTAACACAATACAGGACATATTGTTATTATTGGTAGTAAAATTTAGTTGCTATTTTAATCAGAGAGTCCGAATATTTCAAAACAAGTACCTGTCGAGATATCAACGAGATGTTGTATCTGATCGATCGGTGTGACGGATCGCCGTTACTTTTTCAACGAATGTGGCTGCAGTTTCAAAGACAACATAAAGTATGACTAAAATTGCACACGTCATTAGGCAACGTGCCAAGGCTCCTAGAAAAGGGCGCCTCGACCCAATACCTTGTTTGGCGGAAAATACTACGACAATAGACGCGCCGCAGTATTTCCGGGACGATATGAGGTGTATTTATATGTGTTACATTGATTTACGCTCACTTATTTGTGTTGAACATTTTAGGAAATCCTTAAAAATACAGTATTGTTATGAGCTTTAGCAGGTGTTAAAAGTATGCCACCTATATATCCTACAATAGCTTATTATATTTAATATATCATATAACATACCTTATAATATAACTTATAATAAACCTTAAATCTAATCAAATATAGCCGCTAAGCCCTTTATGTAAGAGCCGCTTCATAAACTGATTCAGCCACAATGTTAAGGATTATACCAGAGAGGAATCTATAATTATATAATACATATTATAATCCTTAATTTTGTCTCTAAACCAGTAAACGCTACATTTGTGGTATGTTAGGAATTCTTGAAGCGAAACTACGAGCTATATATTACATGCGTATTTACATTTTTTATGTACATTTCTACATATGTACAAATTACATGTTTTGGATACTTTATTTTACAAATTCTACATATTATTTACAATAAGTGATTAGAGATACATGACTTATTTAGTATACAGAATATTTGAAAGCAATTATGTGTGAATTTTTTGTTGTTGTTTTTAAAACTATATACGAATTCTGTACAGGGGACCATCTAGTTTGAGTACCCATCATGTAAATATGGACATATTGTGGTTACTGGTTAGTGTCTTCAATTGCCTTCTAAATATCCTGTACATTTTATGTACATATATATATATATACATTTCCACCATAATCTACACAAAATGCACAATCAACAGAGAAAGAGATGCATTCGATCGAGAAATTAATAAAATATCGTTCATACTTTCGCATTCAAATAAAATCTATCGAAGTGTAGGTTCGACGACGCTTAATAAATTAAGCTAAGAATTGTCTTATATTAAACAGTGGTAAAATCTACTTAACTATATTTCGCGGTGAATGCAACAATGACAACTAATTATCATAATATACTAAGACACTTTTAAATTAAGGCAGTAAAGATCGCACATGATCCGAGAATTATTTGGAATTAATTGTTCACTGTAACTGGGCACTGCAACACAGTTGTAACTGCTCTGTTAATTCTGTTATCTGGCTTAAAGGCAAAAAGTACACTTAGTTGAGCCGCTTTAGAAAAACTGATATAATATTGTACCCATTAAACTTATTTGTATGGTGGCGTGATCGATCACTGATCATCAATAACTAGGCATTAAAATGTAATTATTAGATCCGATATATTTATAAAAACTACGGTGCTAGAAGAAATGTGCAATGCAATTAAAATAAATATAGGGCAGACTGATTTTACTCAAATGTAAAGTAATAAGAAAGTGTAGTTTTTTTGTTGGATATCTACTTATAAATAATAGTCTTGTAAATATGACGTTCTGTTGTTAATTAAATAAGCAATTTAAGAATAAATGTAAATAAATTTTCAAAATTCTATAAGTGCTTATTTTAGTAGACCGTGTTGAAGTTTGTTATTTTCCATGAAATTAATGTTTGTCCAGTCCTATATTTTTAATTGCATTGTATGGTGGAACGTCTTGATCTACATTATGCAACTAAATGCATAGAGTATCTAATATGAATAGACTAAAATTTTGTAAGTATTGAAATACATATATACAATTCTTTCAATTTTAAAAACGCCGTGAAATTTTAAAAAGATGGTAGTTATAAACTTTTGTAAAATACTACTGTCGTATCTCTGCCAATCTCGTACTCGTCGCCTTGACAGATATCGCTGTCAGATGTCGTAAGCGCCAGGGGGAGGTACACTGCCTGCACTAATAGAACTCCTCACAAAACCATAAAAAAAAAATTATCACTGCGGGTTTACTTCTCTTCGTCCTCGTCGCGGAACAAATATGTCGACCTGTAAGTAGAAAAACAGCTGTTTTCGTGTTCTATTCTAGTGAAATTTTTAATACATTTTAACTAATTTGCAAGTTTGAATTTCAAACGTAGAGCACTGAAATCATTCCGTCGCTCTGCATTATTTCAGATTATACAAATATTTGTAATAATAATTCTGAAAATCTAATGGGTAGGCAATGCCTACTAGACATTATTTTCAAAATATGGTTAATTACAAAATGACAGAGGTCTCACCGAAACCACTTAAAGCTCTACCTCAAAACATGGGGCAGATTTCAGTACTCTAATGGTATAAAAGCATGTCCGACTGACTGATACCAAATACAACAAACAGCTTCACTTAAGGTCTAGTGATAGGCTGGTGACACATTGCTGGTATCAAAATTATTTATTTGCAAGTAAACCTTTACCGCCTTACTTGCTTAAGTTTTTTAAACGCTATATCTATAGTAATTTTATAGACATTTAAACGTCGGAAAGGCGTAAAATATTGTTTAACTTTAAGCAACGTTTATGAATAAAGGGGTTAGTAATTAGCTAATCATTAGGTATTAATCATGATTAAATTTGAACCTAGGATATTGCCAAGGGGAAATTGTAGCACGTATGACCCGGGCTGTAGTTCTTTGGGCATTGTAATAAGTCGTAACTGGTATGACCCGGGCTGTAGTTCTTTGGGCATTGTAATAAGTCGTAACTGGTATGACCCGGGCTGTAGTTCTTTGGGCATTGTAATAAGTCGTAACTGGTATGACCCGGGCTGTAGTTCTTTGGGCATTGTAACTGGTATGACCCGGGCTGTAGTTCTTTGGGCATTGTAATAAGTCGTAACTGGTATGACCCGGGCTGTAGTTCTTTGGGCATTGTAATAAGTCGTAACTGGTATGACCCGGGCTGTAGTTCTTTGGGCATTGTAATAAGTCGTAACTGGTATGACCCGGGCTGTAGTTCTTTGGGCATTGTAATAAGTCGTAACTGGTATGACCCGGGCTGTAGTTCTTTGGGCATTGTAATAAGTCGTAACTGGTATGACCCGGGCTGTAGTTCTTTGGGCATTGTAATAAGTCGTAACTGGTATGACCCGGGCTGTAGTTCTTTGGGCATTGTAATAAGTCGTAACTGGTATGACCCGGGCTGTAGTTCTTTGGGCATTGTAATAAGTCGTAACTGGTATGACCCGGGCTGTAGTTCTTTGGGCATTGTAATAAGTCGTAACTGGTATGACCCGGGCTGTAGTTCTTTGGGCATTGTAATAAGTCGTAACTGGTATGACCCGGGCTGTAGTTCTTTGGGCATTGTAATAAGTCGTAACTGGTATGACCCGGGCTGTAGTTGAAGGACACAAATGACACTTCTCGCCTTAGGAAGAGGTTAGTCCAGAAGTGAACATTATAATAATATATTGCATGACTGTCCGTTTTTCGTGACAATATACAAAAATTGTTAAAGTTATAAAAAACCACACTCTGTAGTCAGTGTGTCCTCACGAGAAAGAATACGGAGGCGAAACTTATTTACTTATTTGTCCCAACAAATAAATGTTTATGCTATAGTCATGCCCTTTTAAAAATCTTATTTTAAAATATTTTAATTCAAACATATTATTATATTTTAAATTAAAAGTAAATAGAATGTAATAAAGATAGAACAATCTCTTTGGCCCTATCATATCCTATATTTTGCCCCTAACTACATACCTATATTGCATGATCCCTTTAAGTCTACGGTGTTAAAAGTCATTTGCTTGCATTAAATTATTTAGTGCACTTATTTAAAAATACTTTGCCCAATCGATTGAAATCTTCAATTTACAGTAAGAACTAAAAATAGTGATCCTTCACACGGATATTTTTCTGAATTCATTTTAATGAATTTCATCAAAGTATTTCCATTCAATAAATGTATTTCAGCTTAATTTAAGCATTTAATTTATTACTTTTTTGATCTTGGTGATAAAGTTAGCATCATAAATTTGATGAACATACTCGTACACAACTAATGTAAAATGTAGATTATTGCCGAATGCCGGTAGGTGTATCGTGAATGAAAGGAATTGTGACGAAGGATTTATGCAATCTTTGGCCATCATTATAATAACACTAGCTGCCCGCCCGCGGCTTCGCTTGCGTTGGTTTTCGTCTTTTCCCGTAGGATTAAGATGTTTTCCAGCCTGAAAAAGTGGCCTATGTCACTCTCTGCTTCTGGCCTTCAATAAGTGTAACAAACACGTTACTTTCGCCTTTAACTTAAACTCCGCACAAGCTCACAGTTCTTTCCGTGGAAATGAGGTATTTTCCCGCAGTAAAAGGTAGCCTATGTCCTTCTGCAAGGTTTATGCTATCTCTGTTTTTATATATCACAACTCTTCGCCCTGCGGCTCTACCCGCGCCAACAGTTTTTCCCATGGGTATAACATATTTTTTCGTTTAAAGTAGCTCATATCCATCCCCAAAATATATTCTATCTCTGTATCAAGTTTCCCCAAAACATCCCTCCCGTGGGAATAAGCTATTGTCCCGTGGTCACAGGTAGTCTGTTACCTTCCCCAAGGTGTATCAAGTTTCATCAAAACTTCTGGCCCTCCCTACCATTTTTCCCGTGGGAATAAAGTATTTTCCCTCGGTAAAAGGTAGCCTTTATCCATCCCCAGAATCTTTTATATCCCTGTACCAAGTTTCATCTAAATTTTCTGCCCGCACTACTACTTTTCCCGTGGGAACGAGGTATTTTACCGCGGTATGAGGTAGCCTTTATCCATCCCCAAGATCTATTCTATATCTGTACCAAGTTTCATTAAAAAGTTCCGCCTGACCTACCATTTTAATTCTTTTTTCATACATTACATCCCCAGAGTCTATTCTAATTCTGTACAAAGTTTCATCAAAACTTACACCCTCACTGCCATTTTTCCCATGGGAATGTGGAGTTTTCCCACGGTAAAAGGTAGCCTATATTAATTTCCAAGGTCTATTCTATCATATTCATTCATTTCTTTTTCCCGTAAGATGTTGGTTATCTGTGTTAAGAGAGCAGTCTAGTCTGCCAATAAACTGCTGTGCAGTTTGGCTGAAAAGTAAGTTACGAGAAAATATGTATCTATTTATTTGAATAAACGGTTACATACATACCCCAAGCTCAGATTCGTATAGATAGATACCAAGTTAAATCAAGTTTATTACAGTTTTTCCCGTGGGAATGAGGTATTTTCCGCAGTAAAAAGTAGCCTATGTCCGTCTCCAAGGTCTATTCTATCTTCGTACCAAGTTTCATTAAAATCGTTTTAGTGGTTTTGGCGTGAAAGCGTAACAAACAGACAGACAGACATACAGACGGAGTTACTTTCGAATTTATAATATTACATACATTATATCGGCAAAAAATAATTAATTCCAACTCATTCCAACATGGCAACAGCCTTTTACTAATTCAAATGCATGGCTATACAAGTACATTCATGAAACAGGCTTCAGTCATCCGCCAGGCTTATTTCAGATATAAAGCTTTAATTTTGACCTGAAGGTCCTACGTTTTTAAAAAATAATGTGGCAGCTGAGAAGACAGTAATGCCAATCCAAGGGGTGGTGAAAAAAAAAACATAGAATAAAAAAAAGTATGGTAGGGCTCCAGGTTCCAAGGCAGCAGTAGTATCTATCTAATCGTTAGCCGAATAAAAAAGAAGAATGTTAAGTAATTTATTTGGGGAACACTAGAAAAACTATTTTAATTTCTTATTAGTCATAAACTGGATTGCTTACGAGCCGAGCGAGCGAGAGGGAAGAAAATTTTCCTACCGATCTCTTTCTAGAGGGTGACCATACTATACGGACGTCTTGGAAGAAAGGCGCGCGTATAAATAGTTGTTCAGTAATTTAGATTTTTATCCTGTATTACGCGTTATAGGAGTTCTTAATGTATTCGCTTCTGCTACCGAGTCCTGAGAGCCATCTTGGTTTGGATAGTTTTGGTTTACTCAAAATACAAGAAAAAGTCAAAATCATTCAACAATTCAGTATGTTAAATGACATTTTCAGCGGCAGTTCTGTTCAATTTTCTATGTTTTAGCGTAATTTTATGGATTTCATATTATAAAATGTGGCATTGACAATTAAGTACCTACCCCCAATATTTGTTGAATAATTAAGACTTCGTGTTAAGCGTAGGCTTTTGGAAGTATTGATATCATCAACATTCAAATAGATTTAAATACCTTTGTGAATGTCAAAGAATATTTTGTGTAACTGCAAGCATTTTTACGTTTTGTAAGTAACTGCATTTAAGTACACCACAACGATACCAACCAATATGGCCCCTCGATATAATATTGAAAGGGACAAATTTTGACATGAGGACTATCTGCCACGACTATATAGTCACCCTACCATAAATACTTAAAATTGCTTACCCGTCGAAAGCTAGTTCACTGCCTTCATATTGTCCCTTTGCGCACCCCTGCACGCAACAAAACAACCATCTTTGTTCATTTCAACTAGGTATATTCAAAGAAGCACTGAAGCTATAATATAGTATTTTACACGAATTTTGCATTATATTATTATTGCTTAGCTACTTTTCCAACTATAATGTGATAACCGGAAAGATATTTGCTTGTTCTAGATTCTAATGTCTCGTACTAAATACTACAAAATATTGCATTTTAGAACAATAAATAAATAGATGCTGAGGCGAGTGATGGGATCGAACGGGACGCCTTTGCCCAGCAATGGGACGGTAAAGGCTAAGGAATAAAAAGCAACAACTAAACCAAAAGAGGTGAAAGTATTTATGAATGACTACAAAAAAAAATCTGTAAATTTTTAGATAGGGACAGATAGGAAGTCTTCTTCCCACTCTCTCGGATTATTCATCAATCACCAATTTTGCAAAAGCAACCTTACTGATATATGGACAAAGGCTCAAATTGATCTTAAAAATGCAAGTCGCAATCCGTTTAGACTACAGTAAAATGTAAGCTAGAACTTACCAATAAGCAAGGTTGAAGAGGGCGAAAACGAGGGGGAATGTGATTCTAGATATGACATCGATGCGTTTGCTCCTGGTGGGGAATTTGGACATCCAGAGGCGGCAGCAGTTCTTGCGAGGAGGGCTGATGTGAATCTCGCACTGTCGCATCTTCGTGTCCATCACGCCGGCGCGCACCAGGGGTTTCTGTTAGTTGCAGACCAGTCAGGGAAACCAGACACCATGCACTTTGCGCAGACGTCTTGGATGCTACAACCCCAAAACTCTGATCGCAAGTGCAAGGTGTGTGATTGCATTCGTAAGATAAAGTATTTATTCATAGAAATAATTGGAGTGAATGAGGTTAAAACATAAAGCATATTTAAGGGTTCACTATCTTTCTTGAATTGCTTGACTTTCCATTAAATGCAGTACGCACCTAGCAGATCTATCCACTATCCAGTCTGCTTGTTGAACAGTGATGCTAAATATGGCTCTGAAGTATTTCATGGAGATATTTGGGGGCTTTGTTTGGAGGTTAACGTGCTGCTGTTTGCAAGTTTAGACCTTTGAATTTCGAAGAAAAATATGGTTCAAATGTATATGTATTTCAACCGACTGAGATCCACAAAACTCCAAATGGGTGTGTGTCTCATTTGAAACTACATTGCTAATAAAAAAGTATTTAACATCGCACAAAATAAATACTTTATGCAGCAGTGTTAAACAAAACCTAAACTGTACAAAATAAATTATCATATAAATTTTACCATGAACTCGGTTAATATTAGGGAAAATAACCTTACTAATCTAACTACGAAAAGTGCAAATCAAATTAAACCAAGTCAAGACGGCGCAATCAAAAGTAGCATTTCCCGAAGGCGAAGATGCGAGCTCACCATAGCGAAGGTAGCATTGCTGTCCGTGTCGAGGAGGTCTGAGGCCGCGTCCATCTGTGCCGCTGCTTCCATCTCGCGTCTGGTCTTCTTCATATTCTCTCTGTGCATATCTGATCGGGATGCGTAGTTTACCAGAGCGAACTCCAGTAAAGCCCCAAATACAAAAGTTAGACATACTCCAGTCCACACATCTATTGCTTTTGTGTAAGACACAGGAGGCAGTGAAGCATTTATCCCTGAGGATTGCGTCGCCATTGTCAAGAGGGTTGTTACCCCTGAAAAAAGATGTTAGAAGGAGGTTAAGGATACAGCCAAAAATAAGGTGGGCAGATGTAAAGAAGCATAGTCGGTCTCAATATAGAAATACTTCATTGTGTATGTCAGTGGATAGGTCCTATCAAGATCTTGTAATTAAAATTATTGATGTATCCTTAATATAATATAAAGATGAAGGGAAAAGTGGTGTAATAATAATAAATTCAATTTCATTAATTTATTATCCTCCAATACACAATTATTATCATTTAGATAAGAATAATGAAAGAACTTTTATTCAAAGGAGAAATTAAGTAAGTTAACTAAAAACTATGGTACCCTAGATGATACTGTTGATATTTTTGATGATACTCTGTATAACTTTAAAACTAAAATATTGACTAAACTTCATTCTGTTTAATTGTGCTAAATGATACTGTTGCTATTTTTGATGATACCCCTGTATAAATTTAAATCTAAAATATTGTTGAAACTTAAGTAGATTCTTAGTCAACTTTATTTAATTAAAAATCAAATTACAATTTACGTCAACTTTAAACTAAAACCAGACAAAGTCACCCTAACCTAAAAGGCCGCCCAGCTTCGCTCCCGGAGCAAAGACACTAGCTGCGTTGCCGCGCTAAATAGCCACGGACAGCCTTTGCATCAGGAATGAACCTGAGCGTTTGTCGAATTCTACTTAGTTGTGCTAAGTAGATTAACTATTTTTTCTTTATCTATTTAATAGTGTCCATAAGACATTCTTTGTTAATCTTTTGTGATGCATGCTGTGGCTCCTACAGGTAGGGCAATTATGTCATTTATATTGTGTCTTCCTATAACAATTGTATTTTTTATTGTTCTACCACAGGTTGTCCTAATAAATAAATAAATAAATCTTGGCTAAGCCATGGAGCCATGTATTATTCTAGGCTGTGGGTACTTAGCAGTAAAACAATGATAATTACCAAGTGAAACCCTTGCAGGCACGGCCCCTTGATCAAGCCAGAATGACACCCAGGACACGATGACCAGCATGCAACAAGGTATGTAGATCTGTATGAGGTAGTAACTGAATTCTCGCTTGAAGAGCAGATCGACTTTCAAGCAACTGTACTCTCCGGTGTTAGTTTTGCTGTTACAATAGTCCGTGAGGAATTTTTCCAAGGTGAATCGAGGTAAGTGCAAGTTTTTTACAACTTGCACCGGATCGCCTTCTTTCCAAAGGAAGACTAGGTCGTCAGTCGTCCACCCGTCTAGAATCAAAAATAAAATTGTTCAATAACCGTAATCAATATTGTACTTTCAGCTATGTATCATTCCTAACCGATTGCTCTAATCATTGAATAAAAAGTTACTTAGTATACAAAGTATATGCATTTATTTGCCATTGCTTAACAGCTCGATGGTTCGCCATCTATTTTCAGTATTATTAATGTTATTCTTATCGAAACTAGAATATTGATTAACAAATATTTTTGAGTTTGTTCTTTCGATCAAGTAAAGGCTGCCAGAGACTGTAAGTCCGGCGATGATCTTTAATTTGGTCACTTTATCAGTAGGTACATTACGTTTCCACTGAGGAGCCCAAGTCTAAATTAGAGGGTCTGCGATTAAATGACAATGTTTACGTGATTGATGCAAAAATAAGAGACATTATTATCATTTTTGAATTGTCATTAATTGTTAATGGGGTCTGTAACCCTTGTGTGACGGAGATATCATATCTACCAAGCGTGGCTCCGAACAGCAAATATTCTTTACTCACTTTGAATGCCTTTGTGTCTACGAGTCCGATTTTCTAAGTAGATACAATTGGATGCTCGAAGAAATCGTATATTTTTAACTTATAATACATACGAGTTGTAATACAAAGTAAAATACAGGTGCTTTACATAAAAGTTAGAGAGATGAAGTATGTCAGTATTTCTGAAGACGGGTGCAAGACCTTTTTCCACCAGTGGACGTGTTTCGCCTGATGTATTTATTTATAATAATGAACTTGGATTAGGTATATTATTATGTCGGTACTTACAACTTGCCATTCGTAGTGAGCAGGTCTGTTTGTCCAGCGGATATAGTTTCAGGTTCATCGGACATGAGAGAGTCAACGAAATTCGGATGCTGTACAAGACGTTGCCGTTTGGGAAGATCCTGATGTAAACATTGGGCATTATGATGTTGTGGAAGTGCCCCTCCTTCTCGTTCGAGAAAAACAGATCCGGCATCCATACTCGGTTCGCCTCAGTTAATGTTAGGTATTTTAACCTTCCTAAGAAACAAATTATACTATAAATTATTTGGAAATTGAACTATACAGCTTTGAGGTTTGAATACTGAAGCGTCTACTAGAAAGATAACAACTGATTTACATTTTGTGCTAATACGCGCAGGTGAATTATGCCAACGAGTTATTGTATTTATTGCTATTTTCCAGTCTTTGCTTAACATATCCCCTTAATTAAAACCAATAATACCAGGCGCATGTCTTTAAGCAAGCATTATGCCTAATATTTTTGTATTTGCACTTCAGCATTCCTAGAAGTTAGATCAATTATAAACATTCTAACCCTGTTTACCTGTTTTGAAGGGCCCAGTTGTTTTAAGACCACTTAAACATAATTATCATCACCATTGTTAATATCTTTAATTTCTATTGATTGTTTTGAAGTTGCGGTCCTATTGTCTTTTCATTTATGTACTAATTACAATATTTTCTGCTTTTAAAGTAGTTATTTTTCAGCTGCATTATCTTTGTTGTCTGGTATATATTTAATGAGCTTTTTATTCAACTCCGCGTAATAACAATAATCAATATTTAGTTAATTGAATGGGCTCAAACAATAACAGGATTGAATATTTCTTAATAAAAAAGGATCCAACCACGGAGACGAGCGAATCTAATCGTTTTATGTTGTACAAATAAAATTAAATAATAACCCACCTATATTATAAATCTCTCTCTTTCCAGTATTTAAATATGGCCATTAAAATTTTTATTTATTTATTATTTATTGAAATGTTGGAAAGGGGACATAGTATTGTTCATTTCAAGCAAAGTTTATGCATAAGAGGTTTCTCTTGAAATTATAATACTACTAGCGACCCGCCCCGGCTCCGCACGGGAAAATGGTTATTGTGGGTTATCCTTCAGTATATTATGCATGTATTATACATATAAACCTTCCTCTTGAATCACTCTATCTATTAAAAAAAACCGCATCAAAATCCGTTGCGTAGTTTTAAAGATTTAAGCGTACAAAGGGACATAGGGACATAGGGACATAGGGACAGAGAAAGCGACTTTATTTTATACTACTATGTAGTGATTTAACATTGTAACTTGATTCAGTTGGTTTAGTTTAGTTTAGTTAGTACCTAAAACATGTACAAATTAGTGCTAATGTAATTTTGTATCAGTACCTTAACATTCAGAGGTGTAATAATAAAATGTAAAATATGTACAAATATATTGAAATTAAGTAAATAGAAGGCTTGAAAACCTAGTGTGTTTAATATAATTTGTAGTTTTCGTTTTGTTTACTTGTGTTTTTGTAGGAAGCCACTGTGCATGTGTGCGTGCTCAATATCGTCGTTTGTAGACGCAATTATAGTGAATATTGTATTATGTTCATAAATATGTCAAGCGGTGGTATTTGGCCCAACACAGCTCTTTTTACACTGGTCGAGTACATAGGTAGTGAGCTTAGCCTATACGATTTAACTGAACTATTGTAAGAAGAGCTCTGACAGATGGTGACCTCTCGTTGCCATAAACTATATACAGATATATAGGTAGATGTAAACTAAAATGGCCATCCTCAATGCATATTGTTACCGGAAATGTATGAAATCCAGAAATTGTATACAATTAATAGAAAATGTATACAATTCCTCGGAAAATAAATAAAATTCCGAACTTGTATTAGGAAATGTATAAAACAAATGCTTTCTGTGACTAAAGTGAACAAAACCCGCTATTAAACTGAGAACCAGAGTACTCTGTGAATAAAATAAATAGAACTCATCTTTTAATTGACAATCAGAATTTTTCCTTAGGCTCTCGATATGATAATGTTATTAAGTATAATATATTACATACGGTTAAATATAATATTTTTATCAGGCTACTTATTAACTAAGCTTTAAAGATTAACAATTTCATTCATTTTTAAAACCCGCTATAGTAGAAAAGTAATTTAATTTTGTTAAATAAATAAAAATATTTAGTTTAAAAAATACAATACTTTTAACGGACACTTTTAAAAGCTCTTTATGTCTGTAAGCCTCCCAGGTAACATTCACATTGTAAATTATAAAATAATTTATAGGGTTTATTTTATTTGTAACTAGCGACCCGCCCCGGCTCCGCACGGGAAAATGCTTATTGTGGGTTATCCTTAAGTATATTATGCATGTATCACTCTATCTATTAAAAAAAACCGCATCAAAATCCGTTGCGTAGTTTTAAAGATTTAAGCATACATAGGGACATAGGGACATAGGGACATAGAAGAGAAAGCGACTTTGTTTTATACTATGTAGTGATTAAACTCTAAATTTTAACTATGGGCTTAAGCACTGAAAGTTTAAGTTGCCCTGGCGCGAGTGATCGCCTAATTTGATAACTCAATACCAAGGCGGGACACTCCAAAGAACTAACATGGTTTTAATTTTTATAACACAACTACCAGACGTAGATGAAAATCTAAAGAAAAATAGTTTTTATGCTTCATCGATTACCACGCGACACCATCCGTCGGAGTTTGGAGTATTGGGCGGTAAACTCGTTTTGGTGTGCGGAGATAAATTTCCCTTGTATCCGAGTACAATTATTTACTCTTGCTCTGCTATCCCCGCTACATCTTAAATGTATTACATTTCCGATTGCTATTTAGGAAATGTGTCTAATATCACTTATTTCACACATTTCCGGGCGATTTTAGAAATTGTATACAATGATGGTTTTGATACATTTCCGGTAACATATATATATATCTATTATCAGTCTGATAACTGCGGGTCGAGCTCAACACAGGCGAGGCCTATACCCGGCAGTAGGTTAACATAATTAGCTGAGGAATATGATACACAGGGTGTAAGAGACGGTCTAGTAAAGACTGAAAAGGCGTGTTCAGTCAACAGATCTGATCAACTTTTCCAAAGAACCTCTTCCATTGCTTCCATTGATTAATTTAAAAAGAGAGGAATCTAAAAAGATCAAAAGATGCAATCTTGTGGAGTTTTCTGGCAGGTCCAGATTTTTTTCTATTTATACTCTAAGTGCAGGTCCTTCTCCACAGCCACGCACATATTGCGCAAACCTGCCAGTTATGTTCAAACTAATATCGCATCGCCTTTTTAAATTTTAAGAGTTGATTTTTCATTTGTGCGAGATGAGAACCAACCTTTGTTTGAGCAAAACTTATTAGGTAATCGAAAATAATTTGTGAAATCTTACTTCGAATAAAAACCATTTGGATTGATTTGAATTGCTTCTTTGAAAAAATTAGTCAAAATCATTCACTGAGCATTCTTTCAATATTTGCTTGGCTAAACCTACACCCTGAAGCCAAGTTTTTGGTAAGAACCAGAAAGGGGGGTTCTGATTACATCCTGGAGACAATGATTTGGTACTTTTTACTTTTGATTTGAATAGAACGCTCTATAATTTGGAGTAATCCTTTATTGAAATAATTTGCAAGGAATTAATTACTGCTAATTCGAATTTCAGATAAGCTAAATTGTCAGAATCCTGTTTTCTATTCAAAGTCGGGATTCATCTATTTGTAATTATTGTATATCCGATATTTCAAGTTATATTTCATTTTCTGGATTATATGTATTTCATATCATAGATAATTCAAGAAAGAATTAGCACCATTGTTATAATTTTGTCTTTCAAATTAAATAATGTATTTTTTAAATCTTATTTTTATTTCAAATTAATGCTATTGTGAAGATATTAATTTAAAATTTTAATGTATTGAGCCAGGTTGAACATCGGTTCGTGAGAAATACAACTTAATAATAGTAGTAAACTGATCTGAAAGTAAAACATTTGTGTGTAATATAAGCAGAGCTGAGCAAAGACTTAGTGTCGAGACTGTAGTTGCGTTCATACTTCGCTCACAGTCTCCGTTCAAGTGAGTAGTAAAAAAGCGAGACCGAAAATAATAAATATTTGGGAATGGTCTTTTAGGCAGATAAATTTAAGTTATGTTTGTTTGTTTTTTCATATCCAAATCTTACATATTTGGTTGGTCGACGACTTTACAATGTAGGTACATGATGTAATATTTTATATTTTCAGTCACGCTATACATACATGAAGAGATATAGGCGCACCTTCACGATTGAACACTGCAAAATATTGTATATTAGGTAGTTGTTAAAACAATATGCGTGTTTTACTATAGTAATTTAAGTAACAAACTATTAAATAATATTGTTTCCCATCAAATGAATGAACATATCCAAGCTATACATGTTTTTGAGTATTTGCCGAGTAATCAATCAAGAAAAAAAAGTATAGATTATTTTTAAAGTTACATAATACTACTTATCATTGTTTAAAATAAAAAATGTTTTTATTTGGCGTACTACTGATCCGAATCAGATCAGTCATTTTAAGAATATTTATAATAATATTGTTTTCCTTGATATTTCTATAGTGTAAGAGCATTTTAGATTGTTTTGATATCTCACCTCCTAAATTGTTGAATTTGAGACGTTCGTCAAGCCATTGTTCGCGAAATGTCAACTGTACCGAGTATTCCTACAACAGAGATGAAAATATTAAACAACATTGTAAAGGAGGGTATTCACATAGCCGTGTTGTATGTAACGTATCGTATTTGATACTGTATCAATTGGGTACGTAGGCCCGATCCCGCTGCGGGCCGCTCACAGTGCCGCCGAGTGGCGCTGGCGGTATCACTGCGAACACATAGGCGGCTGGACGAGCCGTACAAACGCACAGGTTGATACGGTATCAGATAGGTACGTACACGTTACAGGCTAAGTGAGTACCCACCCCAATAAAAATATATTTAAAAAATATTCATAAGCAAACAAAAAATGCTTTATAATAGAAATAATACAGCAAAAAAAGAATTATATTTATCATACTTTGTGCACATAATAAAAAGATAGCAACAATATACATACAGTCACACACATGCTGTTCAGATAAAACCGTAACTATTAAAATAATGAAAAAAGACAACAACCTGATTTATAAATATTTTATAATAAGTATACCTAGTATCTAAGCTGCGGTTTCGGCTGAGATGATGATGATGATGATCTAAGCTTTTTGTCTTAAATTACTTATGTCTTACTCATTAAGTCCATATAATTTTAATACGATGACAGCTCTAAAAACGACAAAAAAATGCAAATAAGGCACATGAAGTTTTGCCTTATATACAGAGTTATTGCAAAATTGGGGCTAATATCAGATTGAATTCAAAAATAGTCAAGAATTAGATCAACATTGATGGATGCACGGTGTTGAAATGAAAACCGTTAAGTGAATAAATCAGTCCATCTTGACAACATCTAATCAGTGTATATGTTACGCTCAAAGATCGAAAACGCTCAGTGAGCGGAAAAATAGTTCACAACGCGTTGTGGTCACAGTAAAACATCCACATCGCGAAATTCGTGTTATGGCTCTAATCAAAATGCGCACGACGCGTTGTGGCAATCACAGAAAGACCAAATAGCGTAATTCGTGTCGTGGCTGACATGCTATTCGATCTCAACGCGTTGAGCGTAACATATACTCGTACATCAAGCAAGGGTATAGACCTTGCTAGACTATTAAAACCTTAGAGCAACGCGGGCCTTCCGTACCGGAAGGGAGTAGCCATACGACACATTACCCCTCTGTCAATTGTATATGCCCAATGGGCATGTGCGTTTATAAAAACCAGTTGCGGTCGGATCTCTTCGTAGACCGAGTCTAGTCACGCAAGTGAACAGCCGTAGTATCAAAAATGCCTAATTACTCGGTTTTTTGCTGTAAAAAGAGGTCTGGTACATCAAGTTTACAAAAAGATAGTGTTAATTTCACATTTCTAAGTAAATTCATATCGTATTATAGCTATTAATACAGTTAAATACGAAATTCCCAAATTTAATTCTTATTTGTTGACGAATTTGTTCAGCAACATCTAATCCGCCCGCCAGTACAAAAAACAAATCGGTCGCGCGATAAATCCGACTTTCGGCGAGAAGTCGCTTGATACGTGTTATGGCAACGTAATTCTATGGTTGCTATGGTAAAACAAGACAATGTGTGAGTTATGACATGACTCATCCGTACACTAAATTGTTACTGTAGTATCGTCTTTACAGTGATTTGTTTTGTATGTAAGGATGCGGAACTGCACTTGTGTGCACATTTCCACCCCCAAAAAATGACAGAAAAATTTGCCTACAGTAAAATCGCTATGCGTACTCCCTTCCGGTACGGAAGGCCGGCGTTGCTCTAAGATTAAAACCCACGACGACGACGCTGTGGTGTCTTATCCTACATTGGTAATGGAACTGAGGTTGTTTGTGTAGGAAAATATGACAGTCAGCCATATTTGAATCTGAGCGGGAATGTCGGTATTTTGACATATTAATATTAATATCTATATAATAAAACTGTAGAGGTCAAATGTCTGTACATGGAAAAAAAGATGAAATCCGAGTCAGGAGGATGTAAGAAGTGAAGTAGAACAAATTCAGACATATTAGAAATATTTATATAATAAATATTTTGGCATTAAACCGGCACTAATCGGTACCTATTAAAATACAATAAAGTTACAAGGTACTTTACGCTTGTGAAGGGTAGAGGCTCGGATTATAATGCTGTACGTACAGTGAAAAAATGTAAATGAAAATGTTCTTATAAGTAGTAGATTGTTTTTGAAATGTGTGAAATGTGTGGTCAAAGCGAAAATAAACAACGAATACATTTTAATAACAAACTAGTCCGCTCAAATTAGACCAAAAATAAGAGTAAAGGTCCATAATTCCCATCAAGCTAAAAATCGGTAAGATTGTATAAAATATGATAAAAATAAAATTTGGAAAAATGTTAAGGTAGTTAGGTAGTCCTGAGTAGAAATCCACCGGGACCTATTCTACAACCATGCCAAGTTTCATTAACTCGTCCAATTTCAACTGTTTTTGCACTAAATAACCTACTACTATGATCATTTCAACTTTTACAACTTTTTGAATCGTTATATCTCAAAAACGGTGGCTTGTAGGAAAAAAGTATTGATACATTTTTGTAGATAAGTTTATGATCTACAATCTTTGCCTGAAGTATTTTATGACAGAACTTACCGTTTTACTGAAAATCGCGAAAGACACATTTTTTGGATCTTTGACCATGAATTAAAAAAAAACCATACAGGGGAAACATGGGAAACTTTCATATTTTATTTTTAATCATATTTTAAACAATCTTACCGATTTTCAGCTTGATGGGAATTTTATGTAGCTTCAAATTCTAAATTGACCGGACTAAAACATAGATATGGCAAAATTTACTTATTCGTTTCTCCATCTAGATAATATATACAATATTTTTTAAAGTTGTACTCAAATATATTGTTTGTACCCAATTCTCAATTGGGATCGAGCCTTCCTGACAGAATTTGTATACAAGGCAGTCTCCGTTTTTTATTCATGTTTCACGTAAGGGTATAATAAATATTTAATATAAAAGCACAACTCATACAAAAACAATAAAACATAAAAATAAAACGGAATTAGAATTAAATTTATGATGGGGTAAAATAACACACATAACCATTTATTTATACCATAGCAAACAAGAAAAGTTATTTGTTTCCGAGGTGAACACAGAATGGTATCAAACCTTATACATTTATTACAAATACTTTACACAAGTTTTAGATTTTAAGCTTCAGTTTAAAAATGCAGTTAATTGAGAATTCAGTTGTGAATATTTATTTTGTACATGTTTTGTCATGACGTTCTACCGCTTGTATCTTAAAATAAACATAACAAGCGTACCAGTACTTTTGGAGGAAGAAAAGGCTGTAACCGCTAAATGTTAGTTCACAAATTAGTAATGCCTTTGATAATTCAATAATTTAGCTATTTTGAATCACTAGTTACTGTCTTCAAGAGATTTCTCGCATGTGAAAAAAACAGCATCACCTCAAATGTGGCGATCTTGTGGTCAAACACGTGTACGTACTTATTACACGTAGGTACTTTGTCTCTCTCACTCTGTGTGTGTGTGAGGGGTTACTTTTTTCTTGTAAGCTATGGTATTGTACAACACACTGGGTTGGTCATGCATGTTATAAACTTACCATCTTATAATCATTTATGTTGTTGATGGATCGCAAATAAATATCTACATGGACTATTGTCGGGTCGTCGCCTAAAAAAAAGAAAAAATACATTCTAGTTTTTACAAATATAAAAGGCTAAAAAAGAAATGTTTAAAGAATTACAATAACTATTTTAGGTAAAAAAATGGCGGTGTTCTTTTATTACGTACCTATCTGCAGTCAAAGTCGTATAAACACATTAATTACAACTACACCTCTCAGTTGTTATTTGTAGAGCTTACTGAATTTTTAGTATTATTTGTTCTGTATATGCAAAGCAATTTAATCAAGACAAAAGTACAACCGAGAAATTGGCTATTTCCAATTGAACATAATAGTAATGATGTGACATATTCATATTTATACTATTTTTGCACTGTGGTGATTATTGTTGATAGTTTTGATTTGTAATAATTATTTATGTATGTTTTACTTGTCGTGTAATGATTACTAAATAGTTTGTGATAGTTTCGAAAAACTTGTTACACCCTGAAACGTGTCCTTTCAGGTTTTGCTAAGCTGTCGTCACCAAGGACCTTATAAGTACTGTTGTAATATAAGATCCTTGGTCGTTACTTAAATTACATCGGAGCTGTTACTAGTTTTGTTGGTCGATAAAGTCAGATGTCTCATTATAATTTCTGAACAAATTATGCTAGAACTAGGTATATTGGAACACACTAACAAAATCACGCTGCGAAAGATATTACTTCAGCGCCTGCCATTCCGGACCTGAAAACTCCATGCATCTATCAAAGGAGAGAAAGACAGAATGAAGAGCAAACAAAAGTCTTTAGAGCTGTCAAACATTTAATTTACCTATAATCGAGATGATTTGAATTTGATTATGGAAAGACGCAAAATATTTGTAAACATTTAGGGTTCACATACATAATTACATACGTACAGTCACGCTCCTTTCCCGGAGGGGTAGGCAGAGATTTCCTTTTACTTGCTGCGATCTAGACACTACTCTTACTTCATCCACATTAATTAATCTTATCATCCTTGTCTGTCGGTTTACAGTACTCCTGACCTGACCTTTTGTCAGAACGTTCCCGATTTGAACCAGGAACGTTCCATCTTGGTTTTCCCCTTCCAACACTTTCTTCCCCACTCGCCTTAAAAATCTGTTTAGTCAATGTCTCTTCACTTTTTCTCCCCACGTGACCTTCTCGTCACAACATCTTCTTTTACTCCACATTTTTTCTCATTACGCTATTCCTAATCCTATGACACAATTTTACGCCAATCATACCCCTTAATGCTCTAATTTCTACAGTACATATTCTACTTTCATGTTTTTTCTGCCATACTTAGCTTTCACTCCCGATCTTGTACTTTTGGGTTGATTACACGTTGCGAGTACAGTGGCGAGACAGTGCGTTGTGTATAAAAACACTTTAACGAGCGCTAGGCCGAGCGCTGGGTTTGCTCGGCCGAGTGCCCACTCCCTCGCTTCAGTTCAGTCTTCAGCCCCCTCAGTCGCTCGCTATCCCACTCGGTTCGCGTAAACACGCCGCCGGTTATCACTCGCTTCGCTACTCGTTCGTTTTATATCGAGCAGAGTGTGCGTATATAAGTTTATTAAAAATAAATTGTTTCAGTAAAAATATTCAATAAAATTAAATAGAGTTTAGAAACTACAAATAATTTAATTCAGTGTTATTAAATTCACGAATGTTTGTGAATTTTTTTATCACCTGATTACCAAACCATTTTTTTTGTTATCGTCGTGTCATTAATCCTGTGTGATCATTAATAATATCTGGCAACAACCGCGTGCAAATAAAAAAATAAAATTTTCTACGAGCCTTGGCACACGACAAAGAACAGAATCAAACTGAACTGACTCGCCACTTTTGTAAATACTTGTGAACAGCGACTCGGTTGGGTGACTCTCTCGGCCTAGTGCCCATTTGCTGTCTCGCCACTGTACTCGTCACGTGTATTCAACCCATTTGAGGCGGAACCAGGCTGTTAATAGAGGGGTCTCCAACAATAGTCTCCGTTAACAGCCAGATGTGCCTTTTTAGATAAAGTCGCGCACGAAACCTAAAAATCCCTAAAATACAATATAAATTAAAAATTTCACCCGTATTATTTCACATACAAAAGAAATGACACTGTATGGTCCGGTTTGTATGGTCCGGTTTTATAAATAAATATCTAAAAATGATACAACGACTACAGTAGTATAATGAAGAAAAAAGGATAACTATAACTACTGTCTATTTTTAACTAAAGTTAAGAATAAATATATATTAACTAAAATATATTCAAACATACTAATTACTCGTACTAGTATAATAGGAATCTAATGTAGTATTCGTAATGAAGTAAAAAAATCTACTTAATTTATCTACCACCTAATGTTGTCAAAGTACTACGAATATAAGAAAAGATCTAAAGCGATAGTTGTAAAAGACGTATCTAGTTTTCTGTCGACTTCTTACCATAGTGACGTCATCTATTTTTGAGATGCTCCTCACGAATATGTTGACACTCACAACTGCGGGACCATCTAGATACCAATCAAATTAGTTAGTATTTTTGTTAGACTACACTCAGTCTGGGCCAGGTCGTTGGGTTCCCTCTAATATGGTTGAGCCCGGCGATGGCTGACCCATGCGTCAAACCCGTGAACGTGGTGCTGCTTGGGGGGACTGGTCTACTCTAGTCGATTGCCGGTTGTTTTTTGGTTACATAATTTAGTTTTTCTACCTACTTTGACTGGTTGCCTTCCTCTAATTGCATACTTCGTTTGCACTCTTTGTTATATGAATCAAATTGTATAAAATAATATTTTTTGTAAAATAGTTTGAAAAGATGCAACGCCTGTGGAGTTTCTTCCGGCGGGTTCTTCTCCACAGAAGACAGCCAAATTGTGAACCCGCCTCGACGTCGAAAAGTGATTTGTAAAATCTTACTTCGAATAAAACATTTTTCATTTTCATTTTCATTTTCATAGACTGTTATATTTTTGGCTACACAATTCTAAGAAAATGAAATAAAATAGGTTCATTAAGAAATCTGTCCGTCTTTCGCTGTAGCCTGCTGCTGCTGCCGCTGTAGACTTCTTATACGTATAGGTATTCTATTTTATTGATAACTCTTCAAAATAGGAATGACTAAATTGACTATAAACCGACATGGTTAGTGTTTTAGTGGTTAGTCCTTTTTGATAAATAGTTATTATTTATTGTTGTATAAGCACTATTTGAGACGAGAGTCAGGGTCAAAATTGGTCTGAGTAAAGATTTTTTGACTTCTAACTATAAAGTGTTACAATTACAATACCAGCCTGCTTTTGATGAATAAATAATCTACCTAATTTTGAAAATATAGCTACCTCTTATTAATTTATTAGTAGGTAACTAGACGATCCGACTTATTTCGTACTTTAAATTATTAAATTTAATAATCTAAAAAGCAATTAATAATTACTAGACATCGGATTATTGCACTATCAAAATACCAAAAGGGGCGAAATATGCACAATCCAAAAACCATTTATCTTTATTTTAAAATTATATTTATATGCTTTTGAACTTGTGATGTCATTAAAGTGTTGTAAAAAACCTTTAATAGATGAGTTTTATTTATAGTAGCAGAAGTATTATGCGGTTGGACATTCGCACTACTAAATTCAACCCTACTGATACTGTTAGTGCAAATTTTGGAAAAGAAATGAAATGTTATTTATTTTATTTTTTAATTAACTATGGTATTGCGATTATTTAAAAAGGGGCCCAAATCCGCGGGGTACAACTGGAATAACCCGCTATAAGCAGCTATACCGGCTACCGGCAAAGTAAGTTCCTTTCCTTATGTGAGGGCTAAACTGGGGCACCGGAAATTTAAAAATCTCTTGTTCCGGTTCAAATCACGAAAGCAACATTCGCTCCAATCAAGATTAAATTATATAGTGTAATTAATAATAAGACATTTTTTTATCTTACTTATTAAGTATGTTGAAACGTGCTAATAAACGGTTTCGTATCAAATTGTTCTTGTTAATTGTGTGTCAACAGCTAATACATGTCCCCACCGAGGGGCTCGAGCCTATCCTGAAATCAGGGTGAATAGGCCTTAGTCGACCACGCTCGCCCAATGCGGCTCCCTTTTGCCTGTGGGGTTTTTTACCAATTTCCCTTCGAAATCGTGGGAAAAATTGTTTGAATAATTTGATGGTAAAATGTCTGCTTGGGTTAATGGTCTGTCTAGACGAAAGTTTTTTACCCATATTCCCAAAACTAATTGGAGTTTCTTATTCGAAAAAATATGACTAAGACGGATATTTAATTTTATTTAGTAACAAGTTAAATTTACACTAGGTTATTTTATAGTAAAATTGGAATATTGAAAAATGAATTTTTTGCAATAAAAGTATTCATATAAATTTAAAAATGGCATAATCCACACAATTGTATAACTTTGCAACAATAAGATTGTTCTCATTTTTTATTTTATCACTTTTGAGTGTAAAATTCAGTACTGCAAATAATATTTCACCCTTATTTCAGGGTAGACATATATGAGCTGTTAATGACTCTATTTGAATTTCTTCGCAGGTGTTTGCAGGTTTCCTCAGGATGTTTTCCTTCACTGCATTTGTACTTGTTAATTGTAGCTAGGTACGTGTAATGTCTCCCAGATCGCGCCAAGTAAGCCGTTATAAAAAACAAAACTTAAATAAAGGTCAAGGGTAGATCCTTATTTTAATAAAGTGTTTTTATCATGAATAATGTTTACTTGTTTTGTACACTTTTGATTGTGTAAATAATTTGTCTGTGTATGTGTAACTGCAAATTATTTTATTAACAATTAATAAACTGTCTGTTTTATGAACACATACTTAAACAGTCAATAATTGGGTGGTTTACCCTAGTTTATTTTATTTTCTTTATATTATTTTACGTATTTTACTACTTATATGAAAGCGATATTGTTATTTGTGCAATTTTAAGAATATATGGAATGATATAGGCTGGAGCACACAGGGTGCTTATAAGTGCGTGACGTAATCTTCACTATTATTAATTTATTGTTCATTGATTTGTAAGATCCAGGCTTGAAGAACATAGTAATTTCTGATATTATGAGTTAGTATTTGAAAAAGCTTGAGATGAATAAATACCTTCCAATGTGAATTTGAATATATTTATTTTTTATCGTATATATTTTGCATACTTTTATTTGCAACGAATCTTATTGCTATCTTATTACGTTTTCGTGAATATAGCAAATATTCTGTTTAATCCTAGACTAGACAGATCTTTAGCCAAAGCAGTGGTTATACTTAAGTTCGGCTGATAAAAAATACCCCACCTTAAAGTTTTTTTTTAAATGCCTATTTCGTGTCCCACTGCTGGGCGAAGGCCTCCCCCCTGTTACGCCATAAGTCGCGGTCAAGAGCATCAGTGCACAAATCTTTGTTAGATGCGTCTTCGAGGTCTGCCTCGTCCACGACGACCATTATCTGGTATGAAGTCAGTGGCAAGTTTTGCCCATCTTTCCGGATGCATGCGGACGACATGCCCCGCCCAGTCACATTTGAGCTTTGCAGTTTTTATACCGACAACAGTTAACCCAGTTTTAGAGCGCAAGGTGGTGTTTTTTACGCGGTCTATTCTTTTGACGCGCAGCATACTACTCGCCATGGCCTGCTGGCAAACCTTGAGCTTGGACTTCTGTGATTCTGTCAGGAACCATGTCTGTGCGCCGTAGGTTAGGATGGGTAGGATACACATGTCGATGAGTTTGCGCTTGAGTGACATTGGAAGGTTGCCCTTCATTAGCTCTTTCATAGACCAGTAACTCTTCCAGGCGTTTTGGATTCGTCTTTCGACCTCTTTGTCCTGCCTGTTTTCGAAGGATGCTATCTGGCCTAAATAAACGTATTCGTCGACATAATGTATAATTTGTCGATCTACCTCGACCCTACGTTTTTTGCTGTTAGACATGATTTGAGTCTTCGACACGTTCAATTCTTGCAACATGGTTTGTAGTTCAGTTGCAGATGTCGTCCGCAAAGCGAAGGTTGGTGAGGCCTTTGTTCACAATTCGAGTATTTAAATATTTCTTACAATGTAGAAGTAAATAGTTTAGGTGACAGAGGGTCCCCTTGCTTTACACCACGTACGCTGATCTATAAACGGTTGGCCAGACTTCTGTAATTTGATACAAGCGGTATTGTTTTGGTATATGGATTTAATTATATCGATATAAGAGGATCTTAAAGTTAGTAACTCTTTAGTAATCTGTGCCTTAAAGCCGTTTATCCGGTTAGTAATTAGAGCCCTTATGGGGCAATTAAAACTCAATAAGCACATGAACGAAAGCCCATTCGTTCACGTCCTTGTAGGAGAACCCTAAAAGCTCATGGACGATGCCGCGAGGGCCGGGACTATTATTTACCGTACAACTAGTAATGACTAACTACAACAAAACTAGACAGGCTGAACATTTTGCAAATTGGACATTTGCACCTCAACGAGGCGGAAGACGTGGCACTAAATGCAGTTGCGTCATCGCCGCGTGCTCTTTGATGTGGAGGTGGAACGGGAGGCAGAGGTGCGAGGTTGCGTTGGTGTAATATTCATTGCAAGAGCCTTTGAATATAAAGTAAATATACGCCACGTCCATAGAAAAGAAGACATTATACTCTATAGCTAGCTAAGTCATACAGTAGTAGGTATAGTATTATTCATATCATAAGCGAAGCGTGAAATGCAGTAGCGGGCAACGACGACGACGCCGCGCCGCCGCGCCGCCGCAGCGGCCGCCGCCCGTCGCGTCGCGCGTCTTTAATTAAACGAGGCCTTACGGTAGATTATGTGCAGACATTTCTAAAACTAGTACCTAATCTTCACACTGGCACAAAGCAAGCACTGCTTGTTCCATAAAAAAAGAAAAAGAAGGAACCCCATTCCCCATTATTTCTAAGTGTTTTCGTCAAATAAAGGAGTCCCAGGAAACCTGACTTCTTCAAAGCTGTCGGTCTAGAAGAGGCTATCTAGCCAATAAGTGCTGATTTGATTATAATAGATCTTTTGCACACAAATTCAAATTGGAACTGACTCAATTTCATTTGTCATGTATTAATAATAATAATATAATAAGATGGCCAGATCCCGTCGGTGGGAACATTTTTGACAGTAAAAGGCATACGATTTATTTATGTTGTCAAGTGCGTGTTAGATACGTGTTTGATTTTGAATAACTCTTTTTTCCTCGGGTCGCGTGCCAGGACGTATCGATTTTTTAATAGCTTACAACACTTTTCGAACTTCGACGACATGGCAAAAGTTAGGCAATCGCGCTATGTATGGCTGCGTTCCACTAAGTTTATAACTAGTTTTGCAGACAGTACAGTCCAGAGCAGCTCATGCTAAACCCTTTGATCACTGCACCGATCCTTGATTAAAGTGAGGAATAATACTCACGAAAAACTCACTGTGTAGGTGTGAGGCTAGCCAACTACCAGCGTGATTGACTAAAGCCTGTTCTCCCTCTAAATCAGGGTAGGCTTGGGCCCCTCAATATAACAACATTATGTAAAATGCTATAAAAACAACTAGAATATTATATTTTTAACCGCCGACGAAAAAGAGGGGTGTTATAAGTTTGACGTGTGTGTCTGTCTGAGGCATCGTAGCTCCTAAACGGATGCGCCGATCTTGATCTAGTTTTTTTGTTTGCACAATCGAGATGTTCTTAGTTATGATCCAAGAAAATATTTTCAGCCATTTGATTATCAGTTCTTTTCTAGTTGTTGAAAGGATCAAGTAACGATTTTGTGTCGAGGGTTATCTTTTTATGTTATTGTTATTTTGCATAAGATGGTCTCTTAATACATAAATCTTCTTATCGAAACTGCGCAGAAACTAATAATCTTATCAAAGAAATTTTCCATTTCAAAGAATGTTTATTTTCCGACGTCCCAGACAAAATGTTTTGTGTCCTCTACAAAGTATACCATGAAGGGTAAGATTTTACTAAGCCTTCTTTGTTATCAAGTACTAACAATGCCTAAGGAAACCGTGTGGGTTCAAAAGCAAATTGAAAAGAAACCATACAAAACATTTCTTATCATGCCATATTTTTAGAATAGTTCTGCTAAAGTATTTCGATTTATAAATTCTTTTACTGCCAGAGCAAGTATATTTTATGTAAAGATTCAATAATAAGCTTTCAGACTTAATTTAATCTTGTATATAAAGTTTTGATTGACACAGCAGATATAGTATAATTTTCTGTTCCATAACCCCTCATAATTTTCAGTTCAAATAGATTAATTTCAACGTTTAGAATTGACTTTTTGATATCTGTAGCTATGAATTCATCCTAGGACTAAGAAGAACCTTATAAATGTTATGTAACTTCTGTTAGAAGAAATAAATATTTATTAATATCATTGTAATTTCTATTGTTGGCAAGAAGGTCAGGTATGTACTTATACCTTTATAAATAACTAAAGTTTACAAAATACCTAGTATAAATTTAATTTACTTGTGTACAGACAGTAGTATCACAGAATACCAAATAGTAGTCCCTGTAGTATAAAGAAACACTCGCATAGCAATTATATCATCGAAATTGTTATAAGGAGCGATTACAATTTAAAAAAATAATCATTGTTTTTGATGCACTCACACATTCTCACGGGTTTTCCACCGCAAAAATTTAAGAATGTTCATTGCTTTTGATGTTCGATAGAAATACATTATAATTTATCATTGGTTATTTTCTGTAATTTATTATTACCGATGACCAAACTATGCAATACAATACAATACAAATATGCTTTATTGACACCCAAGAAAAATACTGAAATTTAAATACGAGTACATTAAATTCATGGTATAGAAGTCAACAGGCGGCCTTATTGCTAAGGTAGCAATCTCTTCCTATGCTTCTAATAAACAAATTATATAGCTCGAACAACAAGACAAGAGTATGGAATACATAATATACTTACTTATATTGTATATGTCAACATATAGCGATTCGGTTTCGGCATTGCCGCAAATACATGATCCGTACTATCGGTAATCCCAGATACAAAGGTTGTAGTATAAAGAAAGTATTATATGTAATCTGCTTGTGATGTTGTAGATTTACACCTTTATCTTTGTGCCATTGTAAGATTTAAGACTCTCAAACAATATACGGGTTAAACATACATCGTACACAATGGTAGAATAGAATACTTATTTTTTTCATAAAATATGGTAGAAATATACAAAATGGTGTATATCTACCCACTATTGGATAAGCTTTTAAAATTTAAAGCCGCTTACACGTTATGTACGTGTAAGCTGCGTATTTTCCAGTGTATTTTCCTTTACTGTTTGTTTAATAATGTGCATTACTGTTCTATTTCTGAATTTGAAAGCATATTATAGCATATTGTCCCCAAGAATTTTAATATTCCTTGGATGTGCAGCGTGTGGGCGCTCAAAAATAAGACTGATTGATGGAATCCTGTATGTCAGTTGGAAAATTACACCCACCACGCTTTTAGAGCTTTTACTACATTGAAAATAGACTTGTCTAAACTTGTGTTCTTGAGTACAGAACTACGTATTTACCAAGGTGGCACTAGGGTTAAACAAAACACAATGCTAAAAACAATATCACTGACTCGAATAAATACTCACAATAATAATTTACAATATTTAATTAAAGATAAAATCGTGCAGCCAAAATTTAGACCTTGTAGAGTAGAGAAAGCAAATCATTCATGGGGAACTATATTCGCTTCTATAATAAAATACCAGATAACAGCACAAATTTACCTGCTTGCCAATTTCAAAGTAAAATTTATAATATCTTTTGTTCTAAAGGTTATTATATTACAAGACTGGAGATTACCTACATGACAAAGATATCTGGTCCGAAATTCTTCCCACTCCACATATAAATAAATTATTGCGCAACATTGTAATGCGGAGCAACTATTTTTTGTGATTTTATTTTGTTTAGCACATAAGAAAGTTATAGGTACAAACTTTATATTAAATTAGATTAAGATTTTGAAAAATTTATCATTATCATTAATCATAATTGGGAAGCCATTAATTAGTTTTATATAGTTAATATGTTTTTTTTTATTCTGATTGGTTGCCTTCCTCAAATTGAGTATTTCATTTTGCACTCTTTGTTATATTGATAATTAATAATAATAAGCATTATTGTATTAATAAACTAAATTGAATATAAAAAAGAGGAGAGAACAAAAGATCCAATCCAGTGTAGTTCTTCGGCGGATTCTTCTCCACAGCAGCGCACACATTGCGCGAACCTGCCAGTTCTGTGCAAACTAATATCGCATCGCCTCTTTAAATATTGAATAGTCCATTCTTCATCAAATTTATAAATAAATAAATTAGTGCGAGAGGAGAGCCAGCCTTGGTTTGAAGAAAGCTTAACTTCATTAGAATTTGACGTCGAAAAGTGATTTGTAAAATTTTATTTCGAATAAAAACTTTTTGACTTAATTACCTACTTCAACTTTTCTAAAGGATCCGGGGCTTGATGCCCTTAGCTAGGAAGATGGTTATTTTCGGTGAAGTCATATCATAAGCCCAAAAAGGAACGAAAGGATATGAATCAGAAATTAGAATTAAAAACTTGGCTGACGCTTGCTACATTATAAAGCTATTCTCTCTATATCATTTATCACTACTAACAAGGCGGTGGATGAAAGCCGACACAGCCGCTATCAATTAGGGCCAAGTCGAGGGCATTTACTGTTGACACCCTCCCTGACGGGAACACAATTACCATACAACGTATACGAGTATTGTGTTAGTACTTTTTTCTCAGAATAACGATAGTACTGAAGCGATCTAATTTTGAAATAGAATTTTTACATAAATTCTGTGTTTGTTTTCGGTTTTTATTTTATATGTGTCTTATCGAAGAGTCTTTTTTTTTATGGCACTATTTATACTTTGTGACAGTGTCAAGTAAAGAACACGTGTTCGTCAATGTCACTAATTATTTTCTTCTGTGTCAATGTCAAGTTTTACATGAGTTGTACACGCTGATGACCAAGCCGTCTTTTGTTTTTGAAATTTGTTATATGATGCACGTGGGTGCACTTTGGTTCTTTCTAGAAAATGTTAGTAGGTACAATATTTTATATGGAAAGCGTGACGTCATATTTTACATTCACTGTTAGTGCTATTTATAGTTTAATTTGCTATCTAAAATGGTTAAGAATTGTATACGAGTACTTTCAGACCGTTTATTTCTTACGAGTGGTATAATTTATTTCTAATATTTTTACGAATTTATTTAAATTTAAGTTACACTGTTAAATTAACTTAACTATATACCAACTTATTGGAATGATAGTAGGTAGTAAGTGTATTCCACGAGTACACAACACACACGGAAATATGAAAGTTTGGTCGCATTCAGAGGGATATATTATCTAGCAGTCTTAAAGTAAAACTTGCTTTTGTTTTTTTTATTGTACTTATGCAGTATTTACACTCTAAGTATGCAGTATTCTGCTTTTGAAATGAGAATACGTCTCAAATAATTTGAAAAACTTATGATCCGACAAAACCCTATATGAATATTTTAGTAAAGGTTCAATCTTAGAGAATAAATATACAAATTTATTCTATTTATACTCTAGGGTTCAATATCTTAAAATATCTATCTATCTGTACGTACGTTGCTGTGTAACTAGCTTCCATTACTATTATTTTGAACGCCATACTGAACTCATTATTTCTCGTAGAATGAGAATGTATGTTTTGGCAGAAGCAACTGAAATATATTTAGTTTTTATCGTTTTACTATCGGTACCGTGCGTAAATTGAGCAACAAATGCTCATAAGCCCTATTAACCAATTTTTGCTTATAAATTAGTTTCTTAAATAATGTTGAACCAGTACTTAACAGATTTTAGACAAATATTAATGACTAATCTTATTAAAGAGAGATATAGATTAGCGTTTGATACATAGTCCTACACGCAAAAACTTAATCGTGAGATGACACATATGTATTAGATTTTACATACACTAAACCTCATTCCCATATAAAACAACAAAACCTAGGAGAAGACGCGGGCCGGACGGCTAGTAAGTAATTAATTTGTAAATTGTCACAAAAGAAGACCGACTGAATCATTCCATACATTTTCATGACTTATGAAAAATGGTAATAGATTTATCTACAGCCAAATTGTATAAAATATATAAGTATATTTTTCCCTTGACATCGACTTTAGCGCGAATACTTTACTGTCACATTACAATGTGTGTAGGACGAATATTTTTTATAGATTATTTGTGATGATCTCACACAATATGGCCGTCTGTTATTCTTATTAATGAGAGTATTTGCACTATTAGACCGAGATGGTAGACTTTTAGTCAGTAGGCCTACTCCGACGCGGCATCGACACGGCCGTGTCGTTGTCAGGAGGAATTCCCTCTGAGGGACGAAGAGGAGCTGAAAGAGGGTCCAAAGAGGGTCATAGAAGAGCACCGAAGATAGCAGTGAGAGTGAAAACATAGACAATCTCATTGACCTCGCTGTTTTTTCTTACTCCATAGACGTAAACTTATTGTCAATCGTCAAAAAATATAAAAATATCGTATTGAAGCAATAATTGATGGAATGATTCAATTATTAGACAAACCATACTGCTCTATCCCTTGAAAGTGTATTATAAAGTATATTTATAATGTATTGTGTCCTAAGGAAGTGAGGAAGATTTTCCGCTGTTGTTTAATGCTACACGTGATAAAAAAGGAACCCTGCTGCCCATATCTGGCATAGTATCAGTATTTCATAAGCATGGGGCACCTTTCAGAATATTTAAGTACACATAATGAACTTTCTTTTTCAAGTCCGGTGAAGCTTGAATGTTCGTACCATTTCGACACAAGACCTTAGGTCAATAAAAAAAAAAGTACTTTCTTTTTAAATAACTCCTAACTTTTTAGAAATCAGATATTAAAGTAGGTAAATTTTGTGTGTAGGTTAGGTAGGTACCAGTTATGTTTTTTTAAACAGAATCTGACCTTAACCGACCAAGGGAATAAATTAAATTTTTTATACACGTAAAATCAAGGTATATGATTGCCTTTCGCAATTTCGCAAGTTCGCAAAAGGGCAGATTCTCAAAAAGACAGATTCTCATAAGGACAGATGCTCATAAAGACGGAAATATCTGTATATAGCCTGACCAAAGAAATAAGAAACCTCGCCATATTGCGGAATTTCAATGGAACTAATATAATAATAGAAATTGTTGCCATAAACATAAAAATATACACGTGGCGCCCCCCGAGTAGCTTTCTTATTTCTTGGGTCAGGCTTTGCCTACCTTTACATACTAAATCAGATTAAGAACAAAACAAGAACAAGTGTAATGTTGAATAGTATATAATATTATACCAGTTATAATTTTAACAAGTAAATAGATACAACAACAATAATCTTGTACAAAAAGACCGCCCTGTTTCAGTGTTAAGATTAGTATTTTAAATGAGATTATATGTATAGTAAAGTAACAGATTTTTTTCTATTTCTCATGATACGAATATTATCTAATAGATTATCTATTCAATATAATTACCACCACCAGACACCACATAAAACGTTGCTTTATGCGATGTACATGTCTTTTGAAAGTACTTCGATAAAAGTTTAACTTTTTTAAATAAAATCTGAAAAAAAAAAGGATAGTATCAGATTAGATTGATGAGCAGACAAACTAAGCATGTCTGTTTACCATAATCACTGTACATACAAAATTTAAGAGCGAGGCACTTGTCCGTGGAGTAATCACCACCTCTCTCTGTCCATAGCCAGCTTCTTGACTTCCTGGTACGACATAACCTCAACTTTTTCCTTTACTTCATCTAAAAATGAACGTCTTAATCTTCTACGTCCTCTCCTGCCTGAAAATCATCTCTAAAGCTGCAAAGAGCGCAGATTTACCTCAATTCAATACTATTTCTTCCTGGCGCTTTTTTATTGTTGAAATATTTAACAAATAAATATTTAAATGTTATAAATAAATGTCATAAACATCATTTGACAGACAAGAGGCTGAAAAGAGTTCCACTATTCCTCTTTTAATATGGGAGAACCTCCGCCACAGATGATTAAAATCAGGGATCCTTTCAACAATTAGTGAAAGCCAGATCATGATTACACTTGAAATCTTGTTTAGTTTATTAAACAACTAGCTTTTTTAATTAATGCAGATTAGGCACATACTTTGGTTCAAATAACAGCGAATGACAGTTTATAATTATTAATATAAAAGAATAATTAAAAAAATGGTTTCAGTTTAATTTTGAATATGATGGACCCAATTCCAGAGCGGCCGTTAAAATGTCTAATTTTAATTAGGTGTCGCTAAACCACTTTGCAATTCTACGCAAACTGTCAAATTCAACTGACATTGCTAATTTTAATCTGACGTTCCTTATTTTAGGCAACCATAGACAATTAATTCAACTTAGCTTTAGTTGGCCAAACGCAATATGCATGCCATTTTTACGCGAAATATTCAAGTTCATGTTATGTTGAACACTTTGGATTTTGCAGCGTTCAAAAAGGGAGAGAATCGCGATGCGTGGGTTCAGTATGACTTGACCTGCTCTTGACTGTACTATTCCTGCTTATTTACTATATTTCAAGATGTACAGGAACCAGCACACGCGGCTGGACATTTGCTCAGTAATATTCGCCTTTACTGTTACCTACGTAATAACGGAGTTCCTAAGTTCAAAGTGTTCACCTACACGTGTTACTGTACTTCTACTTATTATGAATTGACACAAATAAAAACTTCCTTAAGGATTTTTTTACAAATTCTGATAATTTTTATTAATAAACATGATTAGGTTGTATGGCAAGGACAATTTGCCTTTCTCATAAAAATAACATCAAAAAACAACAACTTGAACTCAACTTAGACAATTTAGCAAGTCGCTTAAACCCCGTTTTTAGTTGGCCTGGCTCCGTAGAATAGCACTTGTGGATATAACCAACTTAAACTCGTTAAATTTTAGACATTTTAATTTTAAGTTATTTAGACGGTGGACGCGTGGAATTGAGACCATTGATACAATCTTCTTGTTGTCGTCGGGAGATAATATTCCCAAATTAAACAGAACCATGTGTCTAAAACATAGATACGCAATTGACTCAAACTCTGAGTGTGTCTCTGCAGTCCTCTGAAATCTCCTGTCAGTGGCTGACAGGAGATTTGAGAGGGGGAGGACAAGGCCATGGACTAGTTTTTATATTTTTATATTTTTGAACCGGAAATCGACTGACAGAAGTTTGATGGAATTTATTCGATAATTCAGGCAAATTTTACAATAATACCTTTACTTTTTTAAACTTATATAAAACTTTGAACGGTACATTGACTTTTATGTCATTAATAAAATATTTGTCGCAACATTTAAGTCCATAACAAGATGATACAGAAATCCAACCTCCATATTGAAGATCTTATATATAATTTCTGTGTCATAGATTACGATATAGCATCAACTGGCAGACAACGTCATACAATATTTATTTACTTTCTGATACAAAAGCATAAATATTTAATTGATACTTTTAAGCCATAATTATAATTAAATTGCAATAATTGTTACACAAAAGTTTAATAATAATATAATCAAAAATAATCACAATATGAGAAGTTCATACTAAAAATAACAACAACAACTGAAAATAATGAAGCATTTCTAATGTCTTTGCTCAAAGCCTAAAGCGTTTGGAACTATATGAAATAATTTATTCATTTAACCATTATTGTACATAAAAAAGAATAGGACACAACAGGTACCGCAGTTTATATCCAAGGAAATGTGTTACAGCAGACCAAGGAAGCAAGAGAGAAGTAAACACAGAAAAGCGAAACAGATGTGCACAATATACTCGTATACGGCTTAAAATAACTGTTTGATAGTTTTATACAAGGACGACGTTAAAATTGTAATTGATTTGATACGTATTGTTTGTTTGCCTGTGAAAGAAAGACTGTGTAAAACCTTAGTTTAAATATATTTATATCACTAATTTAAAATGACAATGTATATTTGTTTCGTATAGCTTTGTTATTGTAATTAAAGTACGAGTATTAATAAATCACTCTCGTTAGTTTTATTTCATAAAGTCTACGAAGGGTATTTTCGAACTGTAATGAAAAAAAAAAATTTTTTTAATAGAATTCTCGAGACAGTTTATAAAGTAGGTAAAAATAGGCCAGGCCTTTTTCTTACGGATATATCTTTCAGAAAAATCATACTAAATAATATATATATATATTATTATAAAGTGGAAAGATTCGTATTTGTGTGTGTGTGTGTGCTTGCGTGTGTGTGTGTGCGTGTATGCTTGTAATGTATAAACTCAAAAACTACTGAACCGATTTCGAAAATTCTTTCACCATTGGAAAGCTACATTCACCCTTAGTAACATAGGCTACCTTTTACCCCGGGAAAATGCCTCATTTCCACGGAAAAGATGTAAATGCGGGCGGAGCCGCGGCGGAAAGCTAGTTCATTAATAATGATTAAGATCTTTAAGAGAAGTCACGTATATTCAGTTTAAATAGTTTCGAGTAAAATATTGCACGAAACCTAAATATTTTATGAGATATTAACATTTATAATGTCGTTAGTGGCACGGATTATGGCAGTTTTTAAGACTCATTTTCCTGCGGTCACGCTGCACATAATACTGGATTTTTTTATACAATATTCATTTTATACGTTAAATATATCCTCTATTTTCAAAAACAGTCATCACTTTTAAGTATTATTCATTTTTAAATTAAGTAGACTTATCTCTCGACACGGCTTATAGTGACAGTTTCGAAATCAGCTAAAATTTGCTAGGCCTTTTTCTTACAGATATATCTTCAAAACTACTTCATGAATTAGATCAAAATTTTAAAGAGATGTCACGTATATTTTTAAGTTTTAGTATCAAGTACAATATTACTTCAGACTTGAATAATTTTAAAGATATTAACATTATATGTCGATGGTGACACGGATTATAGTAGTTTGGTAGACTCGTTTTCCTTCGATCACGGTGCCAAAACTACAAAACTTTTAGATACAATTTTTGTTTACCACGTAAAATATATCCCGTATTTTTAATATCAGTCATTAGTTTTAGTATTATTCAAGTTTTTCAATGAAGGAGATGAATCTATCGACACAGCTTGTGAAGTCTGCAGAGACAGAGGTTGAAATTTGCGAGACCTTTTTTCTAACGGATATTATGAGAAGACGGCTTTATAAAAAGATCTCTTTTTTTGTAAACATGTGTCATATATCCTGTAGTTTTAGTATCAGTCATCAGTTTAAGGTAATATTATATATTTGAAGAGAAATCGGTCCCGACGACAAAGCCACGGCACCAATTTTGGTGCCGTGGGTTTGTCGTCCATTTTTTTTTAATTTAACTTCAAAATCAATTTGTCGATCGTGACATGAGACTTCAGAGGGGCAAAATTTGGGCGCGAAACAGAAAGAAGACCACCGGAAACCTCCTGAAATGTCGTTAAATAAGGACAGAAAAATGTATGACGTCAATATATCTCTGAAAGGTATAGTTTTTAAAACATTAAATCTCCACAGATTATCGAATCAACTGCTATAACTTTTACACAACCACCCATCAACATATGACTAGAAGCAATGTTTCAGTGTAATAGTGGTATTGTGTCATTTTATATCGTCATGTCTTTTAGTGCATACTCCTTAGCAATGTTCGCTTTGGTCAGAGGGTGCGTGTCAAAGTTTATTTCAGAAAATGACATTGGCATGTTTACAAAAAAGAAACCTCAGTAGACCTCTTGAAATCCTCAATGAGCCTCTTGAAATCCTCAATGGCCCTCAGTTACCTCACAACTGGACCTCTCCCTCCGACAAACCTCTTGACAACGACACGGCCGTGTCGATGAACGCCTCGGAGTAGGCCTACAGTATACTTTCGAGCTTAACTTATTGTGAAAAGGAATAGAGAATATTTTTTTATTTCTTTATCAATACATATAATAAAACAGTAGAACCCCGTTTGTCTCTACATTGAAAGTAATTAACTAAAATGGAGTCATGGCGATAGAAGAAGACCAACAAAACACAAATATATCTTTTTGGAATTTTTTGTCTGTCTGTCTGTCTGTCTGTCTGTTTGTTCGAGCACATCTTCGTAACCACTGGATGGATTTTCATGCAGTTTTCACTAATTTGATAAATTGATTTGGCATATTTCAGGGCAGTGTATAGGCTTTGTTTCATCGAAATCGGTGCAGTAGAAAAAAAGTTATCGTCGATTTAAATATTTAAGAGGAAATGGGGGTTGACAGTTTGAATGATGAAAAAAAATTGACGTTTTGATTTGAAACTTTGCAGGGTTATACTAGACAATAAATAAACGAACACGTGTATAGGGATTTTTCTGGAAAACAACCGCTAAGGGTGAAAATAGGGGTTGAAAGTTTAGATGGAGAAAAAAAAATTCGTTGGACGTTTTGACTTGAAACTTTGTGGGGTTATACTTGACGATAAATAAACGAACACGTGTTTCGGGACTTTTCCGACAAACATCCCCTCAGGGTGAAAATAGGGGTTGAAATATTGTATGGAAAAAAAAATTCGTTGGACGTTTTGACTTGAAACTTTGCATGGTTATACTTGACAATAAATAAACGAAAATGTATTTTATTTACATATATTTTTAGACAAGCAAACGGCTGAAAACAGGGATTGGAAGTTTGTATGAAGAAAAAAGAATTTGTTGGACGTTTTGAATTGAAACTTTGCAGGCAGGGTATATATTTGACAATGAATAAACAAACACGCGTTTCGGGATTTTTCCGACTAATAACCTTTGGGTCATCATCGTCGTATGGCAGCTACCGCAATGGATGCTAGAAATTCTAAGGTTTTTCACCCACTTCTCGGCCACTGGGATGAGAGTAAGACAATGCAGCTTGGAAATGCCACCGGAGAATAAGTGGAGTGGACAGTCCTTAAAATTTCTTTCTTTCTATCAATAAAATTGTGAACTGCTATGGGTGAAAATAGTGATTGTGTATTAAGAAAAAAATTAGTTTGACGTTTTGACTTGAAACTTTGCAGGTTTATACTTGACAGTAGATTAATGAACACGTGTTCCGGGATTTTTCCGACAAATCACACACCCAAACACAACCCTTGAAAATAGGGGTTGAAAGTTTCTATGAAGAAAAAAAATCTTCCTTTGTCACGTGAACCTACGTGTACCTACTTACTTACATACACTTGCTGTATGTAATCAAATCTATATTTTGTGTTTTAAAACCAAATGTTTTAAAAAAGTCGTAATTTAACACAGATTTTTCGTAGTAACGAAACTCATAGTCCGGGTCCAAATTTGAAAATACGGTCCCATCGTGAAGAAAGCATGAAACTTGGCATGAATGTAGCTGTCATATATGTGCTTCAATATCGATATGGAAGCACGTCGAGAAATTATTGCTTCCCCCCTTTCCCCCCCCTTTTATCTCCCTTATTCTGGTTTTTTGAATTTTCTACTAAAACGATACGTCTGAGGAGTTTACTCTTCAGAGACCAAATCATCGTCGATAAATTACCTACAAAACGATACTACATTTTATAGCGGTAAGATTAATATATTTCTATATACAGCCATCAACGTATTATGAATTTTTAAAAATAGGCACACTTTTTACCTTCTTGCTTCATTTATAGGAAAACGACAAGAGTGGTGATAAAATGGGCTAAAGAAGTTAACTACCTTATACATTAAGCTACAAACTGACATTTATTTCATAGTAGTAAAGGCATTACTTCTAGAGTTACAGCTCACCGCGTCTGACTCAAGTACTCTTTTTTTACCTTTTTAGAATACCATCTATCCGTTAACTTTGTTTCGCGTAGATTAGAATCAGATTTTTCAATTAGAAATAAAACAATCCATGTGTTAATCCAGGCCCTAATCTATTTATATGTAAAACTAGCTGTCTGCCCGCGGTTACGCCTGCGTTGTTTTTTGACATTTCCGTAGTAATTTTTAACTATCCCACTGAAACTCTTTGATTTTCCGTGATAAAAGGTATCCAAGATGTTGACCGAGGATGTGAGGTACCACCATGCAAAATTTCATTCCAATCGGTCTAACAGTTTCGGAGATAAGCCCGTACAATGTACTGAGCCTTATGAGTTACTAAAGTTTTTTGACTATCCCACGGGAACTTTTTAACTTTATGGGATTAAAAGTATCTAAGATGTTGACTGGAGATATAAGGTACCACCATACGAAATTTCATTCAAATCGGTCGAATAGTTTCGGAGATTAGCCCGTACAAACAGACAAACGGAAAAACAAAAAAATTGCATAAAAATCTATATCGCTTCTGACAACCCCTTGAATCGGTTTATAGCATGTTTTTTCTATGTACAGATATTCTACGTCTACAGTTTTATTATATAGATTTAATTTAAAACCGCAAAACCATTTTTCGGTGTTTGAGAAACAAACCAAATTACAAAATACTAGCTTTCCGCCGCGGCTCCAGCCGCGTTAACAGTCTTTCCCGTGGGAATGGGGCATTTTCCCGCGGTAAAAGGTAGCCTATGTTACTCAGGGTGAATGTAGCTTTCTAATGGTGAAAGATTTTTTTTAAATCAGCACAGTAATTTTTGAGTTTATTCATTACAAACATACACACACAGAAAAATAAAAATCATTCCTCTTTATAATATTATTAGTATGAAGTGATAACGAAGATTCCCGATTATCTGTACATAACTAACGTCACAATGATCACATTATTAAAGCTTTGATAATGTGATCGGGCTTCTATTGGTGTATCGCTATCGGTGTCAAGCAATTTATTTAATAATACAGTAAAGTCCAGTGAAAATTATATATAGGTAAGGTATTTATTTTAATGTATATCACATGAATCTCCCCCACACTTACAGAGACCAGTACAGGGAAGACCTGACTTCCTATAAAGGCATCGTCCTCATTAAATCAGCTGCCACATGAACACTTTAACTTTAGTAACTCATACGGCTCAGTACATTGTACGGACTTATCTCCGAAACTGTTAGACCGATTGGAATGAAATTTTGCATGGTGGTACCTCACATCCTCGGTCAACATCTTGGATACTTTTAATCACGGAAAATTAAAGAGTTTCCGTGGGATAGTTAAAAATTACTACGGAAATGTCAAAAAACAACGCAGGCGTAACCGCGGGCAGACAGCTAGTTTTACATATAAATAGATTAGGGCCTGGATTAACACATGGATTGTTTTATTTCTAATTGGAAAATCTGATTCTAATCTACGCGAAACAAAGTTAACGGATAGATGGTATTCTAAAAAGGTAAAAAAAGAGTACTTGAGTCAGACGCGGTGAGCTGTAACTCTAGAAGTAATGCCTTTACGACTATGAAATAAATGTCATTTTGTAGCTTAATGTATAAGGTAGTTAACTTCTTTAGCCCATTTTATCACCACTCTTGTCGTTTTCCTATAAATGAAGCAAGAAGGTAAAAAGTGTGCCTATTTTTAAAAATTCATAATACGTTGATACGTATATAGAAATATATTAATCTTACCGCTATAAAATGTAGTATCGTTTTGTAGGTAATTTATCGACGATGATTTGGTCTCTGAAGAGTAAACTCCTCAGACGTATCGTTTTAGTAGAAAATTCAAAAAACCAGAATAAGGGAGATAAAAAGGGGGGAAAGGGGGGAAGCAATAATTTCTCGACGTGCTTCCATATCGATATTAAAGCACAAATATGACAGCTACATTCATGCCAAGTTTCATGCTTTCTTCACGATGGGACCGTAAAACTGATTTTTGTTAGGACATGGAGCCGTACTATCAGGGTTACTGACCCTTTATATACGCGGGCGACGCCGCGGGCAACAGCTAGTTACATAATAAGGCAAAACAAACTATGCGTAAAACTTTACCTGCTTCTTATTCGCTTTTTTTTTAATTGACCTATACTTGAGTCGAGAAAGTACGACGGATCAAGCTTCAACGGACTTGCGGGGGAGCGGAAGATTCTACCCCAAAAAAAGTCATATACCAACGTGTCTAGAGGCGGCTAAAGGGAGCCTCGGACCACGGCCTAGCGCGTTGATATTGAAAAACATCGTGAAGGAGACGACGCCTGAGGGATTCCGTCTCTGATTATAATTCCTGATTTTGGTTATGGCCGCGCCCTCGCCGGCGGGTACGGGCGTTGTTAACTGAAGGGTAACTGTTACCTGAAGGGTATTCGCTACCAAAAGGGCTTTCTGTTAGGTGTAATCTAAATTCTTTGGCTGCTTTAATTGCATCAGTGATCTCGTCGTCAGGTTCGGAAAGGATGTGTTTGGGACGGCGGCGGAACCGCGTAGTAGGGTGCGGGAAATAGCCCGTACACTTAACAACATAGGGATTGGGATGTGAAGGGCCTTCATCAAAGTAGCGTTTGGATGCTTCCCTCAAGAAGCCACTAATGGAAAGGAGTTCGAAATCGACATGAAGGTCAATGTTACGAACGAACCAAGGACAAGCAGTGGCCCGGCGGAGGAACTGGTTTTGAATAACTTGAAGCTTATTGAGATGCGTGGGCGCAGAGTGCGCAAAGACTACGCTGGCGTAAGTCATGATAGGACGGATGCACGCTAAGTAAACTCTAAGCGACATTTTACAGCCTTGCCCAATCATGGGGTGCAAGAGGCCGAGAGCAGAGGAGGCACGATTGCGAACAGACTGGATGTGAGGGCCGAAGCGAAGGGCAGAGTCAAGGATAACTCCCAAGTACTTCACCTGTCTCTCCCAGGGAACTGGTTGATAGAGGAGAGTAATTGGGGGGAGCGTAGGATAAGGTCCGTGAGTGAAAATGATCGCGGAACTTTTGTCAGGATTCTCCTCGATTCTCCATTTGCGGAACCACTGCCCGAGGGCGTGGGCCGCTTTTTGAAGTCACTTAGCGATGTCTTTACAAACCGCTGGTCTTATGTTTCATAGATTACGCCAAGGCGTTCGACTGCGTGCAGTGGCGCACTATGTTTGATATGCTTGTGGAGATGGGCGTGCCTCATCACCTTGCTTTCCTTATACAGAATCTGTATCTCGATGGCTCAAGCTTCGTGAAATTGGAGGACCGGAAATCCGATGTTTTTTGCACTGAAAGAGGCGTACGCCAGGGCTGCATTCTGTCTCCTAAACTATTCAATCTGTACGGAGAATACATTATGAGGAAGGTATTGGACGGATGGAGTGGCGGTGTTTCAGTGGGTGGTCGCAGGTTCAATAACTTGAGATATGCAGACGACACGACGATAGTTGCGTCGAGCGAGGTGGAAATGGAAACTCTTCTGAAGAAAGTTGAAGTAGAAAGTGCCAAACTCGGTCTTAAGATCAACCATTCAAAGACAAAAATAATGGTGGTAGACAGAGCACAAGTACTCCCAGTAACCGACGCACTCAGTAGTTATGAAAAAGTCAGAGAGTTTGTGTATCTTGGGTCGCTGATATCTGAAGACGGTAGCTGCACCAAAGAAATTCGCCGCAGGGCCGGGATGGCTAAAAGTGCCATGACTAATCTCGATAAGATATGGAGGAACAGAGGTATTCGGCGTGCAACGAAAGTGCGTTTGGTTAGATCTTTGGTGTTTTCTGTATGGCACCGAGACTTGGACTGTTAAAAGCCGCGATAGCAGTAAAATAGATGCCTTTGAGATTTGGTGCTGGCGCAGATTGCTACGCATACCTTGGACTGCGATGAGAACTAATGAGTCCATACTAAGTGAGCTTAAAATCACCACACGGCTTTCTACAATCTGGCGACAGAGAACCCTCAGCTTTTTCGGACATATTATGCGGTCCTCTAAGCACAGTCTGGAAAAGTAGATTATATTGGGGAAAATGGAAGGCAGACGTGCTCAGGGTAGGGCGCCTACAAAGTGGTCCGACACAGTGAAGAGAAAAGTTGGCGGCAGCATCCATCGTGCAGTCCACAGCGCATATGAACGCACCCAATGGAGACTGGTTGTACGTGGTCGCGATCCTCAGCATTGAGGGAACGAGGAAGAAGAAGAAGTAGCGATGTCTTTGGGACTGGGATGGGATGTGTATAACAGAGTGTCATCTGCGTACAGTGCGAGTTTCGTATAACGAGTGGCCGGAATGCAAGACGGCATGTCACTACGAGTAGTATACAGTGAGAATAAAGTCGGAGAGAGGATTCTTATTCGCAATCTTTATTTATCCGAGACGGAGATAAATGTAACAAATGGAAGATCATGAAATCGAGCCCGTCGTTCTTGAGTTATAAATGGTGGAACTAATACGACCTTGTTGTATATAATATTATTTATTAGAGCATACAACCTGTCCCTTTGCCCGGACGTTATTAAGGAAAATACGCAGTTCCGCTAGTTTTCTCAACTATTCTCATATTAATATTATTATTTTCTTATAAGAGTCCACATCCGGGTGTCGTCTGATTGTCAGTACTCATTATAATAGTCGACACTGTATGAGTGAATCGTTCGTAAAGTTTCGGGAAGATAATTATTTGTTTTTATTCCTAGCTGATTTCAAAAAATATATTTTTCTATTTATGTTTAGGCCATATTCAGGCTAGAATTATTTGTTTGTAAACGACTTGTTATACAATTTTTGTTGTGTTCAGCATAGGACGGTTGGCCCATACTGATTTCGTCGGTTTTGTTGAGAACTTCAATATTTCATTAATTAATTAACAGGTATACGAAAGTTCGAAAATTATATAATTTAATTTTTGCATCATATTGGAGAAGTTTACATGAATCAATCACGAATGAACCAATGATTTTGTACTAATAGGTAAATAATTTACCGACCAATCATAGTAAACTCAACAGTATAGTAGGTACCTACTGGCTATTTCATATAACCATGTCCTTTGACGTTAGTAAATAATATGGCGAATCAGAAATGGGTTTTGAATTGAAATATCCTGGAGCATTAATTAAGCTTTCATATCAATACTAATAATGACGAATCTAACAGTTTGATTTAACTATTGTGTTGAGATACGAGAATATTATTTTGTACATTGCTATTGGAATAACCTGTGTGTGCATGAAAATTTGGCTAAAATCAATAATAATTGCCTGCTTTGACTCTCGTAATAACTGGAAAATATCTTAGATTTTCTTTTAAATGTATATTATTCAAAAGCATTTATCCAGTATGTAGGTTATTCTTTGAAAAAGAAAAGAGATGAATAAATTCTTTAACTTAGTATTGGTACTTCATAAGTAGGTAGGTAGTAGGTGAACTATGAAGAAAGGGGTAAAAGAAAACCTCATCAATCAAACTTATAAGAATTAGAAGGCTTGACGTAGACGTTTACATGCAACCAGTGTAAGCTGATCTTGAACTATTCAAATGGTTGAGGGTGTTATGTGTCAGCTAATGATGGCCGTGTCCACAAAATCTGGGGGCACGGGAGTGCCCCCGCCAAGTCGAGCGCGAAGCAACACTGCCGTACCATCTTTACTGGAACCATTTCGCCGCATTTTCAGGCCCCTATTTGAGAACCTCTAGATAAGACCAGAACGCAGAAATTTTCGTCATCCACTAAGCTATGATCACATACTAAAAATCCGAAATTTCAAGTCTGTAGGTCATTTAGTTCCGAAGTTAAGCGAAAGCAAAGTTTCGCATTTTCGACACTCACTCATGATCATCAAAATAGAACTAGTACTTCCTATAAACTCAGCGACCTGAAATTTGGTACAGAGTTAGGGTTTAATGGCTACATAAAGGGAAAACTATAAAAACTAGGATAATCGAAGATCTGGAGTACCTGGTGACCCTGATTAGAAAACACAAGAGCCCAACCAAACTATTAGAGATCGAGACATACCGCCTTTACAAAAAATATTCAACTTGGTGGGCCGCTTCATTTGATGTCAAAAATCGAAGGCCTGAAGTATCTGATGAAGAACCCTCGGCTTCGGCTGTATTAGAGATATGGTACCTAACGCCCCATTCTGCTATTGGTACTTAAAAAAATCGTCTGTCATTGCAAAAATCCAGCATAGTGGAACACATCTTCTAATTTAATCCAGCCTATAGCGTCCTACTGCTGGGCGAATGCCTCCCCTTCTGCTTTTAATACGTATATAAATAAAATTAAAGGAAAACTATGGAAAAGACTAGACTGGCTTTTATACTTATACTTACAAGTTTACAAGAAGAAATAGTCGAAAGATCGAACGATTAACTTTATTCTACTCAAACATTATACAAATTAAATAAACAAATTACACTAAAATATTAATTCTAAAAATATGATGGACGAGTGGAGGTGATACCCGCACACGTCGTTAGATGGCGCTGACTGTATTTTTGTAAAAAAGAAAGATTTGTAATAATAAAAAAAACAACTTCTAAAAAGAAAAAAAACTATGTGAAATAAGAAAATCTAATAAAATAAATCAATATACCCATTACCCACGTTTCTACAAAAAGAAGTGAAATCTCACCAAAAACATTCTGTAAAAAACTAGCCAACTCTCGATGGAGCTGCTTGTTTATCTCTAAAAAGTAATGAAATCTAGACAAAGTCGTACCAAGTCTAAGGTTCATTACTGCGATTTCTTTATTATTATAGTTAATGTTGTGTTACTTGGCTGTTGAAGGGTACACAAGGAGTTTTATAAATCAGGTGCTCGATGATTCCATTGCACCAATCTGTCGCGAACCGCTACTCATTGACGATGGAAAATCAACGGCCCAGTCACACAACATTAACTATAATAATAAAGAAATCGCAGTAATGAACCTTAGACTTGGTACGACTTTGTCTAGATTTCATTACTTTTTAGAGATAAACAAGCAGCTCCATCGAGAGTTGGCTAGTTTTTTACAGAATGTTTTTGGTGAGATTGTTATTTTCAAGTAATGAGACGGTGAAGGAAAGCATCGTGACGAAACCTGAACACACCTGCGAATAAATTGAAAGGTGGTATGGGAAGTTGACCAACTCGCACTAGGCCAGTGTGGTCGACTAAGGCCTGTTCGCCACACCGGACTGGAATTGCGACATCTGAGTAGGCCCAGTCCCAAGACTAGTGCATTAATATCATACGACGCGCTATACTCATATGCATTTAAAAAAAAAAGTTAATAAAGTCTTTTTAGAAAAATGTTACTATGATGTGAATGAATTTTTAAACGATGACAATAAGCTTGTATAATATAACACTTGTGAGACAGATTGAAATAATGTAACTGTAATTTAATTTATACTAAACTTGACATTGTTATAAGAAATTTTAATGTTGCCCTATACTACTATTATTATTATTTTTATTTCACTATTATGATGACATTGTATTAGGTATATTTAGAAATAACTAGGAAAAGATGATGAAATTAAACTTTAATGAGATTGTGATTTAATCTAGGATATAAGTAGTTGACATTATAATTATGAAATTCGCTCACAGACTCAGCGATTATTCTCTAAATATTTGCACACCTCTTTATAGATAGAGCATGCTGGAAATTGTTTGATAAACACTAAATGGAAAATTTAACATGTTTTCTTGCAAATAAATAAAAAAATTATTATTATTATTATTATATCTAATAACAGTTATAAATCAATGCATATTCGTTTTAAAATAAACAAATTCGGTTAATAGCGTGTTATAATATAATGTGTAATTGTCTGTGCAAGTATCAATGAATATAAATTATCGTACAGACTTAGTTTATTTTCTAATTCTGTGCTTCATAATATTTCAAAAGATTTAAAGCTTTTACACTTACACTTTTTACTATCACACTTAATCCCGTTAAACTGTTTCATAGTTCATAAGTGTGGCTTAACATTTTGATAGTGCAAAATTTATGAAAATTTGAATACTTTGTTTCAGATGCCAGGCAAATAGCAGTATATCTTCCCTTCCGGGGTCAACTAGCCCACAACCGCTCTGCCCGCGGGCCCAGTTGACCACGGTGACGCCCGATACATCAACTTCACACTTGTACTTGTATAAATACGAATAAAAAATCAATATCTATGAATTACGGTTTTGTGCCTCACACCTACCTACCTACGCAATTTTCTGCAACTCTAACCCCGATTCATTCGCGTTAATAAAATTGGTATCAACAATTTGTTCAAATAGTAGTCTAAAACTTCCATGCGAATCCATATTAAATATTATTTTTAAACCTAACCACATTTTTTCCATTGATATTGAGACTTCTAGAATTAAATCATCAGAGTATGCATTATATTTTCCCTAGTTTTTCGATTACGTAATACCGTACTTCACGTAGTAAATATTCGCTGTGAGTTATACGCGGATGGCCTGGGAATAGGACTCACCATTAGTCAAGTGCGAATAGTGCTAGAAACCTAGGCAAGTCAAGAATATACATCTATTTATCTAAAGTTTTCAAAGAAGACTTAATGTACAACTCGTGTACCATTATATACTCATTTTTATTATATATCATATACTTCTGTGCTCTCGTCTCAAAAGTGAAGAAGTCTAATTAAAATGAGTGTACTCACTTAGCCGTGTAGCATGTAACGTATCCGATACTGTATCAAGTGAATACGTAGGCCCGATCCCGCTGCGGGCCGCTCACAGTGCCGCCGAGTGGCGCTGGCGGTACTCGTATCACTGCGAAGCGAACATAGGCGGCTGGACGAGCCGTACACACGCGCAGGTTCATACGGAATCAGATAGGTACGTACACGTTACAGGCTAAGTGAATACCCACCCAAATAACATCATATATTTTATTTAATAATTTGAAAAGAGAAACTCTACCTATCACTTTAGCCGAATTATAATTTTAATGAATCATTCTCAATTTTTTGAAAAATCTAATTAGGTAGGTATAATGTGTTTTATAATTTGTTTTGTCAGCTGTAAATAATTTTACTCAAGAAAGTGTTGAGTTAGTATGAGCTTCTCGGTGTAAACGCTGTGATTGGTAATATAATAGAGTATGTGCCTTTTTATGTAAAGAATGAAAATTCAAAACAAATAATGTTTTTATGATTGCTGAAAGCAAACTACTTTTGTATGCTAATTATTAATCAGGATTGTCTGAAACTACCTGTTTCACTCTATATTGATTAATCAATAAGATTTTTTTTTTTCAATTATTTTAAATCTCTATATTAAATAATTTTAAATAGGTATGTTTTACGATACCTTATTTTTGGCCGACGACGTTTCGGTTTCGGCGGAGTTGCGTCTGCTGTGGTCACGAGCTCAGCGACGACAGTGCAAGTGCAACTCCGGCGAAACGTCAGTAAAAAATAGTCCCAAAAAAGAAAAGGTTTCCCGACTAAGCATTCGGTTTCCGCATATTGATTGTTATTGGACTTTCCTGAATGTAATTGCCGTTTATTAAAGCGCTACCAAAAGTTATAAATAGTATTGCGTTTCAACTCGAAAATCAAAAGTTTATTCTAAATAAGATTTTACTAAACTCATATGGTATATATCATATAAATACCAATGATCAGAGTTCTCTACGGTTGGAAATTCAGAAGTAGCGTTTTGAAAATAACCACCAGAAGAAACTTCTGATCGTGTCGCGTGTTTTCAATTATTATATCACAGCTTTAGCAAACCAGTTATCTTTAACATTTAGTTTAATAAATGTGTATCTATCTATAGATTGGAGCTTTATTTACTTATTTAGCCAGCTTACTTTTTAACAGTTCTATACTTACATATCCCTATAGGCAACCTTATTTTTTATAGCTCTCAAGTCCTTCAAGTCCTATTTGCCAGGCGAAAAAAACGTCTTTAAAGCATTCATTCCTTGTAGAGCGAATGCAATAAGTCATTTGAGTTTTGTTTCATGCTAGTATCTTTATAAATGCCTAAGTTCTCCATATTTTATTAAAATTTAAATTCAAAGAAGTAAAACCGTCCTTTGAAAGCACTTTTGGTAAAAGATGACAACTATTTTAAAATCGTATCGAAGCGAATAGCAGATATTCCCAAAACGATTTTTATATTATATTATTTAAGCTGATTTATAGTATTGATAATAGTATTCATTTATTTTGGTTTTTCAAACTGTGTGGGCGAACGACGAGGCGTCCGTTCGAATAGGTACAGGCTGAACGTTTCTACTATTATTATATTCCAATCCGTTTTATGCGAAGTGATCATGCATTGCGGTGTACTTTACTCTGAATTATAATCCGCCTAAAGTGAAAAAACCGCACCAGCACTACATAAAAGCGACGTTTTAAAATCCAGCAATATACAGCGTGTTATCACAATACGGCTGCGACATGTTTTGTTTTGGGGTAAAAAATATATAACGGATTTAGTTAAATTTGGCAATTTCATAGAGAAGGACCAACACGACAGACTAGTAGAGGATAGTATTAAATAGGACCTAAATGAACGTGGGCGAAGGCGCTGCTCGCTATACAAGGCACTGTCAATAATTACGTTTCGCAAGATAGTGGCGTAAGTGGCGTTAGTTTAGTTTTTGGATTCGTTCATTTAGGACTGTGGCTTGGGACAGTACGTACCAGTTCCGTTGATGCCCGAAGGTCGTATGCGGGCATCGTACCTTCCGGGGCCCAGGATCTGATCCAGGATCTGCTTCTCCTTCTCGCGGAAATTGATCTTGGCATTCATGCATCTGCGCAAACAAAATACTAAAGTTATTATTTGACCTAAATTAAATCGTTTGAAAAAGTTCATAATAAGTAATATAGTCAATAGGGAAGCGTCCTCGGAAAAAAGTAATCGATTCTAATTAATCCCTTTGTTAGATTATCGAAAAAAATTTAACACATATATATTTTTTTTCAATTTGACGAAGATTTACCGAATCAAAATGTATGAGAAGGGCACTATGACGTCACTTGTTTCGTACAATTTGTATGGCGGCGTGTCGTTACTGGAAATTTCAAAGTGCTGTATCGTCGGCATTTTTCGTTTGCCAAACGAAAAAAAAATACGTGTACATTATTTTTTAGTAGGTAATCTAACTGACGGACTAATTAGATTTTTTTAGGACACTTCCTCATTAAGAATTTATAGATAAAAATATTATTAAACAAAAGTTATCAACTCCAACAGCCTTCCTTGAACAAATACTAGACACATTGTCAAGTTGCAAGTCCCCTAGACTAGGTAATACGTTGCTTTGGTACTTTGAACGACATAGGTAAGCAAAGGTCAAAAAATATTAAAGCATCCTGTCAAACATTGTATATTTTGAAAACTTGGTATTTTTTTCTATTTTTCTATTGGTCATGAAAACAGAAAAAAATACAAGTCTTATGATAAAAATACATAACAACGACAATGAAAAAGCAAGCAAGTAATAAAGAAAAACATAACATCATTTGTATAAATTGTACAGGCATGTTTTCTCAAACAAGCGATAACACAGTGAAATGACTACAAAAATCACGGTCATTCATGACAAAAAATAGCTTTTGAAATAGTTCGTTTATTATAAAAGTTTTTCGTCAATGTCCCGCATAATAGCAACTTCTATGACAGATCTAGACAAGTGACATAATAATATGCCAGTTCTTGGCACATAAAAAACATAGTTAAGTCTATTTATCTATTTTGAAAGACTAATGTCAACACGTATTTAAAATTATTTTCGTATTAGAAATGTTCCATTGTTCTGATTGAAATGAAAAATGAAATGAAATGAAATGAAATGAATGAAATGAAAATGAAATATGTTTTATTCGAAGTAAGATTTTACAATCACTTTTCGACGTCGAGTCGATTTTGTAAAAGCATAACTTATCCATAGAGGTAGATTTTTTTTGCTTTACATTCTTTATCTATGAACTTAATTCACTCCCTTCAGCCGTTTACGAAGCAAATTAATCAATACCTATCGATTAACGATTTATTTATTTTCTTGATCTGTAAGCTAATTTAAGGCTTTCGTGCTCGGCTCGCGAGCACGGTAGGTTCAATTTAATCCCGCCAAATAAAAAAAAAACGGATATAAAACTCTTAAACGATTGTATAATTAAGTTCTACAAAATTTATGAACTGCACGCTTTTAGTGCCTTCATAGTGCACCCATATCAGCACCCTCTTACATCTTGTATATAACCTTCTAGCCTTCCGATGCGGCTTCGCCGCGGTAACAGTTTTTCCCGTGGGGATGAGGCATTTTCCCTCAGTAAAAGGTAGCCTATGTTACTCAGGGTGAATGCAGCTTAAATTTCTAATGGTGAAATAATTTTTGAAATCGGTTTTCGAGTTTATTCATTACAAACACACACACACACACACACACAATTAGACAAATATTTCCTCTTATAATATTAGTATGATTATATAGTATGACTTAAAATATAATAATAATTCAAGCAAAGCAAATAAACAAAAAATAATAATTGAAAATTAAGATCTAAAGAGTCACTACTCAATTAGAGTCTAATGTTTGTATTACATATTTGGAATATTTTCGGCAAATAAAGCCCTTGATGGACTTATCACGTAATTATCGAAAAAAGCTTAGCGAATTATTTTCGTTTGTATAGACCTGTATAGACAGACATCAACACTCGACAGACATCTATTGACTGCTGCGTTGGCGTCTTAAATTTTTTTCTAGTTTAGAGGGTAAAATATATTAGCGAAACGAGAAGCGTAGCGATTTTGAAGTACCTACTTGTCGAGATTTTTCCTCGGCGTAATGTTCTGAATCATATTTTTTCGGGCCGCATAACCTAGCCTTATTAGGTTTTATTTTCAGGACACAACATCAGCTCAGTAAGCAATAGTCACTGTGTACTGTGTACATAAGAAATAATAAAACAATTCTATTTAGTCCCTTTGGTAATAATATTAAAGTAAAATTGGCACGTTCTGTAGCGAACGCTGTAATCGCCCGCCTCCTTTAAATGGCACGAGATTAGTGTGATACTGCGTATTTCAGAAAACATCAAAAAAAAAGGAACAAGGGTGGGTCGGAACTTCGCAAAGGATATAGATTTCCACAAACGAATAATTTATTTAAGCAAGTTTACGAGACCCTCCTAGGGTAAGGAGAACATCGTATGTGCGTTGCGTTGTAATAAATAAATAAATTAAAATAATCCCTGTTAAACTTAGTGTTTACGCTTTTACTCGTACAGTAGGGGGTCCAACTGAGTTACAATTTAACAAAGATTCACATTGCAAAAATTTTGAAAACAATCTTTTATGCCTATCCGTATTAATATTACGAGTATTATATATAAATGCAAAAGTTACGTATGTCTTTTTGTTATGCTTTCACGCCAAAACCATTGAACTTATTTTGATGAAATTTAGTACAAAGATTGAATATACATTGGGGAACGATATAGGCTACCTACTACCCGATATAGGATAGGTTACCTCGGGAAAATAACACAATCCTATGGGAAAAACTGAAACGCGGGTGAAGCCGCGAAGCGAAAAGCTTGTGTAATATAAAATAAATAATTTAAAATTTTAAACATGGGCGCGTGTTTATTTCTGCCGTTAAAACGTCAGAAGAATATATAACCTTGACTTTTACAAATAACTTTTTTACATCGTTAGGCTCGAAACCATCGGTGGGAACATCATCATCATCATCATTTCAGCCGAAATACGTCCACTGCTGGACAAAGGCCTCCCCCAAAGATCTCCACAATGATCGGTCCTGCGCTGCCCGCATCCAGCGGCTTCCCGCGACCCTCACCAGATCATCACCTCGTGGGGGGCCTGCCCACACTACGTCTTCTGGCGCGCGGCCGCCATTCAAGAACCTTTCTGCCCCAACGTTGTATGGCGGTTCTTCGGGCTATGCCGGTGACTCTGGTTAGTCTGCTGATCTCATCATTCCTGATTCGATCACGCAAGGAAACTCTAAGCATAGTCCTCTCCATTGCTCTTTGGGTGAGTTTGAGCCTTCTTTTGAGGCCCATCGTAAGCGACGTCTCAGATCCGTAAGTCATCACAGGCAACACACATTGGTCAAAGACTTTAGATTTAAGACACTGCGGTATTTGGGACGAAAAGATTTTGCGCAGCTTCCCGAACGCTGCCCATCCAAATAGGATTCGACGATTGACCTCCTTCTCGAAGAAGTTAGGTCTACCTAGCTGGACTGTTTGTCCCACACAACTTCGAGTCCCCAACCAACATTTATTGGAGTGGGTACTACATGGGCGTCCGACATGACTTTAGTCTTTTCCATGTTCATCTTCAGACCCACTTGTTGGGAAACTCTATTGAGGTCATCGAACATTGTGCCGAGGTCCTCCAAGGTCTCAGCCATGACTACGATATCATCGGCAAACCGAAGGTGAGAGATGTACTCGCCATTGATACTGATGCAATGTCCTTTCCAGTACAGAAGCTTAAAGACATCTTTCAGTGCAGCGGTGAACAGTTTCGGAGAAATTATGCCTCCTTGTCTTACACCTCGCTGTAGCTGGATTGATCCTGGAGTCGGACTGACATATTGGCATTATCGTACAAACACTTCAGCACCTCGATGCACTGATGTAATGTGAGGACATACCTACCTTTAAAAGCTGATTATTATGAATCGTTGCATGTGTACTAGGAGAATAGGAAGTACGAAGAACAGTCGGGAAACTGACAGCGAACTACCAAAATAACAAAACAGAGGTACTTGTATGTTCTGTAAATAACTGAAGTAATAAATGAAGCGAGATACCAATATGTCAAGTCATTAGTCAGTCAACACAACAGGGACGGAACAAGATATTTATTTCGTTATTTTAACGTGTAACGTGGATTTTTAAAGAAAGAATTAGCTTCCAGTACACATTTTAAGCCTCATTCATAAATAATCAAAACGATCGAAGCGATCTAATCAATTCAACATAGATTTTTAGATAAAATAGGCGTTCCATGCATTCCTTTTTTTAAATTACCGGTTGCCTATCTTGCATGTTTCACAGTGAAGAATATTTCATGGAACTTAATTAAGTGCCACATATAAAAAAGCATTTGTGTGGGGGTGTGTTTTTGTGTGTTTGTACTTACTGCGTAAGTTGTAATATACATAATAACAGCAGCGTCGTTGAGGCACATGTTGGCAGAGGTAGTTCCATTCTATGCCTGAAACAAAACACAATAATTAGTATGTGTCCAATTGGAAGCCGGGTACCGCAGGGTAGAGTAGTTCATATTACCTTTATATATTTTATAGGTACTAAATACGTTAAATAAAAATAATGTTGGTATTTGTAAAACAATCGCTATCGTCTTTCCATTAAAAATATAAAGTAAAATAAGTTATAATAGTTAAAAAACTAAAAAACACGCTTTTAGCACGCATTAAAATTTACAAAAATCACGTGACAATTTTCTTCGTATTCCTGACAGCAAACCCTTTCATTTGATACCCATATCATATCGTTATCTATCGTTCTATCTATAGTATATCGTTCAATCACCCACCTAATAATTGAAGTTTGCTTTAGAAGTTTATACTTCAATATATTTTACCTTTTTATACTATTAAAATGCATAGCGGCTACGTTGCTATACAAAGAGCTGGAAATCGTCGGGTCTAGGTTACCATGCCAGTTATTAGGTCGAATCGGGATGGTGGGAGAGAGTGGGATGACAGGAGAGGGGGATGGGGATAGGGAGAAGGATGCTGATCCCGACTGACCTGGATTCATCTCCTCCCCCCGTGACACTGGCATTGATAAAACTACCCACTGCACCAAGGGTCCTTTATGCAATTACGGATTTGTGAGAATTGCGCGGTTCAATATTTTGAATCTGAAACCTAAGCTTCCTTTATTATATCATTACATTAGTCAGCGGAGCGCTTGGGAGCAGAGCGAGCGACTAATGAAAAGCATTTCGATTTGTATGAAAAATAGATAATTTATTAAACACCTTTCACAGATCAGGAGTTGGTTGACAAAAATAATGTGAAATCGGCCTAAAATTCTGCTATTTACCTTGTTGACTTGATGCGGGCTTAAATTGTAATTCAAGGTAATTGAAGGCAATCTAACTTCTACTAACTATCCAACCTTGTAAAAACTAAGTACATGCTACGTAAACCAAATGTTATTATTACCCCTGCAGAAGCCAGGCTGTTTTTTTTTAAGTATTTGTATTTTTCGGATATTGTCCTGTCAAAATGACATTTTAGGTTTTAAATTTATGGTAATTCATTTGGATGAAATTAAATCAAATCGTACGTAAGTTAGTAGTTAAATTAGTACCATTTTCTATATGTTGCGTTTAAATTTAAAATTATTTATTTTTAATAATTTACATTTCTTATGAACGACTACCTGTATTTTAGTGTGACGTCACCTGATTCAATATTTGCGTGTCCCAAGTGCTTATTTAAATACCGGGAAGGCGGTCAAATCACTATTTGTTTAATGAAGGTAGTTAGCGGTTTTAGGCTGTCCAAACTAATTCTAGTAACTCTACATCTAACCCTTAAACCCTTCTGAAAGTCGATTAAATATCGATAATCAACGTGTTTTTAATGTATATCCATCTTAAGGCACTTTTGATTATATATTTTTCATAATCCAACATATTATTATTATACCTTTGATTATCTGGCAACAGTAATCTCAGTGAAACGTCTAAAATTGACATTCTTTACAGAGCACCCCGAGCATCTAGTGCCATAAAAGACAAACATAAATAAGTAAGTATTTTAAATTTGAATCAGATTCAGAAATTCTTCAGTACGACAAAAGAAGTAAGACAGTCTCTGTTTCATACATTACTTACATTATAGACAGTTTGTTAGCTGTTCCTTAGCATACGAATTCACAATATTTGTTCGTATGTGTGTTGAGCGGATCTAGGGGGAAATTCTGTGAATCATCGATTCTTGGTTTCGGTTAGGTCAATCGATCAGTTTAACTTAACCTTTTATCTGTGACATATCGTGCAGGTCGTTACGTCGGTAAACCATCAGATAGTATTATATCGTGTTACTCTTTTGATATCGAGCGCGTGTAGTCTGTCTGCACTGTTCCTTTCCTTTACATATTTTTAACCCACTTTCTTTCGAATTATTTTTTCTTTACATGCTGATCGTATTATGTATCGATATGGAACTATTTGTTATGTTTTTATTTTTGTCCTGACTTTGTTCTTACGAAGTAGTTTTGGTTGCTGTTAAATATCCGTAGCTGACAGACCGAGAAGTGTGATGTACTGTACTGTATTGTCAAATTATTTACTTTTGTGGTATTAAAATCATAAATATTCTTGTACACTAGACTAATAGTCTATTTTAATTTTTACATAAAATTCACCAATTCTTTTGCGACAATGGTCGTTGTAACCGGATCGTAATTTGAAGTTAAATAACCGTATATAACCCGTAAAAATATCGGTTAGTGTATAATGTTATTCCAATATACCTAGGAAATCAGTGTCATACATTTGCTATTCTGTGGTCATACCGACATCAGACGAGAGTAAAACCGCTCTCGCTTTCGACGCACTGCTATGTGTGATAGTGATAGTGTACTAAGTACTTAGTTTGGGCGCCAATAGTAGGACAGTCTGTCCTGGCTTTACATCTGTATGGTAATCTGCTTTCATGTGTAGAAAATATATACTATTAGCACCTATTAAAGATTCCAAATCTATAATATATGGTAGATTAATAGAACCCCTTGAATTACTCCTCGTTACTCCCTGAATAATGTTGAAGACTAGAAAAAAAACTAGGTATAAAAATATAACATTATATCCAATACAGTAAAAAAATGTTACAACTTTGGCAATAATGGCGTGCTAAAATAGCGTGACTGCAAATAGGACATGTCGAGTGCATATCGAAGCTAACAATTGCATTTTAGTGCACACACGACATGATGTTTGCATGGGGAATGTCCTTTGGTTAAATAATGTGTATGTTTTGTTCAAGCTCATACACATCATCCCGAACGTACCGGGTGAGGTGACTAAAGTAATAATCTGGTGCTTGCTTAAAACTTGACATTATAAGCTATGGCTGCTGCCGCATTATCTGGTGTAACCAAACACAACTGCAATCTTTATATTTGTAACAAAAATATATGTAGTAAGTAATTTATCTGTTTTGTCAATTACAAATTTAATAAACATTTGTCAAAAAACGCATCCTAAAAAATAATTGATTTACGATTATACATAATTTCTGTCACCCAAGAATAGAAAAAGAAGACAGAGAAAGTGGAAAAACAGAAAAACTACCTAAATGATTAATTTCATATTTTTACTCGCTACGCAAAATAATTCCATGTTGGTTTTATTTCCAACCTAACATTAGCCAAAGTGCTGTCAGGCTCAGTCCGCTCTATTTTCGGTAAAAATACGCCAATTAATTTCAGACGTTCACGGCAATCACGGTAACTATATATATTATATATATACGAGTACTAGCTTTCCGCCGCGGCTCCGCCCGCGGTAACAGTTTTCCCCGTGGGAATGAGGCATTCCCGTGGGAAAAGGTAGCCTATGTTACTTAGGGTGAATGTAGCTTTCCAATAGTGAAATAATTTTTGAAATCGATTCAGTAGTTTTTGAGTTTATTCATTACAAACATACACACACACACAAAAATACAAATCTGTCCTCTTTATAATATTAGTATGATAAATAAACGCCTTCTAGAGATTTAGTCGTTATAGGAGTCACGTCGGAAGCCTAAGGCGGTTTTGTAATTCCGACACCAGGGTTTGTGAGGTAGGTTAAACTCGAAATCCACACGATAAGCAAGCAATGCCTTTGTAACTGCTGCCCGCTGACACAGATACCTAGTCCCAGCGACCTTTACAAACATACATTAAAAATAAAGTGCATTCAATCAACGAGCTCTGATGGGGCACGATGAAGTGAATCTATTTTCAAAGTTCTAGAATTTTGTATATAGGGTCACGCATGTTCATTACGTTCCGTTCTTCTCGGAACTTAGCATTCACGTTTTTACTTTTAATTCGTTAGTTTGTAGTCTATTTACTCCTCTACTTCATTGTTACTTTCTATTAGGTGAGCACGCACAGACCCATCACTTTGATCATCGTCAAACGCAAAACCTTCTCTCAGAAAAACACCTGAAACTCTCTTGGATAAAAAACATTCGATCGTTAAACAGAACTCATTTTCAGCATTGTCACCAAAGTACCTGAAAGCTATGTCGTTTCACTGCTGAATCACAAATATTCGGACGGTACTGCAGTTGATCTAGATCAGGGACGAATTTCGACGTACGAGAGAACAATGTTTGTCCGATGCATTGTTAGGATGTCCTGACAGACGTAGAATGCGAAAAGCCGAATGCTATCTGAAATTGTGTCATACCTTTGCAAGTGACTCTCATATGGATTATTGGATTTTCAAGAATTAGGAAAGATTAATTTAACCGCAATAGGTACCTTAGGTTAACCAATATTACGCTGAACGTTGAAGAACTAAAAACATTCTAAATCTTGACCCCTATTCAGACTGTAAAGTTAACTTACAAGTTAGCTTACAAGTGTTCCAAGCTTATTTGCAGTTTGAGGGGGCACTAACAAACAGTAGTACATAAGTAAATTAGACAATCGAAGCGGCAAAAATACCTTGGTATTGCAAAGTTGTTTTTGCTGTCGCTTTACGACTACAATGTATTACAACATTAATGAATCCAAAAACTTATTATAATGTAACCAAATGAATCCAAAAACGAAAGGGTTACCTAGTTCTATGAACTACTTCCTGTGCATCATCAAACCCTGGTCACCAAAGGCCAGTCTCTTGGTTTTAGGTCGCTTATAATATATCTATATGTATATCTATATTAAATACCTACTTTTGTTTTACCCTTGTAAATTAATTTCAATTGTTCTTATTGTATACTGTCTGCGTTTAATAATAATTCTTATTAAACTGTTAATAAGCTTTTCACTATGATATACAATACACTTTCATAGTTTACATATGATAGGCTTCCAGACCTTGTTTATTCCATGTATCCAACGACCTTCAAATTCTCTATAGGTCATTTATAGAATTCCTCAATCACGTGTTTACGCGCTTGCATGCCATCTTAATCCTACATTGTATTTTAAACAGTTGGAATTATTACAAAGAGGTTACGATTTCTGTTGCTGAGTATTAAGGAAAAGGCCAGAAAGCTTTCGAAAAGACAAATCTGGCTAGGTATTCATAGAGTGAACTAAAGAGTCCAGTGAAATTAATTTGATGATAGAGAGTGAGATTTGGATGATATTGAAGAAAAAATTGCGTGAATTTTAGTGATAGGATCAGAAGCATGATGAGGGAAAACTACGAAATAAAAAAAGGTTCTTGATGAGGATTTCAGAAATGTTACGTTAAAGGAAAATTGTGAAGTAAAAAAAGATTTAAAAACGAGAATTAAAGGAATTTTTAATTAATAGAATGAACAAACAATCGACTGATTGAAGAGGATGGCTCTGTATAGTTAAGCACAGTTTAGAGAGAATCTGGAGAGAATATTATAAACCATATCTATGATGTATGTGATAATAGTGCAAATGTGCAAGTAAATATGTCTTTATTTTAAGCTTAATGCAATAAAAAAATATAGTTTGTTATTTATATTTATGGCGAATAACACCCTATTTCCACGCGGCTAATAAAAAGTGAAGCTGCGGTTTGTAAAGTCAGTAGGTATATACATATGTACATACATACTTTATAATAAATCAGGGATG